>JAYKKI010000017.1:35910000-36510000 GCA_039881145.1 Druceiella hillmani | reverse complement strand
CCTCAGATAGGCAACTTTACGTTATTTGATGGTTTGCAAAAGTTTGTATTTTTGGCCAACTCGTGAAAAAATCTCCTCATTGGTGACATTATGATCCAAGATGTAGACGTCATGCGTCTGTAGGCATTTGGGCTTATGAGCCAAAACATTTAACGGTTCACACTTCGGTAAATATGAACTTTTAACGGTTCACAGTGTTTCTAATAAATTATATACAAATATTATTATTATTATTTTGACCAGGTTTATATATCGCCTAGTGTAAAGTGGGCTTAAAAATATCGCAGGTAATTTTCAATTTTACAATAAAAATATGGGATTTAGAATCATTGCTATTGTTATTCTCGACATATCTCGACACATAATACTTTAGTATAGTAGGACATTTTACATTTTTTGATATCAATTGATAATTCTCAGTAAATTACCACTTTGAGTTTTTTAATTCACTTTATTCAGATTTTCATGTGGTAATGTTATTGACGCTTATTTGAATTTTTAACACACCCTCAATAGAAATTATTTAAATAGGCGTAATATATAATTCTATAACTTTCATATACTCGTAATGATAGTTAAAGATAAAGAACATGCATTAAATATAAAATTAAAGCACAGCACGCTGGTGAAATCACTTGCTACGATGAATTTTGGTTGATTTGCCTCTTCAGCCGCCAGTTCATATTTTGACTTCGAAAGGGATTTTTGCGAAAAGAAACCCCCCTTGGCAATTCGATTTTTATTTGACGAATTTGTTTCCGAATGTATAATATCCGAGAAGCATATACACAGAATGTATAATTCCGAATGTATAATACCAAAAATATATTTCGAAAGATTAAATTGTTCCTGGTATTTAATACTTCACTTGTTCAGAAATTTTATTGAATATTATGCAATGTATAAAAAATAATATTTATTAGATAATATCTTTTCGTCTTTCTATTTCCATCCGACAAGTTACAATACTAGCGGAAATATAGCTGTTACAATGTGAGTGGAAGATGAAAATGCGTATTATGTGATCTGCTATTGTCTCACCAAACAGGGATTCTCGTAAGATTTTAGGCACCATATTGGTATGGAACTTCGGTTACTATTGACGTTTCTCTAGAAAATGCCATATATCTTTAAGGATGGATGAAAACTACTTTTTTTCCTTTCTTAAAAATTAGTTTGTGTATACATCCCAATGGTTTTTGATCTACCTACGTTCTATTGGAAGTTTCTAAGTGTTTTGTCCAACCGCTACACACCTAATAATTTAATGATAATATACGTCTAAATACTTTAACTGGATTTTCTAGGTTTACTGTGAGTGTACACTGAGACATGAATAACATCAACCTTGCCATAAACGTGCCTTTAAATTTCAGCATGGCATTCAACTCGGATTTAGATGTTCTATTAACTTACTATAAGTCTTTGAACGTTCCACAACGAAATTTATTAAATTAATCAGACTAAATTTGAAGCTTGAGTTATCGGAGGAACTACGTACTTGAATTCCTTTCATGCTGTTTGGCACATTTATTTAATATAAATTCTTAGCTAGAAAAGTCAAGTATGTGACGTCGGTTATCCTATTTACAGCAAAATGTTTCAAGTATCTTGAAACAGCCTATTTATTGAAGGAAGGCTTATTTTTGACAAATATTTTTATTACCTTTAAAACTCTGCATAGTAGATGAGTGCTATTTGCGTTTTACTGAAAACTGAATGAATCAATTAAAATGGTTGGAAAATCTGTGTATTCAATATGTCTTTTACTTTGCATTTATCCTGACTTAGGGAAGTCAACCTCTTTCGACAGTGATAAATCTAAATGCACTAAGTTTAAAGTAGTTTTTACAATGTTATCCTGGTAACCAAAGTTATTAAATATAAGAGTGTGAAGAGTGTTTATCTATTATTTTTAGCTTAAATTTGTTAATGATTGTTTTGTGACTGGTAAAGATATCTTTCCCAAAGTTATCCCACTCAAGATTTGGATAAGGAAGGGTTTGTGGTAATTAATTTGCAGAAAATGTACAGGTAAGTTGGCTTTTCAAAACGCCTTGATAAATAGTTTAATATTTCGACAGTTTAATACATTGACATTAGTACAATATGCATTAAATAGTACCCGGTTTTAAATTTCTAAATGACGATTTGTTACTCAGTTTCATCATCTGTTTTAAAATTGAGATTTTTTTTGGAGTATAATTTACTTGAATTGAGAAATTTCTTTTTAATATAGAATGGGTAAAGTGAAATTGAAGTTATCAATAAGAAAGTAACATCTGTTCAAATCTTGCCGATGTTTTAGATGATGGAATTCATTAGTTCACAGTAGTCTAAGTATGCACACTGTGCAGACACAGACGTATACATCCGAAATTCAATGATATGAACTAAATTATTTTCTTTATTTATGTCTACAAAAGTTAACATTTTACTTCTGAGTAAGTGGGATATCTGAAGAAAAGTGTACGAAAATACTAAAATCAATCGATGAAAGTTTCCCAAGACTGCCATTATGGTTAGTAATATAACAAGTCACTTACACGATTGCGCACCAAAAATCTAATCCTTCTACTATCACACAATGATAACCTCCATGAGAAGCAACATCTGCGAAGGTTTTTTCTAAATTTCGTCTATTTATTATACCGTTTACTAGGTCACTTTTTGTAGAATAAAAATGAGAACAGAAATTATAATTAAGGAATAATAAGATTTAAAATTGTTTTAAATAAATTGAAATGAAATAAATCTTTAAATTTTGATGATAAAAATCTAATACGATATTTTTCAATCTGAATATGTCATTCAATACCATAATATTCGTAAAAATGGGTAGTGTATATAAAAATGATTTTAAGCGGACAATTCCATGTGGCATTCATTGTTGCTAAAATGTGTGAAAATATTTTATCTATCATAATTTATTATATTTTAACTATGGTAAAAATACTTTATGGAACATTCTTATAATATTATTGTAAAAAAATTATTATATAATATTATTACACAAATTTTCATTTATATTTGTTTTATTTAATGTATTATTGCTGACTTCATTTTCCTACTAATCCCAAATTAAATCTAACATACTCAATTAGTAAAATATTAACATGTAACGTTGAATCGGTTCATAAATCCTATAAATTTTTTGTCGTAATGAAATTTGGGAGAAAAAAATAATGAATCACATAAAAATTATGTTTTTTGGCAATTATGAACGAAGTTATGGTTTCAAGATCCGGGCCTTGACGGTCAAAATGGTGAATGTGTAACTGTTAAAGTTAATGAAACACAATAATAAATACCATGGAGAAAAAAAAGAAAACAAAATGCGTTAGCCATTTTTTACGATTAAGAGTTCTGACGAAAATAGTGCTCCAAGATCCTCAAGAACATGCTCCCTGAAAAATTCAACCTAGAGGTTTAGACTAAGTGCTATAGCTTTGTTTAGAAAATTTTTGAACAGTGTATACATCGTGATGATGATAATTAACAACAAATCAATTATATTTCACGTCACATTCAATTCCCTTAATTGACACTTAAGAATTTTCCATTTTCCAATAAGTTACAAAAATTTACAGGAAGGCTGGTATCGATTTTCATTACACTATCAGCAAAATTTTATTAATATATATATTTTGTAAAAAACGACGAGTCTTTTGTATTCGTTACAATTTCCAAAGAAAGAAAACGTCTATAAAATCAAAATATTCCACCGTATCGCTAGGGAGATCATTTGTTATGCTGAATCCTTTATATCAACACCACCGAGCCGTCGTCTATTGGCACTGCAGCCTTATTTCATTTGCTGGGTTTGAAGGGAATTTTTGCGAAAACTGAACCTAAAGTTTTTGGGATTTAATTTTCATGGTAAGATTTTGTTATGGAATAAATACTATTGGGAATGTTACGTTGATTAAATTGGGAATGTCACAGTTAAAGAAAATTTTTTCGTTGGAAGTGAAGCGGTGATGGCGGGAAAATTTTCGACTGTCTGTTTTATATATAGTTTTGGCAAATTTTTCGACTGACTGTTTTATATATATTTTGGCAAATTTTTCGACTCACTGTTTTATATATAGTTTTGGCAATGAATTATAAAATATGTCTTTTTTTCTTTAAAATATGTCTTTTTTGCCTTTGATGAAATTATATATACTGATATATCATTGATTTATTGGCATTTGTTGCAGTCGATTTATTGGTTGAGGAATGTAAGCAACCATTGCAAAAATTTTAATTACTATGAAAAAAGAAATAATTTTTTTCATAGTTTTGACATTTTTATGGACATTTTCAACAATGTTCTTAGAATTGTTAGACACAAAATTCTGGAAAAAATTGTTTTGGTATGTTGTCAATTGTTTATTAAATTGAAATAAAAAAATGAGTGAAAAATTTGTTCTCTGAAAAATGTTTATTTAAAGATCATATCAATGCCAATTATTGAAATATGTGAAGAAATGAGTTATCTCATTGAGGTTTCGTTTTTTTTTCTTTTGCTTTACAGAACTGTAAAATTGAACTTAAATTTGACATGTTGGAAGAAATAGAAAACCGCAAAGGTAAGTTAGGGCCGAGGTAAATAAGAAGATATGTGATTTTTAGATGGCTTGTAAACCCAATGAACTCTGTAACTTGGCAATATAGGTATGTGTAATTAAACAGTGGAGCGGAAAGAATTCTTATATTTCCTGTACACAACCCACTTTATGACCGATTAAATCCTTGAAATATCACGAAAAGTATACGCGCTTCAATTGTCAAAGTATATTCAGCTTTTTAACGCAAATTATTTATAAAAATATTTAAATATTCTTCTTTAAGATACAAAGTGTTTTCAAAGAGAAATAAATCAAGCTTGCACGTCTTAGTATCATATATATATATATTTATATATATATATATATATATATATATATATATATATATATATTTATATAAATATAAATATATATTTGCTATTAATACAAACTCTAAAATCCTTTCAGCAGCAATCTAAAATTCATTTTAACTAAATGTTATCCACTCACTTTGTGACCAGAAGAATTTACTTCAAACTGAAGGACTAACTTCGTACAAGGCATACGTAAAGGAAACGTTCCAACAACAACGATTCACAGTCTTCCAAGGCTTATGCCGAGGCTGTCATGAATATGTAACTTCTCTTTTAGTCACAAAGTAAGGACAATTAAATTGTTAGCTGGCTTCATAAATCGATTTGATTTTCTAAGATATCATTCACGATCGACCCTCTAGTTAGTTGTATCGTTAGTTTTCGCATTATAAACCCTTAAACATTTTTTGTAAAAAATGGGCACTTAAAAATTTTCTTCACAGCTATGAAAATATTAAAAAAAGAGGTTTTATATGCATTAATACCGGAATATTGTCACAAATATTGCGTATTAAAGAGTATTGGCAGATGAGATAAAACGTTCTAAATTTGAAAATGTTAAAATTTATTTTAAACATATTCCATTGGAATTAAAATGTTTGTTAACTTTATGTGATTAGGTGTTGTGTTGTTTATTTAAAAATAACTGCGTAAGTAATTTTTTTATATTGCTGTTAAATGGTTTACTTTTCTTCTTCGTGACAAATTTCATAACGTGTTAAAGCAGATGTAACAGCAGTCGCTGGTAAGATAGTGACTGTTTTAGAAGAAGGCTGTACTCAATGTTATATTTCGCAACGGATTGGTGTAGGTCGTCCTATTGTTCAGAGTACCTAGAAATATAAAAGAGAGTATTCATTAAAAAATACTGCGATTTCGAAGAAAGTGGTGCGCTGAGCTCAGAGACGACCAGATATATTGTGACCCAAGCTTCACAAAAATTGGAAGTCTACTTAGACAGAAATAACAAATGATTCGAAGATTTGACAGATGTATTAGCCTGTGTACTGTCAGAAGGAAACTTTAGAAGTTGAAATCCATAGCCAAAGACTGGCTAGGAGTGCTAAATTACTCCATGGGTATCGTATTGCAAAGTCGACGTTTGTCTAAAATCGAGCGACATAGACCGATGTGAATTGAAGAAGATAGAATTTCTTTGTTTGGTGAGAATCGAAGTCACAAAGGGCTCATGATACCTAGACAGTGTTATGCAAACCTATGTTTCGAAGAGATTACACCTTACGGTGGAGGCTCTGTTATATTCTGAGCTGGTATAATTTTTGAAGATCGTAGGGAGTTAGTTTTTATTTAAAATAGCTCTCCGAATGCACAACAATAAATTAGGAAAATCCTAATTCCTCATGAACAACCAGCACTAGCAGTTATAATGATATAGACGATAATGCTTGAGCACATCGAGCGGGCAAAGTAGACACTTGTCTGACAGAGATCAGGATTCGCCGTTTAAATTAGTCAGTACGAAGTCCCATGGAAAATTCGAGAACTAAAAACAATTATTATGTCAGAATGGAGGTATATACCCTAGAAATTCATTAATAACCTCATTTAAGTATCCCCGTGTAAGAATTGCAGTAAACATTTTGGAAAAGGAGGTCATACTAGATGCTAATTCTCTTTTTAAGTTTCTGTTCATTAAAAGGAAAAGAAGAAACCTTTATATGATCACTTCGTTGTCCGTCTGTCGGTTCGTTTCTCTTTTTCTCAGGAACACGTGGAGGTAGGATGTTGAGAACACTTTGGTCTACAATTCATTGTAACAGTAAAAAATTTAAGCTTCTAAGTCAATGGAATCAAAAAGAACCCTTAAAATACGGCCATTTATGTGGATTTTTTTCACACTCGTAATGAAAACCCATAGGATACTTTTTCCCGATGTCCTAAAATCATGAAATTTGGCCAAAAGCAAGATATCACGGTACAGGCAAAGGAAAAATCCGAAAATCGTTAATTTATAGTTATATCACATATACCACCTAAGACTATCCTACCCTAATTTATACTTTTGACACCCTTATAATCAGCCCTTTCAAGCGATACCAACACTACTATATGGAATTTAAAATTTGATCGCCTCCAAAAAATTTCACATAAATATTTTTGAACATTATCTCTATGATATACATGTGGGTTAACATGCTTTATTAGCATGCCAAATTTCAAGTTTCTCCCTCAAGCGGTTTCTGACCAAAATAACTGTGATAGGTGGGCGGAGAGACAATAGAGTGATTTTATAATGGTTTTCTTTTAATTTTTAGGTACAAAATCTCAAAAGTGGCTAAATTTAAAGTTGCATTTCTTCGAAACTTCCTTGCATATTAAATGTGATTATTTTTTTTTATTGCGGTCATCAATAACTCACTCATAAATGAATCTGAATTATTTCATATTCTGAATGCCATATTTTTTTTCAATAATATGATTTAGATTTGATACAATAATTATGCCGACAAAAATTGCCTTGCTACTTTTTATTTCAATATTATATTTTAATATGATATGATTCTGGGATCATATGGGATGGGCACGATCTGGACATGTAAATATCGCATCGATCCATCGACTATGGAATAAAAGACTTTGAATTTATACTATTTATACTATAAGAGTTCATTTATTAATATGATGTACATACACAAAACCTTTTAATCTTAGTTGTTGGCAGTCTATACACACTTTTTCTGAAAAACTTTTTGGCAGTTGCTTCATATAATCAATAAAAAATTACTACGTGTTTCTATCTTTAAATTAAGTCTTTCCAAAAGTAACTATTACTTTACTTTACTTGACAACTAATTCAGGTTTAATGCGATCATCGGATATCTAAAAATAATATTGTTTTACAGCAGCTAAAAAGATATTTTAAAGTTATAAAATAATATTAAGATACGAACGAAGTATTCTTATTCTGCTATTTATTTCAACAAATATAACAACTACCAAAAATTTATAAGCAGCTGGCATTACTATATGCTATACTTATTGATTTTTTAAAGATATTGTATTTAAAATATTACACAAGAATAGAATAAGTTGTTATTCACCATCACGGGAATATTTCAGTCTAAATTTCATCTGTTGATTCAACTTTTGTAGTGGTAGTACATATATTCACATCGCGTTTTTTACTCAATAACCTGAAATTTTTACACCAAACATTAACTAGATCTTCGCTTTTTTTGGTTTGAAAACTTTGGACATAAGGTAGATTTTCATAAGGAACATTTTTCACACATTATTTTTGGTCAAAAACTATGCGCCATAAAATTACAATTACAGTTTTTTGAAAGTAAACAAAACCCTTTCATACAATGTACGACTTGACCTTGTGACTTTTTAATGTTATATTTTTCTACTCTATTTTGAATAAAAATAAAAATTAATTTTCGGATATGGATGTAAAAAAATTAATTGTACACTTGTGTCAAATTTAATATCGACAGAAATAGTATTTGTTGAGAAAAGTAGCTGTAATCTAGGGGCAGCAGACACTGAAGGTTTTTTTGATACCGAACCCTATAAAGGTGAAATAAATATTCGATCGAAAGTGTTACCTAGGCTGTGGCCGTAATTTCGATTCCGAAACAATTTTTCTTGAACGATAATGTTTTAAACAATTTAGAGTGGAATAAGGTTAAATGATTTTAATTTTTCAATGATCGGTTATATCATTTAATTGAAAACAAAAAACCGAGAAGGAATTTTCAGCGGGCGGCATGAAATACCCTAAATTGTACAAATATTTAAGTGTGGGCAAAATTTACAACTGACATATTGGAAATATAGTAGAGAAAGGATTTCCAACTAATTTTTAATTATTAAATTGAGGTTAGTAGACTGACATTTTTTTCTACATTTTCTAGCTTTCTTCTTTAAAACTTCTTACGTGATAAGAGTATAAACAAACAGAAAAATAGATGTTATTTTTCAGTTTTTAATTTTGTATTAAGATATTATATATATTATTTTACTTTCTGCATCTTAAGCTGTGAAATTTTGAGATAAGTTTGAAATTCATCTTCTCGTGTTTTGTATAACCAAAAAAGTCAAGGGAATCAATTTTCAATTTTCATTACATTATTAACATTGTTTTGTTTTGGTTAATACGTAGGAAAACAATAATACAAAGAAGGGAGGAACTAAAAACTTTACTCTCGTTTTGTTGTTATGATTGAGCTTTTATAACTACTTCTTAAATTTTAATTCAGGTGTATTAGGAATACTTGTACATTTTTAACTTTATTTTATTTTCTCCTGATGAATATTGTACATTCCGTATATAATATTTTTTACTTAGATGTATGAAGAATTTCACATTGTGTACAAATATTTAGTACCGGTGAAAGTTAAAAAAGGCATTTTTAATGGCAGTAATTAGTTTTGCGCTCAGAACCTTTGTTTGTAATTCACGTGCAGTTTTAGTATATATCATTTTTCTTATTTCGTTATCCGCTTGCGTACATTAATGCATTTTTATTGTGCGTTTTACTGAATAGTTTGTAAATATAACTTTTTCAGCATTAGGAATATCTACACTTAATGGATTTTTTTAAACATATAAGTAACTTATTTGCAAATATAGATAGTTTGTGAAATTCATAACGTTTTGGCCAAACTTTACCGTGACAATAGGCAATTTGCTAAGAGTTATGCGGACAAAATGAATCTTTGGCAGTTTTGGAACTAATCACTTTCAACAAAGGCCCGTTGGTTATAGAAGTACGTTCACCTCAATGTGTTGTCTGACATATTCGCTTGCTATGCTAATATCAATAGCACGATGAATATGCATGGAGCAGACTTGGCTCGTAATTCCGTAAGTAGACGACAATCACTTCGCCGACTTCAATTGTCGGTCGATGTAAATTCTCTCGAACTGCGCTGCAAGCAGTTTGTCCCGCATATTTAGAAACTTGTTTTCTTCCATATTAAATTTAAGATTTTAGAGTGGAGTGGTAGTTTCTACACACATAATAATTGATTGTTATAAGATAAACATATGGTAATTTCTTAATTACGAACATGGGTCTAGTTCGGATTTTATTAGGAAAGAAATAGAATTAATAAAGTAAAAAGTTATTGGACATATATTCAGAAAGTAATTGGATTTAATTATACACTTAATTTCTCATATATTTTTGGAAAAAATATTTGTAAATTATTAAGTCCACGAAGCTCTCCAAACCTGGGATTGAATTCAATGATAAAGCCCTGGTGAATTGAAAGCTATTTTTTAAAAATATATTCATAACTCTTGCATGCGGGTGCAATAATGAATGATGTTCACAGGTATATGAATTTTATGATAGAGATTTACTTGGAACTGTACACACTTTTCGAACAGTGTCGAAAAGAGTATAGATTATAGTCTAATACTGTAATACAGTGTTCGGACATTCCACGTTCCAAAACGTAGTCTTTAAGTCCTTGCCAAGTCGTTTTCCAGGAGAAGGAGGCCGGGTAATTCTTTCTTTGGATTTCTTAACGGCTTAGATTTTTTACAAGAGTAGTGCATGCTTACTCTTTTTGCTCATATCCTTAAAATAATGAAGTGAAACCCGTACCTGTAGCACATGTCCATTTAAATTTTTTTGTTTTCAATTTTCTTCAAACAATCTAGGTAACTAAATTAATTACAAAATTTTTTGAAAGTATATTCTGTTTAAGTGTGTTTTATTTGGACTATATATGTTTTTATCATGTAAAATAATTATCTAATTCTTTAGTGTTGATTGTCAATAGTCCGTTTGATTGTAAAAGGGAGGTTGATACTCCAAGTCACATTTCTCGACACTAAGCGAGAGAAAGTTGTAATTCCGTCCAGGATATTAAAGACCGTAATCATAGAAGTTGTCCGCTGCTGAGTCATTGTATGTAAGAGTCGGTCGTCTATGTTGCACGTCTATGTTATCTAAGTCTCATGATTTAATTAATTATCGTTAGATGTGCTGTAAAACACTATTTTGTTAACTAGTTTATTATTTGTAACTTTGTTTAAGGATGAACCTCTTAATAATTTCACTTACCCTTTAATATTTCCGTTTAGTAGTTTATTAAAAAAAACTGTAAAATACGTGTTTCATTATTTATGTTTAGAGTAGATTCGAGTTAATAAGACCATACGCCATTTTCGAGGTTGAATTTCCTTTCTTAGTTATTGCCTGCACTTTAATAACTTTGTAAATTGAATAACCCCAGTGCAAAATCTCAAAATCAAATTATATACAGACTAGCCACAAATCTCACAAAATAGATTATCACACTAAAGAATTATAGAGTATTTGTTAATCCAGTAGTTTAAGTTGTACGTTGATAAAATTGGCTAGTTTTTTTACACACTTGGGGCTTAGTGCGAATAAAATTGTAGTCTTCTTTCGTATAATGAATGTAGTCTTTATAATGATTACATTGCGTGTGCACCATAGTGGTACGACCGTCTCCTAGCGCACGCCAAGTTTAATAGGGACGCCATCGACCCGATGGGGAGTTTAGAGGTGAGGGAAGTTAGCGGGAAGCGGAAAAGATGATCTTCTGTTTCGCTCTCTACCGTTATTTTTGTACCTGTGCTAATAAGAAAAAACTGACACACGAATTATTTGTATTTCGTCATAGAAGGTATAAAACGTATCAACGTCGTTATATTGCGCAAGTGATGAAAGTTTCTTGACATGTATTTTATTAGACAGTTGTGACTAGACTTAGTCTATTGCAATTTAATATTTTGCAGCTTTGTTCAAGTGTTGGGGATTTCTTACTTTCATCATTTATCAAACATCTGATAAATCGTCATCAAATATTTCGAGATGATTACTTTATCTTCTGCGTTTCGCACTTGTAATTTTGTAATGGATGGTAGCATGCGATCGACTCATTGTTTTAAATAGATGAGTCAAAGAGCTGTTCTCTGCACTCTTCTGTTATTTATAAATCGAAGTTAAGTCAAATAAGTTAATTTAATTTTCATATCATTTAAATGCTTTGTAAAATGTATACAGACCTGTCAGATTTTCGTTCGACCAAAATTGTCGTTTCTAGTAATCTAGGAAGGTCTTTAGATTTTCTTTCTGTGGGATGCGTTTAGGGGAGTGTCCTAAAATTTAATAAATAATGACTATATAGTATTAACTAATATGCAAATAAAAATGTTTTATGCAAATAAAAATAAAAAATAAAGAAATATAGGTATACATTTCAGTTTGTCGAGATATTGATGATAGGTTATAAAACAATGTCAGATGTCACTGTTAATTAATGTAATAACTTGTTTTTAATAAATTTTTAAAACTAGCATGCGATTGACTCCCTATTATAAACAGACGCGTCAAAGAGTTGTCCTTTACAATATACTGTTATTTATAAATAGAAGTTTAGTCAATATTTTCATTACATGTTAATACTTTATAAAATGTCAGGAAACTTATAAATCTGCCAGAACTTCGTGCGACCAAGATTGTGATTTAATGCAACTTTTTAGATAATTATACTTTCTTTCCCTGGAATGGGTCTGGCAGATTGCACTAGACTCTAATGATTAATGACGATACTTTATTTATTATTATGCAAGTAAAAATATGTAATTAAAACTAAAATAAAGACCGCCATATAGTAAAGAAATGGAAATAAATTTGAAAGTATCGAGATATAGGTTGTAAAATTTCAAATCAGATTTCAATGTCATTTAAGGTAACTATATATACATATATACATATTTATTATATAAATAAATATGTATATATATATATATATATATATACATATTTATTTATATATTTATTAAGTCATATTATATAATGCAATAATGTCGTCAGTAACCTTTATGCCAAATATAATTTTAACCACCAAGATTATAGCAAAGTGATATATCCACGTAAAGATAAATAGGTAGAGGGGGAGAGTTCTAGATTTTTCCTACTTTTTCTTCGAAGCGAGACCGCAATTATTTTGATGAAAATATTATTTATTTGATATGGAAGTTTTACAAGAGCAAGTACCAAAATACATGCTCATAGAAAAAGGACGAATGCATTAAATGAAAATTTAAAAAAAAATAGTAACATATATTAAAATATAAATTAATAATATAGACAGATCGACCGCCAGAAATGAAAACTAATGTAATATAATGAGTATTTTTGTTTTATTTAAGCACTGCATCATAATAAAACACCGCATCACCGTAATATTGATTATTTTACTAGTCTCCAAATCGTGTCAGCGTTAAATTTAGTTAGTGCAAAAATGATACGCAATTACAAAAGTTCCACTTAAATTGTAAAAATTTCTGATGGTGTGTCAGAAATTAATTACATAAAGTCTATTTATTACATATACATTGGGGGCGAAAAGTTGATATGTGTAGACTCCACGCTATGTTCTCAACTCCCTTATACCAGATAATCAATGCTAGGAAGAAATATTTTTCTTTATTTCAGTCCGACTGTCAGTTGCCGTCATCTTGTCGAAAGCTCTTATCAGTCTTTTTGTAAATGACTTGTGTATCTTCTGTCTATGCATTTGCAACTTATACTGCGTTATTTATTTGTTTGCATTATTTATTTCTTTGCATAATACCTTTTACCTTGCTTAGGAATTCAGTATTGTTTTCAGAAAGTTTATATTTGTCTTTGGAATGAATTTTGGAATGAATGAAGCCTGAATTGTTGAAATTTTTAATCAATATTTGAATTAAATTAAATACAAAAAACCATTAACCTAATTAAATGCAGGAGTATTCCCTTTTTAAGTTTTAATTATATTTGCAAAATTATGTAGTTACATAAGCAATAGGAAGGGTTGATTGTATCAAAATAAACAACTTTGTTTTTTTCATTTTATACGAGGAAATCCTGAAACGATTCGGGAAAATTTAAACTAACACTCGCAAACTTGATTTTTGAAAAGTTAATTATTTCTTGATCAGCAATTATATTACGTCTGAAATTAAATGAAATGCCCTTGAAAATAGACAATACGAAAAAAAATTTAATGCAAATGTAAGTACGAATACTATTATATCAAAACATCGCTTTTAAGTGTATGTATGCATTGTGAGAAATTCTTTGGCAATTCTTTTTCGTGGTTGTTTTCTTTCGCTGCTTCCGTCTCCGAAACATCTTTTATCCAAGTTAAGTCAAAAGCTCGCCTTTCCTTTGCACGAAAAAGTGATCCTTCAAAAAGTGAGCTTTCAGTCGTAGCACAAACCAGATGTATTTTTTCTTATTTGTAAGGAAATGCCCCATGCCAAAAGTATTTCAGCTCGCAGCCTGCGAACAAACACTCATCATTCTGACGTTAAAATTTCACGTGGAGATTGTTTGAGAGTGTGCAAACTTATGTATATTTCAGCGGCTGAAAGGAATGAAAGTATCTGAACTTACCGCGCTTTTGTATCCTTTGAATTTTATTTGAAAACTTTTAAATATGGCATTTGTTAATTATAAGAACAGGATAGTTAACAACTCCTAAATTTGATAATTTGCGAAAAATATAGTGTAATTAAAAACGATAGAGTGTAGACATCTCCCTGTCTTATTTGCTGTTATTGAATATAAATGAACATTATTGAAATTATTTCCGTCCTTGTCTAAATGTTAAGTTTAAATCTTTATCAAACTCGGGAAATCTTCAAAATTTGTCAAAATTTTTTTTATTTCTTGTCAGTATGTATCTTGAAATATTGAAATGTTTAACAAAGAAAATGTCAAATACGTTATTGTGTTCATGATATAAATATAAGGTTTATGTAATAAATAAATACATATGCATTTTCATGCTTTATATAGTATTAAAGATGAATTCCGTTGTTTTTGTAAACTAAAAAAATAATATATGAATATTCTTGAGAAAATTTCCATTATTTATTTCATAACGTGTTTATGTATAATGTGAATTTTAATATATCACAGCATATAATTTTTTCTTCTTTTACTTGCGTATATGATTTTTCTTTCGTTTTGGTTGACGATCAGCGGAGAAAGGCGGTCCATTTGCCAATAAGTTTGTGGGTAGCGCGTGATGATTTTTTTCTATAACTGGCATTCTTTGACGACAGTTTTATCTTTAGTTGAGAGTCAAACTTTGGTTCTGAATGTGTTCTGTAACATGACTAGTCGATATATCTTTTGATGCTGCGTGTTAAACTTTTGAGCCAGCAGATTTTCCTGCCAGAGAAGATGGGGATCGATCTGGTTTTATTCAACAAACGTAACCAAAGTGATTTAGGGCCATATTTGAACTAGCTGTCTGTTCATCGATTCTCAGAGTCCAGTCGTATCTTTTCGTTTCAGTTACAGTCGCATTGCTCCAAAGTTTCTTGGAAAACGGTACATTTGATGTATACTAATTAACGTGACATAAATACTTTCTGATGAAGAATAAAAGTTTGAATATTTGAAGAAATTGAACTGACATTGGAAGGTGAAATTTTAATTCGTGACAAATAACTGGGGTTGGTCAAGTCTAGGTAAACTTTATTTTTTATGAAGCTGAGTTTTCATGATTAGTTTTCCGTACATATCTGGAGACACAATATCTGGAACGTGTTTTAGAATTTATACGAATCAACATGTTATCATATCGCATTGGAGAAACGAGTTATGTCTAGAGTCGTTTGACAATGTTTATGGATTAAAGCGTTAATGCACCATCCATCCTGCATGACTGGCATAGGGTGATTCTGCTACAAGAAGAAGAAATAGCATAGACTAGGAGCAATTTCTATCAATTCTTTTCTATTAGAGACGTCTCTCTCTACTTAACTTGCAAGATGAATATTGTCTAAATGGTTTTAATTCTTAAAAATAAAAAATGCAAATTTGCTTTTGAAGATGGCTATTTGAAACTAGTTATCTTACAGTATAATGAGAATATCCTATGCCTACATACAATTGAAAAAGGGAAAATATAAATAAGATTCTTTAAATAATTTCAGTTATTATCTTTATCGATATTGCATTAGATAATTTTGTTAATTGTAATCAGATCCTTCAAAAACCTGCCAGCAAAATATTTGATAATTATGAGGATTGTTATTTTTGCTAGATATCTAAATAACAATTGATATCTGTATAACTTGTTGACAATGTGCATCAATGTAAAACTCTAGAACGTCGAGTTACGGAAAGAGATCCGCTCGTAATTTCTCTACCAGGATGTACAGGAGAACTAAGCGTTCCGACATATGTAGCTCGTAGGATTGATAGACTGAAGTGATAATGAGCTAGATATATAGCCTACAGAACAAACGATCGTTTGAAAAGAAAATGTTCAAATGGCTATTAGCGTATCGGGAGATTTAGATTCAAATGGTCCCCGCCTTTTGGACTGATGACCTGGTAAGCGTCACGGGAAACCGTTGGATTCTTACAGCATGGTTTCGATATTTGCGGGTAGCTATGTGGGATGCATACGTTGAACAGTGGACGTTTTACGGATGATTATCATGATGGTTTATATAATTTTTCTGCCATTTTCAAATTTATGAATTCTTCCCTAGAGATATTTTTTTAAAATTACTGATAAACATAGGACAATTATTTGATCACGTTAATGCATGAATAATATAAGCTATTAAATAACGGTAAAAATGAATTTGGTAATAATCAATTTCAAAAAAATGCAAACTGCTCTCCTTTCTCGATGAATAAAAATACAAAATGAGGTGACGGAGATAACTTGAAACGTTTGAAGGCAGTTTTGTTGTGATTTTTCATTTATCGTCAAATAGTACAAGTTAACTCCTAAAAGTATATATTATGAAGTACATACGTGAAAGGAAAAACAAGTTTCCTCATACTTAATATGCCTTGGATCATATAAGTACAACCACGATAACGTATCGTTACTTCAGATACACGAGTATGTGTTCAAAACCTTCAAACATTCTGTACTTGACGTTCAAAGAAATACAATTCACGAGAGCACCTTCACACGCCGCCATGCCACTTCTCATTACCGATGAGTCTCGAATCCTTTCATGAAAGTGACTAGAGTAGTATCTAAATATTGAAATTAACCCGCATTCACACCGGCGAGACAGCTATCGTGCTATAAAGCTAGGCCGTCGGGGCTTTCTTTATTTTTTTCGGGTCTCCTGCTGCTTTTGTACCCTCGCATATATTAGCGTGTGTCGCTCGCCCCAGAGGCTTCCGCTAGTACCACTCGAAAATATGCAAAGTTTTGGAGAGGAATGAATTTTTACGTGGGAAGTATGATGCAATGTGAAGAAAAAGCTTCTCGACTCTTAAGTTTTATCCTGACTTAAGAGTTCTTTTAATCTTTTCGCTTTCTGTTACAGAAATAAAGTACGCTTTTTCTGTAAGGTGAAATTTCATTTAGTAAGCATTATTTTATGTTTTTTTATTTTCAAAATAATAAATTGCAGTCTGGCCCTGTACTCTTTAAATAAAAAAGAATTATGCTAATTGGTTGATGAATGCCGGGGATGTGAGGTATCACAAGAAAATAGAAAAGTACAATCGAATTAAAAAAAACGCTCCTTTTTTAAAGTCGGGTAAAATACTTATTCTGACTGTCTTATCCGTTTAATTAGTCATAGAACTCCGCATTGCACTGCACGCCGATCCAACACGGGCCATCGCCCGCTATCTTTTTTTTCTGATATGACGTGTAATTTGTTTGGATAAAAAATATTTTTAAAATGAAAAATATTACAATTTATTTTACACGTTTCTCTTTATCTATACGTCAAGCCCTTCGTAAAATTCAAAGAGTATCTCATGCTCATTAATGCCATTGCGTTATTATATATTGTGCCATTATGTGTAAAATAACAAAAATCGTCTTTTGTTTATTGTATTTCATCCTACAAAGTCATCAAATGGATAAATAAAGTCACACGGTAAATATTGTAATTTGCGCCATCGCGAGATGGCTTTAGTGTCATTTTCGTTTATAAGGATATTTGTTTCGACATTACGTATTGTGAATATTATTCTTGTAATTTTATTGATTTTGAATTGAGTTTTTGATTGATTCGATAAATTCTTTTTAATAAAGCCGATAAAAATTCCTACAGTAATGATATTAAAAACTTTTTAATACCATTACTATAGGAGCCCGATATGACGTAGTTTAACCAAATTTTTAAAAACAAGTTCTCAAAAATATTAGATTAACTTCTAGAATAGAGTGTCTAATAAAAAGTAATTTTATTTTTTTAACGTATGAGTAAGACATGATTACGCCACTTATTGTATTAACCATATTAGTATTCCTTACATTTGTCACAATAATGCCTAGACAAGGGTTTAAATTGTATGGAGTAAATGGACCAGAGTCATGTAAATTTTTCGATATTTTGAAGGCCTTATATTTATTAGTCATTGAGGACGGCCAGTTTCATAGCGTTGATAGTTAGAGATTCTAATGAATACACTACATGATACGGTAAATATTAAAGAAAAAAATCGTGATCAAACGTCAATAATATTATTAATCTTTAATCGTAGGTGTTAATTTATTTATACTAATCGTACTGAGAACGTTTTTCCTATTGCAATATATTAATTGAGGGGAACAAAGAAAGAAAGTTTAATTGTGGCATAAGTTTTGTTACGATACTGTATCCCAAAATGATCTGCGGAATTCCTCTTTCAAGTGTCTTAGACTATTAGAAGGGTAATAATATAGATGATCCCTAATAAGGTCGGAAAATAGAAAAAAAATCCTAATAAACATTTTCAAGATTAATTGTGTAAATGAATATTTTCCTCATCTTCAACAAAATTATGCATCCTCCTAAACTTAATTAAATATTAATATTTTTAATATTAACTTAATTTAATATTAATAATGTGTTGTTTAAACATCATTAAAATGAACTATTTCAGAATACATTTTTTTCAAAAATTAAAATTAAATATTTTTTAAATTAGAAAATATAATTAAAACTATAAATCATTATGACGTTTTATGGTTCGTTTATTTGAGATATACATTTTATATACAATGATTTACGTAAGAAATCGAAATCGTAAAAATACCAAAAAGTAATGGAGAAAAATAAACTAAATATTAAAATGTCTAAACCGGTATGAACTTTGGAAATATATATGGCTGTTTTTCTACAATCGGCAATAAGAACTTAAAGGTGCGTTACAGGGCAAGTTACTATAGCGGTATGTCGTAGTAGTAAACGTAAATAACCTTTGACAGGTTGACGTTCTGCGGAATGGAGTTGTCAGCAGATGTTTGCGAGTGTTAGGGGACACCTGGCTTCGCACTAGGAAACAAACAGACCATCTCTGTTTGTCATATTGAGAATAGTGTGTGTTTTTATACGCGTTTTGTTGGATGCGAGAAAACAATATATAATAGATGTATTGTTAATTCGTGGCATATGCTTGAGGTTTCTTAAAAATGCAAAAATGCGCCATATTTGTTGACGTCTAGTACTGAAAGTTAATGGCAGTTTTCTAAGAATTTTATTACGTCTTTTTGTAAACGAAGTCACAACTTTTTGCTTGTAAAAGTTTTGGAATGTATTATTGAGTCGAAAATCATTACGATATTTAGTTACTGTTTCTACAATAATTATACGTTTATTGTCAGATAAAATAATTGTAAATTTCCAAGTAGTTTTTGTACGGAAAAGTAAGTTGAAATATAAGAGCAATACATAAACACTTTTAAGTGTAGATACTTAAAACTTATATATTTAATCCGGCAAGTTTCTAAGATCAAGTAAAACCTATTTTGAGAAGAAAAAACACAACAATTCGCATAACGGTATGAAGCGAAGGAATTACATTTTATTTATAAACGTTATTAAAATTTTTCTAATGGAAAAGAAATTTAATCATATTTCCGAATTTAGTATTATCCGTACATAAACAAACAATCTCCCTTTTCTTCATTTATTTTGTTTTATTTCATTTTCCTTTTAGCACTTTGTTGTCATACATTTATGTTTGATGCACATGTGATATTTACATTAGGAGGATTTTATGCAAATAAAGTTTTCCGGCATAATTAATAAATAAGTTTAAATTTAGATTTAAGTAATTAAATTATTTCAGCACAAAAATACTACACTGATATTTTTTTTGCCGACGCGGTTAAGATTTGTTTTTAAGAAGAGTTCTGATTTCTATTACATTTTTCTGATTAATAATTTTTGAGGTGAGAACAAAAGAACATAGTTTTTGAGGAAATAATGATATTTAAAAAAAATAAATGGAACAAACTGATTAATTCGAAACTCACATTTTGATAAGCTATCATTTAATAACTAAAATGATGATATTGAAAAATTATGTTTTTTCGTCTCCACTTTCTCTCAAAAACTCCCATCCTAAATAAAAACAGTTTCAACTGTTTGCACACAATACCTATAATTGAACTATTTAATACTGCAATTTTGTGTAATTTAAATTCTTTGAGTACTGACAGACAGACAGATTCCGAGGTTACTCCATAAATGTTCCGTTTTTATAATTTTGTAATGAAAATAGAATGGGAAAAGATGAACTTAATATCATATTTTTTTTGGCTTTCCGTACTTTTTGTACTTCTTGCAATTTAAAATCGTGTGAATGAAAGAAGCTTGTCGTGATCTGACTACTAACACTGCATATAAGGGATTATTTTCCAAGTATGTTGATAAAAGTGCCCGGAAGTCCATTAAATGTCATTTAATATTCGTAGAGCAAAAGGCTAAAACGACTTGTTATAGAAACATCTCTGATATCTAGTTATATAAAATTATTTTCTTTGTTAATTAACTTCACTTTGTCGTACTAGCTCGAAGACCGAGTTCATTTTTGGTAGAAAATTTCATGTTAATAAATGAAAAATGTCATGTGAACATGTGTAGCAACGCTATGAAATCGGTATGAAATGGATCAACAGATGAAATTAAGACTGAAATATGTTTGTGATCGTGAAATTGATTAATAAATCATTCTATTCTTATTTCATATTTTAACCTCAGTATATTTTAATAATAATAAGCAGTAACTAATTGATAATATAAATAATTCAATCTTTAAAATTTTGTTTTAATTACTCACTTTGATTTAGTGAAGTTGAATTCGTTTTGTGTCTAGGTTCAAATAGCATATGCAATTTAGATTTTTGGGTTTGGTTGTAAATAAGATAATACGGGTCTGATAGCATTATACTACGTGTTTGAGTTCAGTTGATGGTTGACCGTGTGTCAGCAGCCAAAATTATGTTCCCAGGATATTCGAGGTTTCGTAAATAATGATAACGGAAGGGTAACTGATAATATTTTTATCACACATTTTTTGCTGTATTTCAAAATTGTAAAATACGGCGTTAACGGATTAAATCCAATTTTAGTGGATTGAACAAATTAGTTTTACTTCATTTTTTATTGCGTAATTTTAACCTCGGATATATAAAGAACGCAAAAATAAATAGTAAATCAAACATAAGCGGAGATAAATAAACTCTTTTATTTTCTATTTCGGATAGATATTTTTGACGTTAAAGTTTTTGCATTAATAAATGAAACGGATAGGGATATTGGACAGCATTTTAATTATTTGTGACGCTATTGTAACGCCATCTACAAATCATTTTTTACCAACTTTTATATTCATTGAAACGAATATTTAAACCTGAACTACACATCACAGGTGGTGCTTTCGTCATTATGTATATAATTTAAAAATAATGTTTCAACCGATATTCTCAAACAATATTACATTTTATATAATGATTATGGATTATCTTCGCATTTAATTAATCATAATTATAAATAACAAAAATTAGTTGTATAAAATTTACAGTGATTATTATTGTTATTCAATTTGTAATTGTTTTAGAGTAAATAATTTATTTTTGAAAATAAGGGCAAGTATTTTATAATTTTATAGTTCTTAAATATTCTTGGTCGTCACTAAAGTTTTAAATCATGTGTTACACGCATTAACTTTCGCAGCGTCTGTAGGTTTTTCAGTCTTATATTTAAACATGAATATAAAATGTGACTCGTGTTACCTTTGTCGTCAATAACAATATTCACAGATAAAGGACATGTCTGAAATTCAAAATTTATTCGCCGCTTCGCAAGGAAAATCACTTATGATGCAGATTTCGTTCGTTACCAACGATGGAGATGCGGTCGACTTGGCTTCCAGCTACCATTTCATTTGCCGATTTCGAGAAGAATTTTGGCTCCGAGAAAAGAAAAGCCCTAGCGCCCCTGAGATTTCCATTTTCATTCGAAGGTTTTGTTTCAGGATGAATAATATTTTCGGAGCACTATCATTAACTTCCTATATATGTTAGTAGTATAATTCTTCTTATCGTGCTTTGTGACTTAAAGATTAAACAGCAAAGATCTTTGCCAATAGCCCATCTGAAGATGTTGGAATACAATGAAACCTAGGTCGGGGTAAAGAACTTAAAGAAAGTAGAAATAATACTACATCACGTGGTTTCATTTAATTGTGAATAATGAATTTCAACAAAATTAACGCCAAATATATTGAATATGAGAAATTTGGTTTTAAAACTCAACTTCCACAAATTTCAAAAATATATTTAAACGTGTCATAAATCACGGGAACCAATTTTTCAATCTGGCAAATATAATGCATTTAGGAATTATTAATGCAATGAGAACTTTGGAATGGTTGGAGGAGATGAGTTGAGAGTGAGAATCATTTTTAACCAAGTAATATGTTGCAAAGTGTATTTTTGGCGGCGTAAAAATATCTCAGGTAATTTTCAATTTCCCTATAAAATATGGGATTAAGAATCATTGCTACTGTTCTCCTCGATATGATAGTGGGACAGTTTTACATTTTTTGATATTATGTTGATTAATTATCGCTTTGACTTTTTTAAACTACGAAACTACATGATGTAGTATTATTTCTACTTTCTCTAAGTTCTTTACCGCGATCTAGGTTTCATTGTATTCCAACATCTTCAGGTGGGCTATTAGCAAAGATCTTTGCTGTTTAATCTTTAAGTCACAAAGCACGATAAGGTGAAAATAGTAAACGTCAAAACTTCAAGTTCCTAATTTTAATATTTTATTTATCTTAAAGACACAGCAAATTCGACATGCGAGTTCCACTCGCTCTTCACGATATCTTTATAGTTAAATTTTGACTCTTTATTGAACCAAAAATTATCCATATATCGGTAATCCAAGTAAAGAAAGTCGCGGGGAAAATCTATAAACTTTCCAATATTATTTTGAATTAATTACAAATATTGGCCTGTTTAAAAACAATTAAGGTTTTTATTTAAAGAAATAAAAAGCATACTCTCAAAATATTATACTACGAACATATATAGGAAGTTGATGATAGTGCTCCGAAAATATTTTTCATCCTGAAACAAAACCTTCGAATGAAAATGGAAATCTCAGGGGCGCTAGGGCTTTTCTTTTCTTTTTTTTGGGTCACATTAGAAATGACCTAAACTGATACTTAGAAATTTTCGAATAAGTTGCAAAACCATGCAAAAAGGCTGATATTGATTTTCACTAAGCTATTAATAAAATTTGAATCGAACATCGTATAAAAACGACGAGTCTTTTATATCCGTTTCTATTTTCAAAGACGAAAAACGCGTATGAAATTAAAAATATGCCACTCCATCGCGGGGAAATCATTTGTTATGCTGAATCTTTCACATCAGCAGCCGCGGAGCTGCCGTATATTGGTACTGTAACTTTACTTCATTTGTTGGCTTCGAAAGGAATTTTTGCGAAAACTGAGTCCAAATCCTCTGGGAGTTTAATTTTCATCTTAAGATTTCTTTTCGGAATAAATAATATTGAAAAAGTTACATTGACTTCCAGTTGGAGAAAATTTTTTTCTCGGAAACGAAGCTGCTGCGATATCATTTTATATTTGTTCCAGTCGATTATTAGTTGAAGAAAGTAAGCAACCATGTAAAATTTTGAATTACTATAAAATTGACAGGAGTATTGTGAAATGAAAATATAAAAAAAACTTTAAAGCACGACTAGAACTCACTTTACAAGGGTTTTGCCAACTTTTAAGCTTATATAAATATTTAAAGTATTTTTTATTAAAATAATTAAAAGTAAAAAGATAAAAAGATAAAGAAAAATTAATTACAGCTTTTTGACGAAGTAAACTTTTAGTAATAATATTTTTGCATATTTTTGACTTTATAGGGATATTTTCAACAATATTCTTAAAATTATTTGACATAAAATTTTGGAAATAACCCATTTGGTATCTTGTAAATTGTTTATTAAATTGAAATAAAAAAAATTGGTGAAAAATTTGTAAAAATGTGTTACCTGTAAAATTTTTATATAAAGATTGTTCAATGTTAATTATTGGAATACATGCGGTGTAATATGCTTTACCACTGTGCCAAATTTTAAGTTTCTATATCCAACGGATTCTGAGAATAATTGACAGGCGGATAGAAGAAGTAAATGATCTCATTGGGGTTTTGTTTTTTCCTTTTGCTTTGAGGTGCGCAAAATTGAATGTAAATTTTAAAAGTATGCACGCTTGAATTGTTAAAGTATACTTTGCTTTTTAACGCAGATTATTTATAAAAATAATGAAATATTTTTCTTTAAGTTATAAAATGTTTTCAAAGAGAAATAAATCAAGCTTACACGTCTTAGTATCCTGTATATATATATATATATATATATATATATATATATATATATATATATATATATATATATATATATATATATATATATATATATATATATATATATATTCGCCATTAATAAATGTTATTATTATATTAAGTTTAAAATCCTTTCAGCAGTAATCTTAAATTCATCTTAACTAAATGTTATCCACTCACTTTGTGACCAGAAGAAGGTACTTCAAACTGAACGACTAACTTCGTACAAGGGCTACGTAAAGGAAATGTTCCAACAACCACATTCAGTCTTCCAAGGCTCATGTCGAGGGTGTCATGAATATGTAACTTTGCTTTTAGTCACAAAGTAAGGACAATTAAATCGTTAGCTGGCTTCATAAGTCGATATGATATTGAGAAGTGCGTTATCTTGACGGTTCATGCAATTTATTTTCTAATATATTATGCACGATCGAATTATTTATTTCGGATCAGATTATACGCCCTTATACATTTTTTTATAAAAAATGGGCACCTAAAACTTTTCTTTACAGCTATGAAAATCATAAAAAAAGAAGTTTTACATGCATTCGAATAACCGGAATATTGTCACAAATATTCTGTATTAAAGAGTATTGGCAGAGGAGATAAAACGTTCTATATTTTAAAATTTTAAATTTATTTTCATAATATTTGATTGCAATTAAAATGTTTGTTAATATTATGTTGTTAGATGTTATGTTGTTTATGTAAAACTAATTGTTTAAGTAATTATTTTATATTGCTGTTAAATGGTTTTCTTTTCTTCTTCGTGACAAATCTCATAACGTGCTAAAACAGTTTTAACAGTAGTCGCTGATAAGACGTGACTGTTTTAGAAGAAAGCTGCACTCAATGTTTTATTTCGCAACGGTTTGTTGTAGGTCGTCCTATTGTTCAGAGTACCTGCAATTTTAAAAGAGAGTGATTTACTAAAGAATACTAAAGAACCAAATCGTACTATTTGGAAGAAAATGGTGAGCTGAGCCCAGAGACGACCAAAAATACTACTTCACGAAATTGGAAGTCTACTTAGATAGACATAAAAAAATTCGAAGATGTGACAGGTATGTTAGTCTATGTACTGTCAGAAGGAGACTTTTAGAAGTTGACATCCATAGCCGAAGACTGGCTAGGAGTATTAAATTACTCCATTGGGATCGTATTGCGAAATCGAGGTTTGCCCAAAATTGTGTGACATAGACCAATGTGAATTGAAGAAGACAGAATTTCTATGTTTGGTGAAAAACGAAATCGCAAAGTGCTCATGATACCTCGATAGTGTTAAGCAAACCTATGTTTCGAAGAGATTACTCCTTACGGCGGAGGATCTGTTATATTCTGAGCTGGTATAATTGTTGAAGATCGTATGGAGTTAGTTTTCATTTAAAATAGCTATCTGAATACTCAATATTAAATCAGGAAAATCCTAATTCTTCATGTACAATTAGCACAAGCAGTTACGCAGGTTTCCGCTGTCTTCATGGACAATAACGCTTGAGCACATCGAGGGGGCAAAGTAGACGCTTATTTGGCAAATATCAGGATTCGTCGTTTAGATTGGCCAGTATGAAGTCCCATGGAACATTTGAGAGCTAAAACAGTTATTACGTCCGAATGGGGATGTATTTCCTAGAAAACCATTAATAACCTCATCCAGGCATTCCCATGTAAGAACTTTAGTAAACATTTCGGAAAAGGAGGCCATACTCGATGCTAATTCTCTTTTTAAGTTTCTGTACATTAAAAGGAAAAAAGAAACGTTTATATGATCACTTCGTTGTCCGTCTGTCGGTCCTTTTCAATTTATCTCAGGAATAGGTAGGATGTTGAAAATACTTAGGTCTATGATTCATTGTAACTGTAAAAAATTAAGCTTCTCAGTCAACACAATCAAAAACAACCCTTAAAATACGGCCATTTACGTAGAAATTTTTTCATACCCGTAATGAAAACATATAGGGTATTTTTTCCCGATGTCCTAAAATCATGAAATTTGGCCAAAAGCAAGGTATCACAGCACAATTAAAGGGAAAATCCGAAAATCATTAATTTATAGTTATATCACATATACCGCCTAACATTTTGAGACCCTTATAAATAGCCATTGCAAGCGATACCAACACTACTATATAGAATTAAAAATTTTTTTTCGGATATTTAATTTGATCGCCTCCAAAAAATTCCATATAAATATTCTTGAATATTATCTCTGTGTTGTACGTGTGGGTGCTTTATTATTATGCCAAATTTCAAATTTCTTCCTCAACCGGTTTCTGACAAAAAGAACTATGACAGATGGGCGAAGAGACAAAAGAGTGATCTTATAATGGTTCCTTTTCATTTTGAGGTCTAAAATCTCAAAAGTGGCTAAATATAAATCGCAAAAGTTGCATTTCTTCGAAACTTCCTTGCATATTAAATGTGATTGTTTTCTTTTATTGCGGTCATCAATAACTCAATCATAAATTAATCTGAATTATTTCATGTTCTGAATGTCACATTTTTTTTTCAATAATATGATTTAGATTTGATCCAATAATTATGCCGATAAAAATTACGTTGCTACTTTTTATTTCAAAATTATATTTTAATAGGATATGATTCTGGGATCACATGGGATAAGCTCGATCTGAATATGCTTATATCACATCGATCCATCGACTATGGAATAAAAGACTTTGAATTTATAAAAGACTTCATTTATTAATATGATGTACATACACAAAACCCCTTAATCTTAGTTGTTGGCAGTCTATACATACTTTTTCTGAAAAACTTTTTGGCAGTCGCTTCATTTAATTAATAAAAAATACTACAGTTTTTATCTTTAAATTTAATCCTTTTTAAAAGTGATAGTCTTGATAACCAGTTCAGATCTAATGCGATCATCGGATATTTAAAACTATTTATAAGTAATAATACGGTAGTTGACTCATTCTAAATTTTGATATTTTTCATAGAATATTGTGAAATGTAAGTTAATTAAAAACCAGTTTTGAAAAAAATTCAAAAATTGATCGAAAAATAAGCTAGTTGCAGGCTTCTAAATTTGAAGATACGGATAGAGTTGTATATATCCCTGTCTCTTTTCCTCTCGTCGAATATAATGTGCAATATTAAAAATGACCTCACACTGTACTCATACTGTATAGTATTGCCGTCCTTCTCTAAAGGTTAAATTTAAACTTTTATAACTCGGTCAATTTTTAAGATTATTAAAAAATTCTTTTACTCATCATCAGCTTGTACCTTGGAATTATGATTAATGAAATAAAAAAAATTTAGTCAAATACCCAATTAGATAGTACAAATGCGATGTAAAATTATTGTCCAAAAATAATATTGTTTTACAACAGCTAAAAAAATATTTTAAAATTATAAAAGAATATTAAAATATGAACGATGTATTCTTATTCTACTATTTATTTCAACAAATATAACAATTATCGATAAATTGTAAGCAGGTGGCATTACAATAAGCTATACTTATTGATTTTTTAAAGATATTGTATTTAAAGTATTACAGAAAAATAGAAAAAGTTATTATTCACGATCACAGGAAAACTTCCATCTAAATTTCAATTCTTAATTCAACTTTTGCACTTTTAGTATACATATTCAAATGGCGTTTTTCATTCAATAACCTGAAATTTTCACACAAAACTCGATCTTCGCTTTTTTTTCCTTTAAAAACTTTGGACATAAGGTAGAGGGAACATTTTTTCCCACATTATTTTTGGTAAAAAATTACAAATACAGTTACAAAAAATTACAATAGTTGTAAAAAAGTTACAATTATAGTTTAACAAAGCCCTTTCATACTATATATAATTTGACCTTGTTACTTTTGAGTTTTATAATTTTCTACTCTATTTTGAATAAAAATAAAGTTAATTTTCGGGACATGGATGTAAAAAAATTAATTGTACACTTATGTCAAATTTAAAATCGATAGAAATAGTATTTGTTGAGAAAAGCAGGTAAAGGTTTCTTGATACGGGATAAAAATATGAAAATGTGTTACAACATCTTCAGCTAATAGTCCACCTGAAGCTGTTGTAATGCAACGAAATCTAGGTCGTGGTAAAGAACTTAAAGAAAATAGAAACAATACTAAATCACGTAGTTTCATTTAATTGTAAATAATTTATATTTTCCGTCATTATTTGTGGAATAGAGAACAGAAGACAGGTAAATGACATTATTTTTTTTTATTGTCGTGATATGATTTACAACTAACAATTAAAACGATAATGAAATTATGATTTACTTTTGACTTTAGCCCCTTATTGGTGATATAGTTAACATTATGACTAAAAAAATAATACAAGTCGTTAATATAGGTGAAAAAATATTAGAAAGTTGAGCATAGTTAGCCATAAAATTTTGATTCAGTTTCATATAAAAGCGCCAATATTAACGTAAAAAAGTACGGCAATAAAATTGCGGAAAGCAGAAAAAGGACTAGTTATATATATTAAAATCATAATAATAAACCAAAATAAATTAGATTTAGTTCAAAGTTAAAAGATAGATCAAAGTAAAAGAGAAAATTGTCAGTTAAAATATTTGTAAAACTTGCATTCATTGTGCGATTTCAAGGTTAAAGTAATATAACTGTATTCAGAAAGTATTTAACAACTAATTGATTTTTCTGTAATCGGTTAAACAAATGGAGGGAAGTTGTTCCTACGTATCATGAAGATAAATAAAAAAATACAAAATAAAAATAGTTGTTATTGTGGCATTAATTTTTCAACTATATATTTAAATCCGTCTTGATGCTCGCTACAAGGCAACACTTCAAGATATTTGGTCCTTGCTCCAAGTTACGTAATTGCGACTTTTTATAAACCGTTTTGCACATGCGTATTGCTAGAATGAAAGTTTTTAAATTCCCAAAAATGGAACCGAGTGTAAAGTATATCACTATCCTGTGATTTTTCAAAGTATCTGCTGAAATTGATGCACGTTTACATTCGCATTTATTAAAATACGTAATCCTTTTAAATGTCTATAGCCATTTTGAATTCAGCAATAGCATCATTTGCTAATAGAAGTTCAGTTATAAATCTGAAGTAACTGTTTTATTATTCTCAAGAGTATTAGTGGCAGGTTGACCCAATTTTTAACAGAAAGATATCACTATATCATTTAGTACCGCCCCTTAGTTTTACACATTTAGTTTTATACATTTAGGTTTCTTCCGTGTTACAATACATAATAAATGGGATGGGAGCAGTTTACGATAAACGCGTTATGAGCCCAA
This sequence comes from Druceiella hillmani, assembly GCA_039881145.1. Lineage (NCBI taxonomy): Eukaryota > Metazoa > Arthropoda > Insecta > Lepidoptera > Hepialidae > Druceiella > Druceiella hillmani. The sequence goes on along the minus strand of JAYKKI010000017.1, from coordinate 36,480,178 downwards.
TAATATGGTTTTAATGCAATATCACAAAAGAAATAGACGGACCTTCGTATCGCGAGAAAGTAAGCGCAACGCGTAAATACCATAATCGTAAAAAAATAGAACATATGTATAATACTTTAATGAACACATCCTACAAAAGTCGATCGATAAAAATAAGAGTGACTCTAGTCAACTCTTGCCGATACAAACATTATGAGTGAAAACACGCTAACGGAGAAAAGGATACAATATACGATTGAATATAGACTGATGGAGACGAGAGACGTTTAGTCGATGGTGCGCGCCTCCTTAAGTATGTGTCGTGCCGATGGAACCTTGGTCCTGTTCCGTAGTTGTCGGCTGCTGAATCGTTGCATATAATAGTCGATCGTATATGTTGTGTATTTAGAAATTGTTGTTTGCTATTATTTTAAAATCAACCTCTGACCACTACGTTGTATCTATTATTACTGTCACATTCCTTTTTCAACCACGTGGATGTTAGTCGAACTTTTTGCATCATCATCTCACATAAAATTATAGCACTTATTATTAAAAAAAAATAGTTTGTTACGTCAGGCAAATTACAGCCTAAGGGACGGAACATATCATTTCCTTAGGCTTACTGTTTAAAAACAATGATGTCACTGTAATTATAGTCTAAGATATTCAACATATTATATCCTTAAGTTTCAGCATATTGTCATAAGCATTACAGTGCTTCAAATAAAACCCACCCAAATTCAGTAACTCGCATCTCACATATAACAGGGTAGTAATACAAGATTACTCAACGAGTTGCCCAAAAGGAAATGCCGTCGTTGAGTGCCCTTGACAGTGGCTATGTAAAGTGAAGGATGTTGTAGGTCGCGTACCTCCCGTGCGAATTTTCCTAGAGGTGTGTAATATTGCGGTGTTAATGCTTCTATGTGGCAGAAATAATCACGGAATTGTTTGATCAAGTAGTAAAGTATTTTATTCAAGGTAATGTGTAAAGTATATGTTTATGATATAAATTTAAAGTTGAACTTAATTGCATACTGCTCAAATATTTGCCGAATATACTCCACACGTCATCTGTCTTTCCCTGTTTTTCTTTTGTATTTCATGTTACCGGTCATAATTCATAAGAATTATTTTCAAATTTTAGAAGATTGATGTTACGAATGCATTTTATTATCTTTATGTCAAAACCAGATTTTAGTATTTAATAGCACAACATCATCAGTTTTCCCCAGTTGAAATGTTATGTTTTAATCGATGTTTTTAATGTCACCTGATAAGTTTAAGTGTCTACGATTTTATATAATTTTTTAAACATTTTAGAATATGACGGAATACAAGGTGTGTTGTTTTTATTTTTAACTGACTTCGTACTACTGAATTTTCATACTAATTTATTTAACTTTTTTGTGTGAAAGAGTATATCCCCATTATGTTTTCATGGAAACCTGACTCATGGCCAGATTGAAGAATAAGATAAGAAACGACTAAGGACCATGTACATTTGTTATTTATTTTAAACATTTTAGAATATGACGGAATACAAGGTGTGTTGTTTTTATTTTTAACTGACTTCGTACTACTGAATTTTCATACTAATTTGTTTAACTTTTTTGTGTGAAAGAGTACATCCCCATTATGTTTTCATGGAAATCTGACTCATGGCCAGATTGAAGAATAAGATAAGAAACGACTAAGGACCATATACATTTGTTATTTATAAAAATTTGGGTGCAACGATGAAGCCGGATGATGGTATCAGGAACTCTTCAGTGATGAGGGATGAAATTATCAAGTTTGGAATCATTTGACTTCTTTTGACGTGGCGAGAAAGTAATAGGCTAAATAAGTAGATAGGGGTATATACATGATAATTGCAGCCTTTCTTCCATAAATCCTAATGGTATAGGTTTACTTTCTGCTTAATCCGCGAGACTTGAGGATTTGCTTTCTTTAGCTTAATATTATGGGTCATCATTTCTCAGTTCGGATACTGCAGGTGTACTGCTCACTTAAATTGTGATAGTTGAGGGCCTGATGTTTCTAATAGAGTATTATAGGCATAAAGTGGACATTCTGTCATTGAACTAGAAATTCCAAGTCTTCACTTTTGATGCTGTAGAGGTACTGGTACCTAAATCGTAAGACTTGGGGATCTGCTGTTTTCATATTTGTGTTGCAGCTCTCAAGCAGACACCACTAAACTTCGGCTTCAGATTCCTCAGTGTTACTACTGTGGGAGTACTGTCTGCTTAAATCGTGACACTTGAGCATTTGCCGTTTTTAAGGTAGTATTTTAGGGCTCAGTCAGAGACTATGTTATAGAACTTTGGATTCAAACTCTTTCATTCTGATACTACAGGTGCACTGCTTACCTAAACTGTAAGATTTGAGCAGACTCTGTTATTGAACTCCTGCTTCCAACTCCTCAGTCCTGGTGTTCTACGAGTACTGCCTGCTTATATCATGAGACTTGAGAATTAACTGTTTTAAATTAGTACTGTGGGTCTCAAGCAGAAACTTTGATATTTAACTCTAGATTTCAATTTCTTAACTCACTACTACAGTGATATGACCTCTTTTGAGTACGTTAACTCGTATTTGCCGTATTAATCAAACTATTTTTATTTGTACGATTCTACACTAGGGTCATTTTATTTGAATGGTCCTAGTGTAGTAAGTAGATAAGAAGGTACATGTATAAACTACTGAATAAATTCACCAAACATTAGTACATAGGCCGGCAGGTAAATAAGTAAATAAAGATATCTACAAATACATATAGAAACCGGAATATTAGCAGGCGGAAATAAAGTAGGTGAAGGTATTTACTGGCTTGAAGTACTAACTACGGTGAAGCCAAAATAGTAAATATAATTTATATGCCTGTATAAATGTATGTATGTGTGTGTGTGTATGTATGTATGTGCATATATTTATATATATATATATACATATATATATATATATATATATATATATATATATATATATATATATATATATATATATATATATATATATATATATATATATATATATATATATATATATATATATACATTTAGGTTCATTAAATGCTGTAATTTTTTGCCCCAATTTAAAAATGAGATAATATTGATATTGAATTAATTGTAAATTATTGATGACAAAGGATATCATAGGCACTAAAAATGGAAAATTAAAGTGTTTTTTAAAAAATTTCACCAATTTGAAATAACTATCGAATAAGAAGCGCTCTGAAAAGTATAAAATAATGGAAATACTAGTACTCACTTGAAACTTTTCCGGTATAATATCGTTATCGAACATAAATAAATTTGCAAAATACTGCTAATAACAGTATTTTTGAAATGCTTGGTGAACGAAATGTCGTGGTTAATACTTTCGAAGTATTCGAGTTGTATCATTAAGAGTATTGCATCTCTCTTCTCGTCTCTTCAGTAGCTTGACAGCCCAGGATGAGCCCCGCCTTTCACGGAATCAACTCCCAAGCTCGCCTGTACTTGACCAGAGATAACTAGTTCGTTACACTTAGGATTTTAAAGTCTTTTTTCAGGTAGTTGAGCCACGTTAGTTCACGTCTTTCTCTTTTTCGGGAGCCCAATGTTCTGGCTGAGAAGATTTTTTTATTTGGATCATATATTTATAGGCAGCTCTTTTTGTCTGTGTTGCAAGAAGGCATTCATTATCAAACCAGTCTTGTGGTTTGGATTTTTCCATACTTCCCAGTAAATTATCAGCTGAGTAAATGATCGACTCTTTGAGCGAATTCCACTCATTTTCTACACTATCCATTTCGACAATGTTCTTCTGCTTCTTAAATTTTGGGATTTAGTTTAGCGATAACTAAAAAGTGAAAGTTCTATCGTTATTTTTGTACCTGTGTAAATAAGAAAAAAAACTGACACGCGAATTACTTGTATTTTGTCAGAGTAGTTATAAAACGTATCAACTTCGTTGCCGTCAGGAAAGTAGCTTTGGCACTTAGAGGAAGATTTGTAACTCCATGATATGTACCGGTTGGTGGATTGAAAGAGGCGGGTATATAAATATTTTTAGAATGTACACAAAAATTGACTGCTTAGAAATACTCTTTATTTTTTCTTTAATACTCTTTATTTTCATTTTACCCAAGAAAATTCTAAAAGGATTCGGAAATATTTGCAAACCTCTGAAATCATTTAACTAACATTGTAAAGTTAGTTTTTGAAAAGTTAATTATTTCTCGAACAGCAATTATATTACGTCTAAAATGAAATGAAATTGCTATTAAAATATACAATACGAAAAAAAAATTTAATGGAAATGTAAGTACGAAAACTATTACATCAAAACATCTATTTTAAATGTATGTATGCGCTGTGAGAAATTCTTTGCCAATACTTTTTCATGTTTGTTTTCTTTCGCTGCTTTCGTCTCCGAAACACCTTTTATCCAAGTTAAGTCAAAAGCTCGCCTTTCCTTTGCACGAAAAAGTGATCCTTCAAAAGCTTCCTAGCTTTCAGTCGTAGCACAAACCAGATGTATTTTTTTTTATTTGTAAGGAAATGCCCCATGCCAAAAGTATTTCAGCGCGCAGCCTGCGAACAAACACTCATCATTCTGACGTTAAAAATTCACGTGGAGATTGTTTGAGAGTGTGCAAACTTATGTATATTTCAGCGACTGAAAAGAGTGCAAGTATCTGAGCTTACCGCGCTTTTGTATCCTTTGAATTTTATTTAAAAACTTTTAAATATGTCATTTTTTAATTATGAGAACAAAATAGTTAAAAAAAAGTCCTAAAATTGATAATTTGCGAAAAATATAGTGTAAATAAACATAACGATAGAGAGTAGACGTCTTTCTGTCTCATTTGCTGTGATGGCATATAAATGAATATTATTAAAAATATTTCCATCTTTATCTAAATTTTAAGATTAAACCTTTATGAAATTCGGGAAATCTTTAAAATTCGTCAACATTTTTTTAATTTTTTGTCAGTATGTATCTTGAAGTATTGATTTGCCTAATAAAAAAATCAAATACGTTATTGTGTTTATAATATAAGTATAAGGTATATGTAATAAAGAAAAACATAGGTTTTCCATTGTTTATGCAGCATTAAAGATGAATTCTATTGTTTTTCTAAACTAAGAAAGATGTTATGTGAACATTTGTTAAATCTGAGAAAATTTCCAATACTTATTTCATAACAGGTTTATGTATAATAAGAATGTTAATATATTTCAGAATCCAATTTTTAATTTTTTACTTGCGTATATAATTTTTCTTTCGTCTCTGGTTGACGACCAGGGGCGGAAAGCGATACATTCACCAATAAGTTTGTGGATGGCGTGTGATGATCCTCCTCCGTAACTGGCTTTCTTTGGTGACGGTTTTATTTTTTTTCGAAAGTCAAACTTTGGTTCTGAATGTGTGTGAACATGATTAGTCTATATACCTTTGGTGCTGTATGTTGAACTTTCCAGCCAGCAGTTCTTCCTGCCAGAGAAGATGAGGATCGATCTGGTTTTATTCGACAAACGTAACGAAAGTAATATAGTGTAGTATTTGGACTAGCTATATCCGGAGACGTGACACAATATCCGGAACGTGTTTTAGAATTTGTATAACTAATCTTGTTATCATATTGCATTGGAGAAACGAGTTACGTCTAGAGTCGTTTGACAATGTTTATGGATTAAAGCATTTATGCACCATCTATCTTGCACGACCATCATAAAGAGATTCCGCCACAAGAAGAAAAAAAAATTTAGACTAAGCGGCATTTCTATCAAGTTTTTTCACTTAGAGACGTCTCCCTCTGCTTAATTTGCAAGATGAATATTGTGGAAATGGTTTTAATTCTTAAAAATAACAAAATGCAAATTTATGGCTATTTGAAACATATTATATATTAGCGTACAGTACAATAAGAATATCCCATGCTTACATACAATTTTAAATCAGGTTTTTAAGTAATTTCATTTATTTTCTTTATCGATTTACATATGGCATTAGAAATTTTTTTAATTGTAATCAGATGATTCCAAAACGTAATAGCAAAATATTTGATAATTATGAGGATTATTATCTTTGCTAGATGTCTAAATAAAAATTGATATCTGTATAACTTTATGACAATTTATATGTATATAATACTCCAGATCGTCGAGTTACGGAAAGAGATACGCTCATTATTTCTCTACCAGGATCTACAGGAGAACTAAGGGTCCCGACATATATATATATATATATATATATATATATATATATATATAGCTCGTAGGATTGACAGACTGAAGTGATAATGTGCAAGATGCCTAATAATGTGCCTACAAAACAAACGATCGTTTGAAAAGAAAATTTTTAAATGTCCATTAGCGTAGTTTATTTAATTTTTTCGCTATTTTCATATTTACTAATTTTCCCTACTAATTTTTTTATATTTTTTTTAAATGACTGATAAAATATGATAATTAATGTGATGAATTACATAATGCTCTCATTAATGTCATGAATAACATAAGCTGTTAAATAATGGTAAAAAATACTTCGTTAATAACCAATTTAAAAAAAATATGCAAACTAGAAAAAGGAAAAAGGAAAGCTTCTTTCTCGATAATAATACTTGAGATGACTTGAAACTATTGAAGGCAGTTTTGTTGAAATTTTTCACTTCTCGAAATGTGACTAAATTTCGCTACCAAAAATATATATTGTGAGATTTTTATTTAAAAGGAGAACCAAATTTTTGTCATGCATAATGTGCCGGATGTTATGTAAGTACGATAACATTTATTCCTCCAGATATACGAGTATGTGTTCAAAACCTTCAATGTTCTGTAACAATACTTGAGGTTCAAAGCTACGTAGCTCATGCGAGCACCTTCACACACCGCCATACCACATCTCATTACTGATGAGTCTCGAATCTTTTCATAAAAGCGGCTAGAGTAGTATCTAAATACTGAAATTAATCCACGCCCACAGCGGTGAGACAGCTATCGTGCTACAAAGCTAAGCTGTCGGGTTTTTCTTTATTGTTTCGGCTCTCCCACAGCTTTTGTGTCCTTATACATATTAACGTGTGTCAATCGCTCTAGAGGTTTCCGCGAGTATCACTCGAAAATATGCAAAGTTCTGGAGAGGAATGAATTTTTACGGAGGGAGTGCGATGCAATGTGAGAAAAAACTTTATTCTTATATCGGTTCTTATGCTTTGGTCTGACTTGAGACTTCTATTAATATTTTCGCATTTTGTTGTTGCATATATTGATGCGCTTCTTCTGTAAGATGCAATTGTATTCAGTAAGCGATATTTATATGTTTTTATCTTCAGAATAATAAATTGCGGTCTGGCCCTATAATCTTTAAATTATCCTAATTGGTTGATGAATGTCGGAAATATGAGGTATCACAAGAAAAAGAAAGAAGTAGAATCGTATTAAAAACTCGACTTTTTTTAAAGTCTTATCCGTCTAATTTATCCTACCACTTTGCATCGCATCGCTCCCATATTCAATGTAGGCCATCACTAGCTGTTCATTTTTCTTATTTGATACCATAGAATTTATTTGGCTAAAAATATTTGTACACTGAAAAATATTACACTTTACTGTACACGTTTTCCTTTATCTACGTGTCAAGGCCTATATACAGGCCAAGGAATTTCTCAGGCTGATTATTGCCATCGGTTATATTATATTATGCCATTATGTGTTAAATAAAAAAATAGTCTTTTTATTTATTACATTTAATCCCACAGTTAAAATCCGTGAACAAACTGAGGAAGAGAAAAAGTTCTCAAATGAATAAAGTTACGCGGTAAATAAGTTGCGAGGTGGCTTTAGTGTCCTTTTCGTTTCTACGGAGATATATGTTTCGTTAGTACGCATTGTGAATATTATTCTTGTAACTTTATTGCTTTAGAATTGATCTTAGTATTGATTCAATACATTTTTTATAAAAATACCAATAAAACGTCTTATGATCATGATATTAAAATTTGATTATATCATTACTGAAAGAACTCGATTTGACTTACTTAAAAGTAAAGTCTAAAAAATAGGTACACTCAATAAAGGTCATCAAAAACAAATACTCTAAAATATTAAGTTAAGGTCTAGTACAGTATAAATAGAACGTGATTATGCAACTGATTGTATTAATCATATTGGTATTTCTCACATTCGTCACAATAATTTTTGATATGGGTTTACCCAGTATTGAGTAAACAAACCAGAGTCATATGAGTTGTTCAATATTTTCAAGGCCTCCTTATTTGTCGGGGAGGCTGGTGTGTTTTATAGCGTTGATAGAGATTCTAATGATTTTAGTACACGATATGTTAAACACTCACGAAAAAATAGTAATCGATCCTTAATAATATTATTTAACCTTAATCGTGTCTATTTATTTACTGTTCAAATAAAATGTGATTCTGTCACTTATTATTCATATTGGTATTCCTCACATTTGTAACAATAATTTGTGAAAACTGTTTACCCTGTACTGAGTAAATAAACCAGAATCATATGAGATATTCAATATTTTTAAGGCCTTAATATTAGTCGGAGAGGCTGGCGTGTTTTATAGCGTTGATAGAGATTCTAATGATTTTAGTACACAATATGTTAAACACTCACGAAAAAATAGTAATCGATCCTTAATAATATTATTCAATTTTAATCGTATATCTTTATTTATCTCCACTACTCGAAGTGATAATGTTGTTTTTTATAGCAATTTATTATTTGATGGGAACAAAAAAGTAAGTTTAAAAGTGGTGTAACATTTGTTGAAATATTGTGTTCCATGATGACCTAGGAAATTCCCGTTTCTTGGACTATTACAAGGGCAATAATATAATTATATTGTCTAATGAAGTAGAAAAATGCAAATAATTCCTAATAAACATTTTAAAGATTAATTGCGTAAATGAATGTTTTCCTCATTTTGATAAGAATGATACGGTCTACTAAGCTTAATTAAAATTTAATAATTTATGTCTTGTTTCAATATCATTAATCGAAAATATATCTTTTTGGTAAAAATTAAATATTGAATATATTTGGCGTTAATTTTGTAGAAATTCATTATTCACAATTAAATGAAACTACATGACGTAGTATTATTTCTACTATCTTTAATTTCTTTACCACGACCTAGGTTTCATTGTATTACAACATCTTCGGGTGGGATATTAGCAAAGATCTTTGTAAAAATTAAAAATAAAACTATTTTTTTTTCATAAAACGTAGGCAAAATTATAAGTAATTATGATATATTGTGATCTGTGTGTTCGAGATATACATTTTATATATAATGGTTTACACAAGACATAGAAAATGAAAGGAAAATGAGTAAAATTACCAAAAAGGAATGGATAAACATAAACTAAATATTAAATTGTCTAAACCAATATGAACTATGGAAATATGTTTCGTTGTTTTTTTACTCGGTAATAATAATTTACGGGTGTGTTACGGGGCAAGTTACTCTAGCGTTACGTCGTCGTAGTGAACGTAAATAACCTTTGACAAGTTTGCGTTTTGTGAAATGGAGTTGTCAGCAGATGTTTGCGAGTGTTAGAGGGATACTTGGCTTTGCACTAGGAAACAAATAGACCGTCTCTATTTGTCGTATTGAAAATAGTATTTGTTTTTGTGTGCGTTTTGTTAGACGCGAGAAAACAATATATCATAGATGTATTGTTAATTCATGGCATATGCTGGAGGTTTCTTAAAAATGTCCCAGATATTGACACTTATAAATAAATTAAAACCTATAGGGTACTTCCGGTTGATCTAGACTTACGAAATTTTTTCAAGAAGAGAATCCAAAAATTGTTATATTCGAGAATCGTTAATTGGTAGTTATAGCACATAAAATATTTTTTTAAATATGCGCTTTTAAAATATATAAATAGGTTATATATTTTCGTTTTAAAAAATTAAAATATTGCAAGTAGTTTAATAGGAATATTATGTAATAATTAAATATTTATAAATGCTTAAATGTGTACTCGTAGTGCGAGTTCCACCTCCACATGACAGGTTTTTTATGTATTATTTTAAAACAGTATCCTTTCGTAATAGGATATTTATGAGAATGCATCAGACGTTTTTTGGCAACGTAATTGTAATGTTTTGTTATTAAACATGCACATGATAGCACAATTCTGCTCCTTGTATGATGATTTTTACGTATAATTGGACATATTCAATCGTATACTTTCGTATGCGTATGCTTTCTAATAATGCGTAAATAAATAAATATAAAATACTGTACATTTAATTGTACTCTTAATTATGTCAAATAATTTTATGTATCCTTGACCACTAACAGAACTCTATGTGGTGGCAAAAAAAGGCACACCGCCACCCAAGAAATTTAAGTTGGCTGGAAAAATCATGGCGACAGTCTTTTGGGACTCAGAAGAGATCCTGTTAATAGATTATAAAGATAAAGGCGTCTCCATAACCGGACAATACTTCAATCCCAGTGACGGTCTTATATATAGAGCTGTGCCCTCTCCTTTAAGTAAAAGAACAAACGATCCTTTCAATTTTTTTTTATTCAGCCATGCAAAAATGTGTTGCAGTCAAGACCTTCCTATTTTCCCTGCTTAATTTATTTTAGTTCTGATACAGAGTTACTGATCTCAGACATCTAGACAAGAAAATAAGAATTACTACTCTTTAAGTTACGATAAATGAAATGTAATTAATGTGGCATAATTTGGTAAAAAAATATTCCAATTAAAATATTGGAATTAGAGTGTGTGCGGACATTTGGTTTTTGGTACAATTGTCAGGTATGTTTAAAATTATATGATTTTAATGTTTTTAATTTTTAATAAAAAATAAATTCAGTTGTTTAGTTGTAGTGCTATTGAAAAATATTGACTAACACCGAATTTAACTATTGGCTATTTGTTTTTATAAAACGATAAAACGTTTTTTTACGTAACATTTAATCTAATTGAAAGATCCCAAAAATGTATTAGGGTATCAGGATTGATATATATTGAGAAAGAAAAATAAATTTGTATTTTTATTCTCACTTCTTACCACTCCTCCCACCATTCCGCGAACTTGAAAACGCCCCCTCGTAGATACACAAGAAATTTGGATAGTAGATACAGAAGAAACTTGGATGGCAAATATACAAAGAAATAATGGAATTATGGAAAAAAATAATGTTAGATGCCTGCATTCTATACATATAGAAAGGTGGATGTGTAAAGTATGGGGGTCAGGAAGGTGAAAATGATACCTCTATCCCAAAATAATTTTTTTAATTAAAATTACTCGTTGGTGAGATATGCGCTTCTAAAGTCTTAAAAAGTGTGAAAGTGGAGGGTGTTACCCCTTAACTTTTCAATTACTGTGTAAAAAAATCGAAAAAAGTGGAAATACAGTTTCACTATTTCCACTTTTTTCGGAAATAGTGAAACTGATAAGAACCTTTTTATGAAAATTTAAAAAAAAATTTATTGTGTATTTTTTAGATATGGGATATTTTTGGTACCGACCGCAGCAATAACTTTGTTTTTCGATGTCTTTGAGAAATACAAACATATAACTTTAATATTGTTCGGTGCTACGGGTCCCTTCATGCGCGGGATAGACTCCTACTTGGCGTTTTTTTTACTTTGATATTGTTCTGACTTAGAAAAATTATCATCTTTAGACACTCGTAATAAGGGCATTTACCCTAAACCAAGCTTATAGTAATACCGTGACACAAGATCGTGTTTTAGAAATCAGAAATGAAGTGGTGTTCAAAGTTATTTACTTGTGAACGAAATAATTTTATATAAAAGTATTAAAAATCCATTGTTTCTAACTAAAATTACCCTGTGATTTCACTGTGACAGTTATAAGCAACTTTTCAAAGTTATCACACTGAAGTGCGTAGAGCATGGATCAAGATATTTAGATTAGCACTCATCTAGAAAATAGTTCACGTAGGTTAGCTGTTCAAAACATATCGGCAGTCTAATACATCGACAATAGTACAACATGTATTGAACAGGATTCGTTTGTAATTTTTAAGTGATCACTTGTTATCGGACTACATCATTTGTTTTAACATTTAGAGTTGATTTGGAGTATAATATTATAAAGATGAAACGTATCTTTCGAATATAAATTAATCAATTTTAATTGAAATTATTAGTGAACAATTAACATCTACGCTTCAAATATTGTCGATATTTTAGAAAATACAATTCTCTGGTTTACAGTAGTCCGAGAAATAATATGCATATGTACATTTTCGAAATTCGATGATATCAACTTTTCCCCATTGGAGTTTTTGAGTGGAATGACCTAAGATATTTAAAATTATTGATATGATGAAGGTTATGTAACTGTGTTATTCACATGCTTACATTACTCATTATTTCACTTACTAATTACCATGTTCAAAGAAATTTGGTGGTAAACTATGGTTTGCTTATAATCGATCGCTTACAAAAATGTCAACGTCATTACTTTTGTTGTTAAATCATGTAACTCGTGCTAGTACTGAATTGAATGGCAGTCTTTGCAGATATCTACTACCATACAATGATAACCTCCATAAAGCGTCTGCGAAGGTTTTCATTAAAATCTCGTCTATTTATCATATGCTGCACTAGCTGTGTAGTACTTTTACATCGAATTAAAACGGGAACAGGAATTATAGTCTAGATATAGACAAATTTAAAATTATTTCAATATTAATATTGTAAAGCATTAAAAATTGTTACACCAGAAATAATATTTTCCACTTAGGTTTGAATTTAATACCTGAGTTACCGCACGTCTTTCATATCACTCAAATGCAGCAAATATTAGGGCTTGAAAGATTTGTACATGTATGCGGTAATTATTTAACATAAATCTAGCTATCTATTGTGTTGTTTTTAAGGAATTATAAAAAACCTGTTTTAACCGTTTAACTGGGATTTGTTACTAGGTTATAGTTAGCTTGGGTAAAAGTTTTCTTACTTAAAAGAATTATTATGTTTACTTATCACAAATTTAAGTATAATATTATTTTATTTAATAACTTTGGTTAAACATATTTATACGATATTTGTTGATACGAATATACTAAAATATTTGTAGATCTTGGGTATTAAATATTAAATAGATTTTAAAAGGACAATTCCATTTTAAATTCGTTGGTTACTAGAGTATGTTCAAAATTTATAAACATAGGATAAATATTTTTACGTAGTAGTTATTAAATACCATGTCGAAACCAGTATTGTCAAAATAACTTCTTAAACTGTTTAACATGTTATTGCCGACTATTAAATATTTTCCTGCGTATTGAATATAAAATATTTGATACTGAAACGGTATAAAAATTAGAGTAGTTTTGTCGTAATGAAATCACTTGATTACTGAGTGTACGATCATTTTATAGTTCTTACATATTCTTGGTCGTCACTTAAATGTTAAATCATGTATTGAATATATTTGGCGTTAATTTTGTAGAAATTCATTATTCACAATTAAATGAAACTACGTGATGTAGTATTATTTCTACTATCTTTAATTTCTTTACCACGACCTAGGTTTCGTTGTATTACAACATCTTCAGGTGGGATATCAATATCCCACCTGAAGATGTTGCAATACAACGAAACCTAGGTCGTGGTAAAGAAATTAAAGATAGTAGAAATAATACTACATCACGTAGTTTCATTTAATTGTTAAATCATGTGCTATGCGCATTAACTAACACAGCGTCTGTAGGTTTTTCAAAGTCTGATATTTAAACATAAATATAAAGTGTGACTCACGTTAGTTTTGTCATCGATATCAAAATTCACAGATAAAGGACATGTATGAAATTCAAAATTTATTCGCCGCTTCGCTAGGCAAATTACTTATGATGCAGATTCCGTTACCAACGATGGTGATGCGGTCGGTTTGCCCTCCAGCCACCATTTCATTTGCTAGTTTCGAGAAGAATTTTGTTTCCGAGAAAAGAAAAGCCCTAGCGTCCTTAAGATTTCAATTTTTATTCAAAGGTTTTGTTTTCTAATGAATAATATTTTCAGAGTGCTATCAACTTCCTGTAATATTTTGAGATTATGCCTTTTATTTATTTAATTAAAACCATTTAAAATAAAAGCTTAATTTTTTTTAAATAGGCAAATATTTGTAATTAATTCAAAATAATATTGGAAAGTTTACAGAACTTCCCTACGACTTTCTTTACTTGAATTACCGATATGTGAGTAATTTATGGTTTACTTGGATTACAGATATATGGATATTAATGGTATGAATATATTTACAAAAAAAACCTTAAAAGGCTTTACGAGTTTTATACATTTACTAATATAAAACTGCAGAAAATTAAAAAGGAAATATTAGCAGAATATGTTTCAAATATAAGTAGTAGTAAATGTGTTGTGATTTGGCAACAAGGGTGTCGCTGTATAGATACTAATCTTGGACAGCTCTTGAAGATCATCTTCAAGAGCTGCGCAAGATTAGTAGGAAAGAAATTGAAAGAATTGTAAAAATTTTGAAGATTGAAAAAGAATTTATGACTGGACGTGGAATGATAAAGAATTAATATCTGGAATGGTGAGATTATTAAGTATGGTGGATATAATAACTTGTCTAAATAACGATATGTTGATGGAGAGATATCGCAGCCAACGGCTGAACATGGACTGTTATAGTAACTTGATGTGAAAATATAATTTGTTGAGAATTAGTTTAAGTTCGTTAAGTAGCATTACAAGGCGTCCATACATTTTTTTTCTTCTTCTGAAGGTGCCTCTACTACTAGTGAAGGTTGGTAGTCAGCTCTGCGTATTTGGTCTTGTCCTTGTCAAGGCGAAGGATTTCCAAACACGAAACGGAAAGATTTCTAAAAAAGAGGCGAAGACTGTCCATTATCGAACGTTACGCAATCATGATTTTCTTCCAAGATTTGCTCCTTCCAGAAAATTTCCCATCATTATTATTTTTAATAGCTCGTTTCTGTCATACCTGTGCAAGTGCCTCAGATATGCAACTTTAGGTTGTTTGATGGTTTGCAAAGGTTTGCATTTCTGGTCCAATCGAAAAATTTCCTTATTTGTGATATTCTGAGTCCAAGATGTAAACATCATGCGTGTTTAGTTCATTTGGATTCATAATAAAACATTTCACGGTTCACACTTAAGCTCATACAAACATTTAACGGTACTTAGTGTTCCTAATAAATCATATACAAGTATTATTATTATTTTTCATCAGGTAATATGTCGCCTTGTGAATATCGTAGGTAATTTTCGAGTTCCCAATAAAAATATGGAATTAGGAATCGTTGCTTCTGTTCTCCTCGATAAGGTAGTAGGACAGTTTTACATTTTTTTATATCACGTTGATAATTCTCAGGAAATTACCGCTTCGATTCTTTTTAATTCATTTGGCCCAGATCCATATATGTTGATATCATTAATTTTCAGGATTTTTTTAAACACCCGTGATATATAATCCTATAACTTTTGTATTTTCGTAACGAGTCACTCAGAAGTGAAGAACACGTATCAAATATAAAACTTAGCCACCTCATCGCTGGGGAAATCACTTGTTACGCTGAATTTCTTATATCAGCAATGGCTGAGTTTCTGTCGATTTGCTTTCCAGTCGCCAGTTCATTTGGCTCCGAGATAAATTCTCGCGGAAATTATATTTTAATTTTAAGATTTCCTTTCCGAATGAATAATATCAGAGGAATGATACTTTCGCCGTGGTGTGGAATTTCATGTCTATAATTTGACACTATTTTTTGTTTCTTTAAGTTCGTAGTTACGTTTTTTTTATAAAAATTCGAAAACTTTAATTGTTCCAGATAGTGAATATTTCAGTCTTTCAGAAATTTTATTGGATAATGTATAAGGTAGGTTTACAAAAAACAATGTTCATTAGAACTTTTCTGTACCATTTTCTGTTTCCATTAGATTATAATGTTACAGTATTAGCAGTGGAAGACGAAAAAGCATATCATGTGATCACATATCGTGCCTCACAAATGTGTGATTATTGTGAGATATTAGGTATAATATTGGTATGGATGAAATGCCACTTTTGTCATGGCTACTTCACAAAACTTCAAAACAGATGACGTAAAATTATATACAGAAGAAAACAAAAGAGGTCTACTTGAGAATTTATTACATAATAAAGTCTGATTGGGATTCATTATTTGAAACTCGCGCTTAAAAATTAACCTTCCTGGAAACGAATTCAATTTTGTGGAAGATGTATGAAGCTTTTTTTACTATTGATATTCGATATTCCCATGGCAGCTGCCATATTTCTTTATGGAGAGAAAAATCTATCTTTTTCATTTCCTTAAAATGTTTGTTTATGTAGCCCATTAGTTTTCGATCTTCCTCTATTCGAACTATTCTCTCAAAAGTTTCTAAATGCTTTATCCAACTACTATTTATTGATTTAACGCTCATATAAGCCTGTATAACTTCAACTAGATTTTCTAAGTTCACTGTGGATATACACTTTGCCACGAATAACACATTTATCTCTGATTTAGATATTCTATGAACTTATTCAAGTCTTTGAATATACCGCAACGGAACTGACTAAGTAAATCTGACAAAGTTGGAAGCTTTATTTATCAGATTAGAACCGTCGGTAAACATTTATTAAATAATGAAATTTTTAATTGGAAAAGTCGAGAAAATAATGTCGTTTATCACACTAACTATAAATATTTCAATATATTGCAATGGTATAAATTATATATTTAAATATTGAAATAAATTTTATCATCAATTATCATTCAATATGCATAATAATAAATATTATTATATGTATTGAAATAAATTTTGCTTTTGTCAAATATTCTCAATTTCTTTGGCAGATTATAGAGATCAGTGCCATTTTTGCCAATAAATTAAAATGGTTTGAACATTTGTGTGTTCATTATATCTCTTACTTTGAATTTGTCTTGACTTATTGAATATATTTGGTGTTAAGTTTGTAGAAATTCACTATTCACAATTAAATGAAACTACGTGATGTAGTATTTTTTCTATTTTGTTTAAATTCTTTACCACGACCTAGGTTTGTGTAGTATGCCAACATCTTCAGGTGGGCAATTAGCAAAGACTGTCTTGACTTGACAAAGTTAACCTCTTTAGATAGAGGTAATACTAAAGCCACTAAGGTTAAAATGATTTTCGCAAAAATATACTGGTGGCCAAAATATTAAATACAAGAGCACGAAGAGTCTTTATCAATTATTTTTTAATTTTTAATTTCCTGGTGATGGCTTTGTGACTTAAAAACAATATATATATATATATATATATATATATGTATATATATATGTATATATATATATATCGACAATAGATAAATAGTCATTGAACAGGACTCTCTAAGTAATGATTTGTTATTATCTTTATCACCCGTTTTAAAAATTAGAGTTAATTTGGAACATGATTTACCACTATAAAATTATCAGTGAAAAATTAATATGTTTATTTCAAATCTTGCAGATGTTTTAGAAAAGAGAATTCGCTGGTTCACTGTAGTCCAAGATTATATGTTAAGTTTATGTATGGGAATTAAATGTTTTTATTTATTTAGGTCTAGACAAGTTAAAATTTTTCTTTTGGGCAAGTGAGAAAAGTATAAGAAAATGCTAAGTTAAGTGATAAAAGCCATGCAGCTCTTTTATTTTATTACCTTTATTTTAGTATTATTAACTTACACTACTTACGTGTACTTACGTATTATTTGGTTCAACTAGACCTGGTAAATATTGTTTGCCTATATTATCGTGTGGTGAAATTTGGTACAAAACAATAATGAATTATATAAAAATGATGTTTTTTACCACTATATACGAAATTACAGGTTTTTGAAAAGTGGTGCGGGCCAGGTTAACAGTTAAAATTGCGAATGCGTTATTGTTACAGTTAGTGAACCAAAACAGAAACAATGTACATTGTCTATATTTACAACAATTAAAATATAATATAATCTAGAATTAAAAAATTTAAGCTAGAAATTTTGACTGAGTACTATGTATATAATTAATTTTTATATATATTTAATATTTATATAGCTTTGAATTGTGTACAAATAGTGGTGATGATAATCGAAATCTTTGCATGATAGGGTACTTAAAGAAAAATATTTTGTATATATTTAGGTCACATTAGAAATTCTCTTTATTGATACTTAGAAATTTTCGAATAAGTTAGAACTACTTAGAAATTACTTAGAAATTTTCGAGTAAGTAAAGGCTGATATTGATTTTCACTAAACTATTAATAAAATGAAATCGAACATCGTATAAAAATGACGAGTCTTTTCATCTGTTTCGATTTCCAAAGACGAAAAACGTGTATGAAATTAAAAATATGCCACCCCATCGCTGGGGAAATCATTTGTTATGCTGAATCTTTCACATCAGCAGCCGCGGAGCCGCCGTCTATTGGTACCGCAACTTTACTTCATTTGTTGGCTTCGAAAGGAATTTTTGCGAAAACTGAGCCCAAATCCTCTGGGAATTTAATTTTCATCTTAAATTTCATTTTGGAATAAATAATATTGGGAAAATGACATTGAAAATTACTTCCAGCTAGAGAAAATTTTTTCTTTGGAAGCGAATCTGCGACGTAGTGAAATTGTATGACTATCGATATCATTTTATATATTTATACATGATGGATTTATGGTTCCAAGAGCATTTGTTCCAGTCGATTATTAGCTGAAGAATGTAAGCAACCATTGTAAAATTTTGAATTACTATAAAATTGACAGGAGTTTTGTCAAATGAAAATATAAAAAAAAACTTTAAAGTACAACTAGAACTCACACTACAAGAGTTCTGCCCACATTTAAGTTTATATCAATATTTAAAGTGTTTTCTATTAAAATAATTGCAGATCTTAAGATTGTTAACATGGAAGTAAATTGCCTAGGATATCTAAAAAGGTAAACAAAAATTAATTACAGCGACGAAGTTTAAGTAAACTTTTATTAACCATATTTTTTCATAATTTTGACATTTTTATGGCTATTTTCAACAATATCCTTAGAATTATTTGAAATAAAATTCTGGAAGTAATTGCTTTAGATGGTGTAAATTTTTTTTCGATTGACTTTTTAAAAGTCGAGTACCTTTTTTGTCCCCTGTAAAATGTTTATTTAAATGTTTTTGAATCTTAACTGTAGGAATACAGGCGTAGTGATTTGAATATATGCACAGTGATAAAATAACTTTTCCATAATTGCCCATTTGCAATTTTAGGTTTCTACGTCCAACAGATTCTGAGAAAAATTGATCGATGGATAGAACACGTAAGTGATCACACTGGTTTTTTTTCTTCTTGGTTTACAGGACCGTAAATCTGAACTTGAACTTTACATGTTGGGAGGAAAAAGGAAGCGAAGGATGCAGGTTGGAAGCGAGTGAAATTAGGGGAGATGTGATCTTTAGACGGTTTTAGAATTCAATGAATTCCGTAACTTGGCTGCCTATAGAAAGAAGAAATGTCAATGCAAGGGCAAACAGTATTTACAAGCAAAAATAATGCTTACATTTTTAGTACTTGATCTGATATATCTATCTATTATCTGATATATCCCTGAAACTAGACAACGGGTTAAAACTCTTTGAAATATCACGAAAAGTATATACGCTTGAATTGTCAAGGTACACTCCACCTTTTATCTCAGATTTACAAAAAAAAATTAAATTCTGCTTTTTAAGTTATAAAATGTATTCAAAGAGAAATAAATTAGGCTTACACGTCTTAGTATCCTATATATATATTCGCAATCAATATAATAAGTTCAAAATGCCTTCAGGGGTAATCTTAAATTCATTTTAGCCGAATGTTATCTACTCACTTTGTGACTAGAGCAAGGTGTTTCAGACTAAACAAATAACTTCGTACAAAGACTATGTAGTGTTAGACGTTCCAACAACCACGGTGCACAGTCTTGCAAGACTTGTGTCGACGGTTTCATAAATAGGTAACGAGCAAGTTTTGCTTTTAGTTCACAAAGTGAATACAATTAAGTTGTTGGCTGGTTTCATAAATCGATCCGATATTGAGAATCGCGTTGTTTTGAAGGTTCATGGAATCTATTATAATATATCATACACTATCGACCTTCTAGTTAGTTGTATTATTAGTTTTGGCATAGTATTTAAGCCCTTATACACTCCTGTGTATAAAACGGGCACCTAAAACTTTTCTTTACAACTACATACATCTTAAAGAAAAGAGGTTGTATATGTATTCAAATAACCAGAAATATTTTCCTGCGTATTTACGTCCAGAATTTTCGGAAATAATACGGGAGGAGGGCATATCCATTTTGCATATTATTCAGTATATATTTCAAAATATACTAACTAAAATTTTGAAACTCTTATAAATAGCCCTTTCAAGCGTTACCCGACACTACTATATGGAATTTAAACATATTTATTCAGTTTTTAATTTGATGATTCCCAAAAAATTCCATTCCATAAATTTTATATATCATGTGTGATATACGTGTGGTTTAATATGCTTTATTACCATGCCAAATTTCAAGTTTCTCCCCAAAGGGGTTTCTGCCAAAAAAAAAACACTGTGGCAGATGGACGGAGATACATACGAGTGATCTTACAATGGTTTCGTTTTCTTTTTGAGGTACGGAATCTCAAAGTGGCTAAATTTAAATAGCAAAAATCTTATTTCCTCTTAACTTCCTCGCATATTAAATGCGATTGTTTTATTGTATTGCAGTCATCAATAACTCCATCATAAATTAATGTAAATTATTTCGTGTTTCGTATATCACATATTATTTTTTCAATAATACGGTTTAGGTTTGATTGAATATTTACGCCGATAAAAATTATGTCATTACTTTTTATTTCAATATTATATTTTAATAGGATATGATCCTGGGATCATATGGAACAGGCAAAATCCGAACCTCCAAAAACGTATCGATCGATCGACTATGGAATGAAAGACTTTGAAATTATATGGCTCATTTATTAAATCAGTTAAATATGTACAAACACAAAACAAATGAAAAAGTTTATAATAAAAATGTAGCAGGTGAGTAATGAAAAATATTCGATAATTTAACTGCTATCTTAGTTGTTGTTAGACTATTGATAATTTTTCTGTAAAAAAAAAGTTTTTGGCAATTTTTTTTGAAATCAGCAAAAAAATCACTACAAGTTTTATTCTTAAAATTTAAGGTTTTTTAAAAAAATAATAGCCTTCCCAAACGATTTAAATCTAATACGATCATTGGATATACTAAAAGGTTTTAAACTTCAAAATATAATTACCCATCGTCTACAGTTCATTGTTGCCACGTATTGTTTACCCACTTTCATCATCTTCATTGCTCATCTGACTGATACATAATCAGAAATCATCAGAAGTCATCAATACATTAGAAGGACAAAGGATAATTAGAAATTGGCACTTCTTCACTCTGGTATAAAAGGGGACCGTTATCAAGCTCATTAGCTCAGCACCGTCTTGTTGCTCCAGTGTATTTGTAAAAATAAAATTGAATTCAATTAAATCTTAAGTTGTAAATTAAATTAATGAATTAAATAAATTAAATAGTAAAGTGGATAAATTAATTACAAAACTTTATAATTTAAAAATCTATAATCAAATATTGTAAAAGTAGTTAAAGCTCGTTGCTAAAGTGATGTTAATGTACAAAATAAATTTATTAGGACGCGTTGTAATCTTTTTTAAGAACCCAACCAATTCCATGACCGCCGTAATTAGCGCAGTCCTGATAGAATACTTCAGACAGACAAATAATGTTGACTGGCTCGTCTGAACGACTCACCGAAGCAGACTACTCATTATTAAATCCGTCACTACCACATCAATGAAAGCAGCAATTATTACAGCACGTTATTTTTTTGTTTATTATTATTTTCCTAAAAACCCTAATTCTACCACAATTAAATCGTGTTGCCGATAATAACTTTTTAGTCTGATCTAAAATTTGATTTTTCTAATACTACAAGTAGGTATAACGGACACAAATGTACAAATATAAATAAATAAAAATACACTGTAAAAATATAAATAAATACACGATTAAAAATATAAAATTCAAACAAATTAAAAAGAAAAATTGAAGACATCGTTTTATATAATTCAGCAATGAAAATAATGCCACATTTCGATGGTAACCCCAATAAACTTTATCATTGTATAAAAATAATTTTAAAACAATGCTATAATTCTATAGACCCGACGTGTTTTCATAATACTATAATATTAAATGGAATTGTTGGAAAGCTGAGGTAAAGGGTGCCAAAATATGGACAGAAATTAAATAAATGCTAATTCAAAATTTTGCGCATCCTCTGATCGGACGAAAATTCACTAAGCAGAGATTTAGTCAATACAAAAGAGAAAGAAAATGAATCACCGCAGATATATTATGAAAGATGTTTTCAGCTTACTTAATACTATAACAAATTACGTTGATATACACGAAGTCGACGAGAATCTTCATGCTTGCAAACGCAAATTTTACACGCTTCGCTACACAAACCTGCGGTACTTACTTAGCCGGATTCAGAGAATCCCTAGGTTCGACAATCAGGGCTATGCGATCCGATTCACTTCACCTAGCATTCCGATATGTATAGGAGGAAGAAAACATCAGCTATTTTGAAAATAAACTAATAGATAAAAAACATATTAATGATCAATCTAATACAAATAATCAATCTAATAAGAAAAAAAACTGTGCGGTCAGGGCCCCTGTCAGGAACAAATTTTTAATATATAGGTTTCTATTGATATACAAATTTTTAATATATAGGTTTCTATTGATTTACAAATTTTTAATATATAGGTTTCTATTGATTATATTAGTGAATTTTTGTCACGCCAAAAAGCGCAGCCCTCTTTTATTCAACTCTCTCTCTCTCTCTTTTTCTCTCTCTAATTTGTGTATTTTATTTCATTTTTACCATTTTTTCAAAGCAAATATGTAAAGTAAGGATTTAAATCAATAAATTTCTTTTAAATTTTTTTGGAAAAATAGTCATTTATTAAAAAAAATTAAATATAAAATAGTGAGTTATAAATTACATCTAAAAATTCTAAATAAGAAAAAAAAACAGTAATAAAATACTTAAAATTGATAAATTATAATAAATTGCCAGCATATGGTGGCAATTTATTTCATTGTTGATTAAATTTTATTTAAATTGTTCAATGAAATAAAAAAATACATTTTTAGTATAGTAAAATTTCATGTTAAAATTATTTACAAATTTAAATCAATTAAAATTAAAATTTAGGCATTTTAAAATTAAAGTATTTTTATTTTAATTATTTCGAAATTGAATTAAATTTAAAATTAATTTTAACATTAAATTTTATTATTCTACGAATTAAATTTTTTTATTAAATCAATCAAATTAAATTTAAAGTTATTTTTAAGTTTACACTTAATTATTTCAAAAATAAACGAATATTAAGATTAATTTTAACATTAAATTTTATGATTTTAAAATTTATTTATTAAATTAATCAAATTTAAAGTGAATATTAAATTTGAATTTAATGATCTAAAAATTAAAATTTCCTTATATATATATTTAGTAAGTGATATGGCAATAATTTATAATGTAAATAAATACATACCGAATTGGAAACGATCTGGTATATGATTGGCTTACAATATTAAGTCAGTAGAGTAAACAAAATTAGTTTAAATTATATTTACCCGTGTTTAGAATTGAGGTTATACAGCTGACCACGCACAATGCTTGCTGCTCGAATGTCGATACTTGTACGAACACACACATATACAACCGTATATAATGGAAATAGAAAGAGACAGAGAGAAAGAGAGGGAAAGGTCGCCTGGAGGGGGCATAACGCTTTTTCTACTCGTGACGATTTCTGTCCGTACGCTCTACTGCAAGCCGCGTAAAAGAACCTCGCTCCAAAAACATTTATTAAACAATGTTATATTCCAGAAATCGTAACTACAGCTAATCAAAATTTCGTGATTGTTCAAATACATATGTCTTATCATATTATTACAAGCTTGACCTCCTCCCATAAAAGCTAAAACCGTTCATATAAAGTTTAATATTTTAAACTTTGAAAGTCATTGTCCCGAATCGACCATCGTCATAGAAAATTTACTCAGATTAACACATTTAAACGATGAAGAAAAAAATGCTTTAAATAAACTTTGCTAAAACTATGAAGAAATATTTTATTGTGAAAGCTCACCATTAACATTTATTAACAGAATAAAACACTAGATGAAAACGACAGATGAACTTTTGGTCTGTACGAAAACGAGAATAAAATATAATCACATATTCCGACTCTCCATGGTCATTTCCGGTGTGGATAGTAGACAAAAAATTAGATCCACCAAAGAAGAAAAAATAGCGTCTTGTAATAGATTATCGTATACTAAATAAGAAAACTATCAATTATAAATACACTATACCAAATATTACAGACGTGTTTGATAAATTAGGGTGCTGCCAATATTTCACTATTTTAGAACTTGCGAGTGGTTTGCATTAAATAGAAATTTACCCCCATAACATAAAAAAAACCATATTTGCAGTCGACAATAGCCACTATGAATTTTTACGTACGCCATTTGGTCTTAAAACGCACGTGCTACTTTTATACCAGTTATGAATAATATCCTAAGAGGACTCCAAAATTCTATCTGCCTTGTCCATTTAGATATCATAATTGTCTTTCAACATCGCTTCAAGGGTACATTATCAACCTTGAGAAAGTATTTCAGAGACTTAGGGAGTCGAATTTCCAAATTGAACTCAACAAATCAAAATTTTTAAAAAAAGAAGCACTATATTAAGCCATATAATTACACCTAAAGTTTTAATGTCTAATCCGGAATAATAATACGCTAAACGATACGCACAACTCTAATTTAATTACATATCTATTAGACCATAATTAATGAAATTGTCGTGACAAACGTTTAATACAATATCCAAACTCTCGACAAACAACAGTGCTAATATTGTATGTACAGTATAAAGTGAACTTGAACAAGCAATACGTCAGCTACGACAAATGTGAAGTGAATTATTATTTCCAGAATTTTAATGCAAGGGAATAGAGTATTTTTTAAAAACTTTGTTACTAATATTAAAATTAAATTACGTGAACACAATGCGTTAAGAAATAAATAACATTTGACATAACTATTATCGAATGTTGAATATATTTGGCATTAATTTTGTAGAAATTCATTATTCACAATTCAACGAAACTACGTGATGTAGTATTATTTCTACTTTATTTAATTTCTTTACCACGATCTAGGTTTCGTTGTATTACAACAAAGTAGAAATAATACTACATCACGTAGTTTCATTTAATTGTGAATAACTATTATCATATAAAATGATGTTTAAAGTGATCGAACAGAGTAGAAGACTCGACGACCTTCAAAAATGTGTCTTCTAATATTACAAACTATGAAAAAGCAGGTGTGAAAGAATTTTTTTTACAATCAGCATAAATATTTATGACTTAGTTTTATGAATGAGTAATAAATATGCTCATTGAAATATGCAATATTATCGATACCCAAACTTACCCTCATTTTTGTCTTTTCATTGAAACATAAAATTTTGGTAATACGCGTAAAACCATCAGGTGGAAAAATCCGAAAATTTTCCAATGTTATTTTAAATTCGTTATAAATATTTGCTTTAAAAAAAAACTAAGTTTTTATTTAAAGAAATAAAATGCATATTCCCATAATACGACAGGGAATCGATGACAGATCTGATGATGATATTCACCTGGAAATGAAATCTACGAATGAAAATTGAATTGTCAGGGTGCGTTAACTGCTCTTCTCTCGGAGCTAAAATTTTTCTCGGGACTTACAAATCAAAGGACGGTTGGAAAGCAAATCGACCGGAACTACGTTGTTGATCGTGAACGAAATTTAGTATTACAAGTAATTTTGATGCGGTGAATAAATTTTGAATGTCATACGATATCGATCTATGAATCTTATCGATGCCGAAGCTAACGCGAGTCATGTTTTAAATTCTTGTTTAAACACAAGACTAAGCAAATCATAAATTTTATGATGAATGAATGAATGAGATTTAGTTAAAAATTGAAGAAACAACTAAGATTATTTAAGTAGCATAATATTATCACAAATATATATATATATATATATATATATATATATATATATATATATATATATATATATATATATATATATGTCTAAATGATCATCAAATCGAAACATGTAATAGTTTCTCTAACTTTCGTAGATAGATAATTATGGCAGTAATGATCATGGATAAAGAATGTATGTGCTCAGATTTAAATAAATTATAAAAAAATTTAAGATAACTTCTTTATTTTTTACACAAAGAGGATAACACAAATAATCATTTTAAATTTTAAGTGAAATAATGATCACTATGAATTACATATGAAGGTGATGTCAAATTATTTAAAAATAATATTGTTTTAGAAACAACATTGGAAAAAACCATTTTAAATTTGTAAAAATAATGATGATAGCGTCATCTGTTGAATCTAGAGCAAATTCCAAGGTTCATTTTAATGAGTATAACATAAAAAATGTTTAACAGATGGCGTTACCATAGTGTCATATATAATTGAAATGTTTGGTCTCTTATTTAATATTGAAAATGGTACGACTGTGTTATTTAGTTATTAGATGCGCATTTCCTGGCAAAGTTGTCTCAGTTCCCAATTGTTTTTGAATATTAAATACTTCTCAAATATTTAATTAGTGAACATTTTTCTCTCTATTAAATTAACTTCAATTTAATATACTAGTACGAAGATCGAGTTAATTTTAGTTGTGGATGAAACTTTCAGGTTATTGGATGAAGAACGCCATGTGAATATGGGTACAACTGTATAAAAGTTGAATTAACAGGTGAAATTTAGACTGAAGTATTCCTGTGCTCGTGAACAACAAACTATTTTATTCTTTTAATATGTAAATATAATATCTTTAAAAAATAATAAGCAATGAGTATAGCTTATCAATTGATAATAAAAATAATCCGATCCCTGATTCGTCAATCTCTGAAATTCGTTTCAATTATTTAGATTGCTTTTATAAAGTTAGTTAAATTAGTTTTGTTTCTAAGCTCATATGGTATACACAATTTAGATTTTTGAATACGGTTCAAAACAGGAGAATACGTGTACAGTAACATTAAACTCCAGTTTTGAATTCACATTACCACCACTTGTTCTCAGGCTATTAGAGGTTTCATAAATATTGATAACGTAAAGGGATGGTATAATTAATTTATTTATTCTACATTATTTCATAATTTTAAAATAAGGGTGTTAGTGTTTGATGTAAATAATGACCAAGTTTAGTGGACTTAATTATTTTTAATTTATTTGAACTATACTTGTTTTCATATTTTTCTGTGATGCAATCTCATTTTGTGGGGCAGATCGTTTTACAATTTTTTAAATTTAAATTTTTTCTTTTAAATTTTTTTTTGCTTGATAAGCTTAACGTCAGGAATAACATAAAGATGAAATAAATAAACTAATTAGTAAAAAAATTAATTAATATTGAAGTAAACTTCTTGCATTCATAATGCGATACAAAAGGGTAATTGATAATATTTCGAATTACACGTGACGCATTGGTAATGTCAGCTACTCACAATTTTATGCTAATTGTTATTTTTCACAATTAAATGAAACTACGTGATGTAGTATTATTTCTACTTTCTTTCATTTCTTTACCACGACCTAGGTTTCGTTGTATTACAACATCTTCAGGCAAAGGTATCTTTGCTAATATCCCACCTGAAACGAAACTTTGCTAATATCCCAACGAAACCTAGGTCGTGGTAAAGAAATTAAAGAAAGTAGAAATAATACTACATCACGTAGTTTCATTTAATTGTGAATAATGCATTTCTACAAAATTAACGCCAAATATATTCAATAATTGTTATTTTTGTTGAAATAAATAGTAGAATTTGAATCACATAGTTCATATTTTTATATTTTATACTCTTTTATAATTTTGAAATATTTTAAAAAATGATTGTATCCCGGCAATAAGTTTACATCACCTTTATATTTTTTACTTATTACTTTTAAATATTTTTTTGAAGTGATGTATAGTAGTTTTTTTTATTACAAAAAGTCATCGCCAAAAACTGTTTAAGAAATAGTATCAATAGTCTTCTGACAACAGAAAGAGTAGTTAAATGATCTGCACAAGCATTACATTCTTTCTTATTATATTCGTATCATAAACTTTTCATGTGTTTTTTGTATGTATGTTATTCTATTTTAAATAAATAATTAATGAACTATTGTTAAATTAAAAAAGTATCAACTACGAACTATTGTTAAATTAAAAGTTTCATTGTCGATCTTACCATACGATATTTGAGGTTCGAATCATGACTATTAGATATGATCCCAGAATCGTATTGTGATAGTTATTATTGGGATCTATTCAAGTTATCGATACAAAGAAAAATATCGAGCATCTCTACTTCGCAGGCAGTTGACGCGTCGCGTCATAAGCAAAATAACATGTAACAAGTGAGCTCTAATTGTTCGTTAATTCTATAATTTATTATTATTATAACAGTTTTAGTTAGAGAGTACATGAGTGTGAGCTTACAAATTATTATTTTTTCTTCATTCTATCGACATACACATATTTATACGATTATGGCCTAGAAATTATGAGAGTGGAAACAACAGTTTATTTTTTTTTCTTGGGAATTATAAATTTGCTTTACTTTTTCTATTTTATATAAAATATCCTCTTTCAGTTCAAATTGTATCAATTGTTTTGGTTTGAAAACTTTTGAGATAAAGTAGAGGGAATATTTTCTTCAAACGTTATTTTTGGCCAAAAACTATGTTGCATAAAATTACAATTGCAGTTTTGTGATTTGTAAACAAAGCCCTTTCATACGATATACAACTTGACCTTGTCACTTTTTAATTTTGTATTTTTCTACTCTATTTTGAATAAAAAAAAAAAATAAATTTTCGGGATATGGATGGAAAAAAAGAAATTGTACAATTGTAATAAAATTTAAAACCAATAGAAATAGTATTTCTTGAGAAGAGCAGCTGTGACCTAGGGCACGCAGATACCGAAGTGCCACCAAAAAACTTTTTTGATACGGAACGCTAAAAAGATGAAATAAATAATCGATCGAAAGTCTTATATAGGCTGTGGCCGTAATTTTGTTTCCGAGATATTTTTCCTGAACGATAATATTTTAAATAATTTATAATGGAATATAGTTAATTGATTTGGATTTTGCAGTCATTGGTTTTACTATTTAATTGAGAAAAAAAGTGGCAAAGAATTTTATGCAGGTTGTATGAAATATCCTAGATTCTTCAAATATTTTATTTAATGGGGGCAAAATTTGCAACTGATATATTGCGAATATAGTAAAGAAAGAATTTTCTACTAATTTTTAGTAACTATATTTAGGTTAGCGGACTGACGATTTTTTTATTTCTTCATTTTCTAGCTTCAAATTAGATAACATATATTTGATTTACGTTTTTAGACTCTATAAATACGTAAAAATGAAATTTATCTAAAACTTCATACGTGATAAGACCGTAAATAAACTGAAAAATAAATATAATTTTTACGTTTTGATTTTGTATTAAAATATTATATACCTTCTGAATAATAAGCTCTCCAATATTGAAAATATGTTTGAAATCTATTTTGTCGTGTTTTCTACAATCAGAAAAGGGGAGCAAATTAATTTTCAAGTTTGATTATATTATTGGCATCTTTTTGTTTAATATGTAGGAAAACAATAATAGAATGAAAAGAGCAACTAAAAACTTTTCCTTCATTTTATTGTTATGGATGAGCTTTTATAACTACTTCTGAAACTTTCATTCAGGTGCAAGTTTTAGGAATATGTTGTATCTTTCTTACTTTATTTTATTTTCTTTCAGTAATTATAATTGCGCTCAGAAGCCGATTTAGAATCTATTACCTTTGTTTGTAATTTACGTGCGGTTTTAGTATAAATAATTTTCATTTTTTCGTTATCTACTTGCGTAAATCAATGCATTTTTATAGTGTGTTTTAGTGAGCAGTTTATAAATATAACTTTTCCAGCATTAGGAGATGTCTACACTTAATGGATTTCTTTAATTATATAAGTAACTTAGTTGCAAATATAGATAGTTTGTGAAATTTCTAACGTTTTGACGAACCTGACACCAGACTTGAATCTGCCCCGGCAAGAAGCAACTTGCTAAGAATTATGTAACCAAAATGAATCTTTGGCACTTTGGGAACTAATCACTTTCTACAAAGGCGCGTTGATTATACGAGTACATTAACTTCGTCGCGTTGTCTGACATATTTGTTTGCTAGGCTAATATCAATGGCACGATGAATATGCATGGAGCAGACTCACTTCGTCGACTTTGATTATCGGTCGATTTAAACTTTGTCGAACTGCGCGGCAAGCAGTTTTTCCTACATAATTAGGAATTTGTTTTCTTCCGTATTAAATGTGAGATTTTAGAATGAAGTGGTTATTTATACAGATATAATAATTGAATGTTATAAGATAAATGTGGTGTAATTTCTGAAACGACAAACATGGGCCTAGTTTGCATTTTATTGGAAAATAAAGGCGGCGGTAAGTAGAAAATTTAATCAATTTTTAATTGATTATAATTTACAACATCAAAAGGTTTAAATCGTTAAAAATAAAAAAAAGAGTAAGAAAAATTATTTATATTTCTAAAACAAAATGAAAATAAAACCAGCAAACAATATCAAGTTCCTAGAATCTTTTAGAGATATAATTTTAAGTTAGTGTGTTTGTCTTAAAGGACTCATTTTATATTTGTGCGAAGTATAAAAGGGCTATATGATCTGTTTTAGATTATAATGGATCTCAGTTAAATTTTGAATGGTCGTGATTCGAAAAAACCATTTACAGGTACTTCTGGAATATAGTCCTTACGGCAGGAAGATAGATACTAGATTCAAAAAAAGACAGAAAATTGATTGCTATTCATCTATAGTTTATTTCATGGAAATTATTTACAGAAAAAAATTGAGTTAGAATTATATATAGTCTCCAAACTGGAGGGCGACAAATGACCAGTTACTTAGGAGGCCTTATGCCGGGACTAGCTGTCTGTGGTTGGGTGAGCGGCCTCGGAGCCGCATCACTAGGCCGTTGCGTGAGGTCTGAGTTTTTATCGCTTCAGTGTAGACTGAAGACTATTAGATGGCGAGTTTTTCTCAGACTGGGTAAATCAATCTTACCTGAAGTTAAAATCGCCGTTGACAGGTCTGTATGGGAATTATTAATTTTTTTGTGTAGGTATTATCAATAGTAGTTAAATTAGTACAAATTTTAAACACGATTTTCACCAGTCGCAACATAATTAATTGAATTGAAAGTGATTGGGTTTAATTACATACTTAATTTCCCACATATTTTTGGAAAAAGTATTTGTAATTTATAACTTAATACGAAGCTCCCTAACGCGTACGCATTGTATGTGGATGCAATAATGAATAATGTTCACTGGTATACGAATTTAATGAAAGAGATTCAGTTAAAACTGTACATAGTTCTTTAGTAGGATAGATAGGGGCAGGATCCATAACGTAGGAATATTATAGAATTGTAATTTTAATTCTTTTTATTGTAAGTTTGCAATTCTTTGTAGCAGAAGAGAATCTTACTGGATAATAACTTGTGAAATCTTTTTAACCGACTTCAAAAAAGAAGAACGTTCTCAATTCGACCGTATTTTTTTATCTGTGTTAACTCATGTCTTGTGGAATTCTCAATCAATTTGAATGATTTCTTTTTTATTTGGAAGTGTATACTTCCGAAATGGTCCTATGAAAATTAGATAAGAATTTAACCATGGAAATTAAAGACGTACCATGGAATTTCCAAAAACGATCTGGACAAGTGTCTTGATTGGGTTTGGATAATATAGATAAAACCAATTTGGATGAACTTTTTTATGTAAACGAGTATACTCCGTTATATTCCCATGAAAATTTGATTTTAGATATTGAAGACATACGACAGAATTCCTCAACATTGAACAGCTAATGATAATCTAATAAGACACGACTAAGGGCCACATAAATTTGCTCTCTATTAATATCAGGGAGCAATGATGAAGCTGGATGGCGGTCATAGGAATTCTTCAGTGATGAGGAACAAACTCATAAAGTTTGAACACATTTGACTTATCTTGATGTAGTTAGAAAACAACGGAGGAAATAGATAAGTAAGTATATATGTAAATATATAAGTAATATATACCAACATCATAATTTTAGGTTGGTCCATAAATCCCGATGCCGCAGGTATCTTGCCTACTTAAATGTTTAGACTTGAGAATCTGGGATTTTTTATGTCAATATAATACATCTTAAGTAGAAACTTCATCATTGAATTACGGAATTTAACTCCCCAATTCTGATAC
Source organism: Druceiella hillmani (assembly GCA_039881145.1). Taxonomy (NCBI): domain Eukaryota; kingdom Metazoa; phylum Arthropoda; class Insecta; order Lepidoptera; family Hepialidae; genus Druceiella; species Druceiella hillmani. The sequence goes on along the minus strand of JAYKKI010000017.1, from coordinate 36,447,645 downwards.
TGCAAGTGTACTGAACGCTTTAACGGTGAGACTTAAGGATCTACTGTTTCTAAAATAATATTGTGGGTTTCAAGTAGAGACTCTATCATTAAATTCCAGACTTTGGTTCTTCAGTACTCTCTACCTAAATTGTGATATTTGAGGATCTGTTTTTTCATATTAATGTTATACCTTTCAAACAAAGATTACATTACTAAACTTTGGTTCCAAATCCTCAATCCTGGCACTACAGAGTGCTACCTGCCTTACTTGTGAGACTTGAGGATTTGCTGTTTAAAATACTATTGTAAGTCTCAAGCAGAGTCCTTGTCATGGAATTCCAGGTTTCAATTCCTCAGTCCTGATGCTCTAGGAGTACTACTTGCTTTAATCGTGAGACTTGAGGATCAGCTGTTTTAAATGAACATGAAATGGTGGATCTCAATCAGAAATTCTCTCTTGGTGGATCTCAAGCAGAAACTCTGATAATAAACTCCGGATTCCAATTCCTCAACCCGATGCTTTGGTGGTACTCTCTATTTTGTGTACGTTAACTCATTTCTGCGGCATTAATCAACCAATTTTTATTTCCAGCGCATCAGCTAATTTTTATTTCCAGCGCCTTTCAGATTGAAAGTATACCATGAAATTTCTCCAAAATATGCAGTAAAGGTGCCATACGAATTGAATACGGTCGAATTTTAATGATTCAGGTATAATACAAATCTAGTAATAAACTCTCTAAATTTTGATACGATTAAGGGCAGCATAATCGCCCTTTAGCATAGTCAGGTCACAACGATGGAGCCAGGAAGTTTTGACATTAATTTTTCACTGACGAGGAGTCATTTTATCGACTATAGACTTGTTTCATTTGCCTAGATCTAAGCAAGCAGGAAATAAAATAAATAGGTATGTGTGGGTACAAAGCCATGAAGCAACCAAATTGTTTGTAGGTAGGTAAGTAAAAAATAAGATAATATATATACAAATGTATGAATTCACCAAACATTAGTATTTAGGTAGGTAAGCAAGTAAGGAAATAAAAGTTTGTAAAATGACAAAGCAACTAGAATATTAGTAGACGGATACATAGTAGGTAAAGGTATATAAAGGATTGAAGTACTAACTTCGGTGAAGTCAAAAGAGTGAATGTGATTTACAAGTTCGTATATGTGCATGTATGTATGGTTCAGCCCCTATTCATTTGCCCCTATTCTCAGTAACATAGGATATCAAAGGAATTAGAAATGGAAAAATAAAACATTTTTTAAAAAAAATTGAAGCGATTCCAAGTAAGCACCGAAATTGTGAAATAATTGAAATACGAGTACTCAGTTGGAAGTTTTGCTAAACAATATCGTTTCCGAACATAAATAAATTTGCAAAATACTGCTATTATTATTGATTTCTGAAATCGGTCCTTAATTATAGCTAAGTCTTTTCTAAAGATGTCTGTTGTGTGCTTTATTTACTAAAATGCTGGGCGAAAGAAATGTTGTGGTTGATTTTTTCGAGTTATGCGGTATACATTAAGAGTTGTGCCTACTCGCTCTTTTGCTTTTATTCTTAAAATAATAGGGTAAAACCTGTATTTGTAGCATCTATTCTTTCTGGTTTTTTTTTAATTTCATTCAAATACTCCAGTAAGTAAATTAATTACAAAATTTATGTCGTGTATGTTGAGTGCGTTTTGCATGCAATAAATATATTTGTATTGTGAGAAATAATTACCTAATTCTTTGCTATTGATTGTCAATATTGCAATCGATTAGAACAAAGAGGTTGATACTTCACGTCATATTTCTTGACACTAAGTCTTAGAGAGTAATTCTGTACATGATATTCGTCTATAAATACTTTAGTTGCTTTTTAAATGTTATTTGTTTATTATGCGTAACTTATATGAAATAAATTTTAAGTTCTATGTATCGTATTACGTTCTTCTAGTTTTTATAGGAAGACTCTCATAACAATATTTAATTGTAGCGCTTATGAGTTTTTTCTAGTTTCGGGCTCATAAAGCATAAGTCACAAATCGTTAAATTTGTTCCACGACCCTCTCGTGGTATGGAAGAGCGCATTGCACTTGTCTTTTATATTAGAGGTAACTTTATAATTTTTTTTTCTGGAAAATTTGTCATGGAGCATGTTTGGGCTCATAAAAAAACTGATATAATAAAAATGTAAAGAAAATCATTGGATGCGACTTTCGGTTATGCTAAAGTGGGTAAAAGGCATAAAATTGCAAAGAAATTATGAGGTCCAAACAATTATTTATTGTTTTTTTTTTGGAAAATAATTTTTATCGTATGTTTATTTCTGCGATTAATATTATATTTGTGTTGAATTTTGTGGAGATTAATTGAAGAAAGCAAATAATTCACTTTTTCATGTATTATATTAGTTAATGGTCAGATAACTTTTATGGAAATCTTGCAAACTGAATTTAGTCGATTTATTAATATCGTGAAAGATTGATCTCACTGTATAAAACTTTCACCGCTTTCGTCAATATTATAATTCGAAAAAAAAATGTTTAAACGACCGATTTGATTATTGCTATTTAGTATTGGTTTAGTGCTATGAATATGTAAGTTCAGTTACGTTAAGTTGGTTAAGTTCAGTTAGGTCGCACGTGTTGGTAGTGTCGGCGAAAAAATGGCGAAATACGTATATATTAGCATGGTTTAAGGTAAACATTATGATATGTAGGTTAGACTTTTTGCAATACTTCTTTATAAACAATGTCCTTTATCATTTTCAAGAGTGGTACCAGAAAACACAAAATAACCAATTGTTCCCTACCAATCAACAGAACCCTTTAATAGTTTTACTTAACCCCTTACTACTTTATTTAAAAAAGATCTGTAAAACAAGAGTTTAATTATTTACGTTTAGGGAAGTTCTGAGTTAATAGGACAATTCACCGTTTTTGAAACTGAATTTCCTTTCTTACCGGTTGCCTACACTTCAATATCTTTATCAATTGGATAACCCCAGTGCAAAATCCCAAAATCGTATATCTACCGGTTTAGGCTGTGCTTTAATAGAAGCAGTCAGTTTTTGAAGTAAAGCTTCATTAGGCGCTACTTGAGAGTAACTAAGATATTCAGTCGGAAGTAACAGTCAGTAAAGTGTATAGTTTGCTTACGCAATTTCCAGTATTTGAAAGCATCGACTGGCTATTTAAATTTTCTTGGGCATCTGTGCTTTATATATATGAATTGACTTCTATTTTTATAATGTTTAATACTAATCATTATTTTGTTTTGAAAGAGTATACTAGCGAGGTGTTTCCCTATAAATATGGTGATGATTTGTTCAGTTTCAGTGAAGACTCAAAAGATATTTAAGTAAGTATTTCGAGATGACTTTTCATTCCTTTCTGTTCCGCATTTCCGCGTAGCATGCGATTGACTCCTTGTTTTAAATAGACGAGGCAAAGAGCTGTTCTCTGCACTCTTCTGTTCTTTATATATCGAAGTTAAGTCATATTTTCATAACATTTAAATGCTTTGTAAAATATAAACAAACTTGCAAACCTGTCAGATTTTCGTTCGACCAAAATTGTCGTTTCTAGTAACCTAGGAAGGTCTTTAGATTTTCTTTCTGTGACATTAGGGGAGTGCCCTAAAATTTAATAAATAATGTCGGTACAGTATTTACTAATATGCAAATAAAAATGTTTTATGCAAATAAAAATAAAATAAAAAACGCTATCTAGTAGAGAAATATAGGTATACATTTCAGCTTGTCGAGATATTAATGACAGGTTATAAAACTATATCAGATGTCACTGTCAATTAATGTAATCACTTGTTTTTAATAAATTTTTAAAACCTTCAAACCATATACATGTATATATATATATATATATATATATATATATATATATATATATGTATATATATAAATATATATATATATATATATATATATATGTATATATATATGTACATATATTTATATGATATTATATTGTTTAAAAAATCATCAGTAACCTTCGGAACAAATTTCATTTAAATCCACTCGTGTATTAACGCAGTGATAGCAAACAGATATATACACGGTATATAAATATATAGGGTGTGGAGGGCTGAATTTTTCCTACATTATATTCACCATAATAGAAGCGAAGATTTATTTTGATGAAAATATTATTTATTTGCTATGGAAGTTCTACGAGAGTAAATACTAAAATACATGCTCATATATAAATGAATTTTAAATTAAACGTTACTCAGTGCAAAAGAAATTTGAAAACAAAGGACGAATTCATTAAAATGAGGATTTTAAAAAAAAAATAGGGACATATATTATAATATAAATTAATAATACATACTGTTCGATTGTCAGAACCTAAACCTAATGAAATGTAACGAGTATTCATGTTTTATTTAAGCAATGCATCATAATAAACTACTGCATAATAAAAATGATTAGTGGTCAGGAACACTCACTCCACTCTCGCTCCAAAGCGTGTCAGGGTTAAATATAGTTAATGCACAAATGGTACCAAATTACAAAGTGTTGACTTATATTATGAAAATTTCTGACAGTGTTTCAGCAATATTAAATAAATTGCAGTTATTACAGATACAATGGGACCGAAAACTTTATTTTTTAACATTACTTTTTGCTACTATTAATGTGTAGACTCCGCATTATGTTGTGAACTTCCTTATACCAGATAATCAATGCTATGAAGGAATATTTTTCTTTATTTCAATCCGACTGTCAGTTGCCGTCGCGTTGTGGAAAGCGCTAATCAGTCTTTTGTAAATTACTTGTATATCTTCTGTCCATGCATTTGCATCTTGTATTGCATATAATGCCAAAATATGTACTGCTTTACCTCTTTTTTTTCACCGTTATTTTCTTTCGTTGCTCCCGTCTCCGAAACACTTTTTACTCAAGTTAAGTCAAAAGCTCGCTTTTCCTTTGGACGAAAAAGTGATCCTTCAAAAGCTTCCTAGCTTTAGGTCGTAGCACAAACCAAATGTATTTTTTTCTTACTTGTAAGGAAATGCCCATTCCAGCCTGCGAATAAACACTCGTTATTCTGGCGTTAAGAATTCACGTTGAGATTGTATGAGAGCACCCAGACTTATGTATAGTTTATACATAAGTCTGGGTGCTCTCATACTATATTCAGTGGCTGAAAGATGTGCAAGTATTTGAACTTACTTTGCTTTTGTATCCTTTCAATTTTTTTTTAAAACTTTGAAATATGGCATTTATCAATTAATTTAACTACCCTGGTTAACTACTCTTCAAATGGCTATTTCGCGAAAAATATCGTGAAAGTATAGTGTAAATAAAATAGTAACTAAATACAATTACAGAATGTAGATCCGGGTCTCATTTGCACTGATCGAATATAATGAAAATTATTAAAAGTATTTCCGACTTCGTCTAAATGTTAAGTTTAAACGTTTATCAAATTTGGGAAATCTTTAAAATTCGTCAAATTTTTTTCACTTCTTGTTAGCATGTAGTTTGTTATTCATGATATAAAAGTAAGGTATATATAATAAATATTTGTTTAAATTTAAGTATTTGCATTGTTTATAGAGCATTAAAGATGAATTCTATTGTTTTTGTGAACTAAGAACGATATTATGCGAAGATTTTTGTGAACTGAGAAAATTTCCATTATTTATTTCACAACATGTTTATGTTTAATATGAATTTCAATACACGTATTTGTTTCAGCACATAAAATTTAATTTTTGATGTGCGTATATAATTTTCCTTTCGTCTCTAGCTGATGACCAGGGGAGGAAGGCGATTCAGTCGCCAATAAGTTTGTGAGTGGCACATTATCTGGAGCCTCGTTGATGATCTTCTTCTATAACTGGAGTTCTTCGGCGACAGTTTTAGTTTCTTCGAGAGGTTCGAACGGTTGTTTCTGAATGTGTTCGATAATATGACTAGTCGATATATCTTTTGGTGCTGTGCGTTGAACTTTCCAGTCAGCCAGTATTCCTGCCAAAGAAGTTGGGGATCGATCTGGTTTCGTTCGACAAACGTAACCAAAGTGTCGTATTTGAACTAGTTGTTTGCTGGTTTATTTCCACAGTCCAGTCGAGGCTTTTCGTTTGGGATACAGTTTTTTGAAGAACGGTACATTTGATGTATATTAATTAAAGATCTATAAATACTTGCTGATGAAGAATAAAAGTTTGAATATTTGGTGAAGTTAAATTGACATTGGAAGGTGAATATTTAATTCGGGATAAATAGCTCTGTTTGGCCGAGGCTAGCTACAGTTTGAAACGAGTTACGTCTAGAGTTGTTTCACAATATTTATGGATTGAAGCATTTAGCACCATCCATCTTGTACGATCAGCGTAGAAATATTCCGCTACGAGAAGAAAATAGCATAGACTAAGTGGAATTTTTATCTCGTTTTTTCACATAGAAACGTCTCTCTCTGCTTAACTTCTAAGATGAGTACAATACTCATATTTTGGTATAGAGTACAATACTCATCTTTTAGTACAATACTCATCTGAAGGGTTTTAATTCTTAAAAATAAATAAAAATGAAAATTTATCGCTTTTTGAAACATATTACCTTACAGTATAATAAGAATATCCTATGCTTACATACAATTTTAAATAACATTTTTTAAATAATTTCACTTATTGTCTTTATCGATTGATATTTTGCATTAGTTATATTTTTTAATTGTAATCAGATTCTTCCAAAATATAATACCACAATATTTGTTAATTATGGGGATTGTTTTCTTTGCTAGATATATAAATAACAATTAAGGTCTGTATAACTTGATAATAATTGATATCTATATAAAACTCCAAATTATCGAGTTACGGAAACAGACACGCTCGTAATTTCTCTAGAGAAAACTTTTAATGGCTACCAGCATACCGAAAGACGTAGAGTGAAACGGTCTCCGTCTTTTGGACGGATGACCTGGCAAACGTCACGGGAAACCGTTGGATGCAAACGTCATGGTTTCGATCTTTACGGGAAGCTATGTTGGAGGGGTATGTTCAACAGTGTTATATAATTTTTTACTATTTTCATATTAATGAGTTAATCTTTATGAATAATTTTTTAAATAATATATTAAAGTAAGATAATTGTTTGAGGATATTAATGTCATGAATAAGTATAAACACGATAACGTATTATTTCTCCAGATAGACGAGTATATGTTTAAGACCTTCAAATGTTCTGTAACAATACTTGAGGTTCAAAGCTCGGCAGCTCACGTAAGCACCTTTACACGCCGCCATGTCACCTCTCATTACCGATGAGTCTCGAATCCTTCATAAAAGTGAGTACAGTGATATCTAAATATTGAAATTAAGCTGTGATCACACTGGCGACACAGCTAACGTGGTACAAAGCTAAGACATCAGGTTTTTCTTTATTTACTTTTCGGCTCTTCCGCTGCTTTTGTATCCTCGCCTATATTAGCATGTGTCGCTCGAGCCAGCGGCTCCCGTGAGTACCATCCGAAAATATGCAAAGTTCAGGAGAGGAATGAATTTTTACGCGGGAGTGCGATGCAATGTGACGAAAAAGCTTGTTCTTATGTCTATTATTCTTTTTCCATTTTGTTGTTACATATGAAATTTTGTTGTTACAGATGTAAAGTATGCTTTTTCTGTAAGGTGCAATTGTATTTAGTAAGCGATATTTTATGTATTTTTATCTTTAGAATAATAAATTGCAGTCTGGTCCTATATTTTTTTAAATAAAAAAGAATTATCCTAATTTGTTAATAAAAGTCGGAGACATCACAATCACAAGAAAAAAAGATGTAATTGGTCATATCTCTTTGGGCGAATTTCCAACGTGGGTCACTACTCGCTGCCTCTTTTTTCTCTGATGTTATACAATTTATTTGTCCAAAAAATATTTGTACAATCAAGAAATATTACAATTTATTTTACACGTTTTTCTTTATCTACGTCATATATGTTTATGTCAAGGTCTACATACAGGTCAAACATTATCTCAGGCTTATCAGGGTTATCTGCTATTTTTTATAATGCCATTACGTGATAAATAACAAAAATCATTCTTTATTTACTACAATTAAAATCCGTAAACAAAGTGAGAAATAGAAAAAGTTGCCAAATGAATAAATAAAGTGACACTGTAAATAATTTGCACCGTTGTAAGAAGGTTTTAAAATCCTTTTCGTTTCTATGGGGATGTTTGTTTCGATAGGCCGTATTGTGAATATTATTCTTGTAGTTTTATTGCTTTAGAATTTAGTTTTCAATTGACTCAAATCTTTTCAATAACACCAATAAAAAGTCCTTCAATAATGATATTTATTTTTTTTTGCTATGCGGGAACAAGAAATAAAATAAAATCTAAAAATATAATAATACAATCAATAAAGGTTATCGAAAACAAATCCTCTAAAATATTACATTAATGCCAAGTACATAGTATCTAATAAAATATACTTTTCTTTATTTATCGTATAAATAAAACATGATTATGCCACGTATTGTATTAATTATATTGGTATTTCTCATAATTGTCACAATAATTTTTGACAACGGTTTACCCTGTGTTGAGTAACCGCACTAGGGTCATGAGTCATTCGATATTATATAGACTTTATAGTTATTAATCAGAGAGGTTGGCGTATTTCATAAAGTTGATAGTTCTAATGATTTCACTACACGATAAACACTAAAGGCGAGTCCAGATTAAGTATCATGCTATATAACTTATGTTATATGACACGTCCATATTATTAAACTCGTTATATAACATTGCGACATAAAACAAGACCGTACATTTTAATATAATACTACAATATAACAATGTTATCCAACAAGTCTACAATAGTAGTACTGCAGTATTGCTCACAATGTCGAACCGAGAGGATGCCTTGCTAGCTGCTGCAGCGACCGTTGTGCTTTTGAATGATGAAAGAAAAAAAACGTAGGGTTCGTCCTAGTTTATTGACTAGAGAAAAATATTGCGGTGAAACGATGGTAAACCACATTATTCATGGAAATACACTTCATGGAGAATTACGTGATAACGGGAATATAAATTATTTTTTAAAGCTTAGATTTTGAATTTTTGATTAATAACGTAGGGCCAAAAGCAAAAAAGCAAGATAATACATTTATAAATAGCACATCAGGTAAAAAACGCTTAGCATTGCGATTTTTAGCCAGCGTGGATTCATATCGGAGCCCCGAGTATATTTTTAAATGTCAAATCGTGCCAGAAGTGTCCGCAGCAATAATGGACTCATTAAAACACGAAATCGACGTAAGTATTTTTCTATTAACAAATTGCATTTATAAAAAGTTTAATTATCTTTTGAATGTCGCATGTTTATCAATATATCATCCAAATCTTTCAAAAACTGTGAAGTATGTGTCCACCATAAGATCAGAATGATTGGTTTGAGGACTTGTAAAGTAGCCTCTGTTGTAGCTTGTACTAGCGTCGCTGCTGTATGAATCAATCAGCTTAGAAAATAATGTTGTGGATTTGGTTTTGTACTGTACTAATAATATATGGATCCCGTAAATTGCGCAGTCTATAAGTAATTTGCTTTCTAAAAACCGTGAATTCATCTCAATTTGCGGTCAGTATGCAACTCTTTCATTCTACTGTAAGCTTCTTTTTGAGCTTCCGACACCGTCGGAATTTTTTTCTTTTTATTTTTTTGGAGAAACAGAGTATTTTGTATTGTAGGCAGCTTCTTGAGGGTTGTCCTAAATTAAAAATTTAAATAATTTTATTATTTTTTTCAGATGCCAAAAACGCTTGAAGAGTGGAATGAGATCTCGAACGACTTTCATTTATTGACGGAAAACATGTCATGATGCCTACCAATTATCATAACTTCATCCAGGCATTGAATTTTACAACTACAAAGGGTTTTTAGCGTTGTAGTTTTAGCCGTTGTCGATGTAAAATATCGTTTCATGTTTGTTAATGTAGGAAGTCAAGACCGCATATCTGATGGAAGTGTGTTCAACATTAAAACCATGTATGAAAAATTGTTCTGTTAATCTATTTGCGGGATGTCCACTTCCTGGAAGAATCTTACCTACACCCTAAGTCTTTTTAGCAGATGACGATTATGAAACCTTATCAAGGACTTCATGATAAGGGCTTCAAAGAACGAATTTTCAACTATCGACTAAGTCGTGCGAGAAGAGTTGAATAAAACGTTTTTGGGATTATGTCCTCTAAAGGACGTATTAAGAAAACTTTTTTTTTTGAATCCTACAAAATTATCTGACGTCGTACTTACCTGTGTCTATTTACATAATTTTTTAATGGAAAGTGATTTATCACGACCACTTTACGTTAATAACAATATGAATTTTCAACAATCTACACGTTTTGAATCCCATAGTTCTCTTTTCTCTTTGAAGTATTCTATAAGTAATGTTGTATTCCCTTTGTTTTACTCCGTTTTAAAAACAACAAGAAAATGAACACGTCTATTCTCCACGATTAAATGAAACTAAGTGATGTAGTATATTTTTATTTTCTTTAATTTCTTTACCACGATCTAGGTTTCGTTGTATTACATCTTCAGGTGGGCTATTAGCAACGATATCATTCACAAAAAATATTATTAATAGCAAAGATTCTTTCTAATATCCCCCCTGAAGATGTTGTAATACAACGAAACCTAGGTCGTGGTAAAGAAATTAAAGAAAGGAGAAATAATACTACATCACGTAGTTTCATTTAATTGTGAATAATGAATTTCTACAAAATTAACGCCAAATATATTAAACGTCTATTCTCGTCATATCCTCATAGAATACTGCCGCGCGGCGGTACACATTACTCGCGCACATGTAATGTAATATCGTTGTAGATATTAATAACATGCTCAATAATTATATAACTTTGTTTTAATAATAAGTATCATCCACACTAATAAAATATACTAAATAACTATGTTTTATAACACGTTTTGTTATATAATCTGGACTCACCTTAACGAAAAATAGTAATCGATTTTCAATAACATTATTAAACTTTAATCGTATCTCGTTACTTATTATCATATATATCATCATATATGCAATATATTAATTGAAGGGAACAACACAAAGTAAGTTTAGTTATGGTGTAACGTTTGTTACGATATTGTGTTCCATAATAACCTAGGGAGTTCCCGTTTCTTGAACAAGGGTAATAATATAAATACTTCCTAATAAATATTTTCAAGATAAAATGTGTAGATGAATATTGTCCTGATTTTGAAAATATGATACATTCCACTACGCCTAATGAAACATTAATAGAATAGGTGTTGTTTGAATATCACTAAAATGGGTTAATCGAAAATATATCTTTTTGTTAGAATTTAAAATTAAATATTTTTTTGATATATTATGATTCGTGCGTTCGAGATATTCATTGTATATATAACTAGCTAAACCGACGCACTTTGTACCTCCTCAGAATCAATAAACGTTGTGTTAACTAATTAGCTAAATTGAATTCAATTTTTTTAAAGATAAAATGAATACTCAATATGAATTAAGTTTAATAAATGTACAATAATCAAAATGAAAAGTATTTTAAATACATTGAAATAAATGTAATGCATGTCAATCAATCATTTTGATGTCATTTGCTTTATTGAAGGGAATTACAATTATTCGCGTACCATTGTTGCATTACTTTCTGCTAAACTATTTTCTGGATGGGTTGCACTCGGGTCGATTCCCTTCATTGAAGCATCTTGTGATATACGGCATTTTTCGTTTTGTTGTCAGGTCCAAGAACGAACAAAAAGGGATGGTTTGCCGACAAGTGGACGTGTAACATACAATTGACCATTAGAGAAATATTCATTTTCTAGATTTACGCCACAAACACTGAATGATTGGCCTTGTGATTTGTTGATCGTTATGACGAATGCAAGACGAATCGGAATTTGAATTCGTTTAAACTCGAAATAAGAACTTCATCACCTTTGAACTTTGAGTATCGTCACGTGAATCAATGTGATGAGTTTTCCCATGAGTTTTCTCATCACCAAACGCGTTCCGTTACATAGTTGTAGTTGATTCAGATTTCGAAGCATGATGACTACCAAGCCAACCTTCAGTTATAAATTGTGCGGTGGCAAGCCAGGTACATCCAATGAGTTTAAAATTCAGATGGATAGTTGGATGCTTCGTCTTCGTTTGTAACAAATTCGATAGATTTGAAGGAACGTAGTGGACCAACGATTTGATTTTGAATTGAGAAATGTAAATGATCCACACCTTTATTCTTTGCCTCAAGAATTGCTCATTCACTCAGCTAATTGTGATTTTTGTGGTTATTAACGATGTTCGGGAACAGTTTGTTGATGAGTTCATCCTTCGTTGAAACGAAATTGGAAAAATTCGACGGAAACGAAATCAATCCGTTCGATTTGTTGACAGGACCACAGTCATCACGGCCGTTAGTAACGAGAATTGGAGAAATCTTCGGCAGATGGATCGTTTTGTAATGCAACTCGCATTTTTGTCGTCAGCTGAAGTTTCTTCACATAGCGCCACAGAGTCATTGATTTGACGAAAGCGTTTATTTCATCGGCATCGAATGACTGGTAGTATTTTGCGTAAATCGCCAGACAGTAGAATAATTGCGCCTCCAAAACATCTTGAGTCAATCCACAGATCTTTTATAGTTCGATTGAATGCTTCGAATGCGCGGTTGTGCGTCATTGTGCATTCATCCCAGATGATTTTACTCGCTACCAAAACTTTGGCCATTGCTGATTGAATGAAATGTTCGGTATCCTTTTAGCAACGTATCACGCACGGAGGTGCCAAAATCAATGACGTAAGTAATGTCTTCCCAGTTCCAGCGGGGGCATCGAGGAAAAATAAGCCACCATTTCCATCATCAATTGGCTTCATTAACGTATTCTTCCTTCTGTCAGGGGTTCAATGCAGCGCAATGGTCGCACCCAACCTTCATTGGGCCAATTCGAACGAAAGAATGCAAGCTTTAGTCAGTTGTGCAATGTATTGTTTTGAAACGCTACTCAATTCAAATCATCACTTGAAGTATTTATTATTGTACGTAGAAGATTATTACGTTGTTGATCTGTGCGATAAGTCCGATGATATTTCATTGCCAACTGAGTGGTTTGACGTACTGCCTCCCTTTGTTTTTGTGTTTTTGAAGTATGATATCGAGCCATACTAACGCGGCTCTCTTCTCGTGCGCTTTCTTGTTCATTTGCAATGAATTGATTCGCAATATTCCTAAGTCGATTGCATTACTGCTACTATTTACATTTTAATAGTTATTCTACTATTCAGGGTGGAGACAAACCCAACAAGCTCCACCTGTTCTTGATTTATAAATGGTGTAACTAACCCGACTTTGTTTTATTTTATATATATATATATATATATATATATATATATACATATATATATAAATATATATATATTTATATATATATATATATATATATATATATATATATACATGATATAATATAATAAATAGAAGATTACTTATATATGACATAGAAAAAGGAAACAAAATAAGTAAAACTACCAAAAAAGAATGGAGAAAAATAATGTAAATATGAAGGTATCTAAACCGATATGAACTATAGAAATTTCACTGTGCATGGTAAACAGCTGTTTTTGTATGATTGTCAATAAGACTTACAGGTGTGTTATAGGGCAAGTTGCTCTAGCGGCACCATGTCGTAGTAGACGTAAATGACCTTGAACAAGTTGGTGTTCTTTGGAATGGAGTTGTGAGCAAATGTTTGCTAGTATTAGTGGGACACCTGGCTTCGCATTGGAAACAAACAGACCGTCTCTGTTTGTCATATTGAGAATAGTGTTTGTTTTTAATATGCGTTTTGTTGGACGCGAGAAATTAAAATATAATAGTTGTTTTGTTAATTTGTTGCATTAGCCTAAGGTTTCTTAAAAATACAAAATGCGCTAGCCCATATTTATATTTGTTGAAATTTAGCACAGAGAATTTTATTGGAAATTTGCTAAGACATTTATATTACGTCTTTTTATAAATGAAATGTGAGTTTGAGTCATCAATATAATTAGTTGTTGTTTCGACAAAAGATATTCGTTTACTGTTAGCCAAAATAACCGTCAATTCCCATGTAGTTGTTTTGTGTGGGCAATGAAGCTAAAATATAGAAGGTACACGTAAATACATACTTTTAAATATTTAACATAAGTTTTATATTTAAACCAGCAAGTTGTTAAGATCAAGTAAAACGTATTGTGGAAAGAACCCAAATTTCAAAGTCAGTGTGAATTGCAGATTTACTGAAAAATGAAACATTATTACATGTATAGTTTGAGTTTTTTTTAACAATTCCTATATAAACGCTGTGTAACAGTTTCTGGTTGAAAATAATTTCATCGCATTTCCGAATTTTATGTTATTCACACAACAATACATACATAACATAGCAATCTCTGCTTTCTTTCATTTTTTTGCTGTACATTTATGTTCGTTTTACATGTAACGTTTACATTACCTGGTGTTATATAATTTTCTTTGTTTTTATAATGAATTTAGTATATTTCTTAATATTTTATGCGTATTTTTCTTTTAACTTAAAAATATTATTATTGTTATTATTTACATAATTTTAAATTTATTTTCCATTAAGATAAATCAAGTAATATTTAATTTATTTGTTCTGTGTTTTTTAATACTGAATTGTTTAGATTACATCGAATCACCGAAGAATCAAGCAATTAATTTATTTTTGTAATTAATTGTTTATTATTATTATTTTTTCTAATACAATTTATGTATTTTTAAGTTTCGATTTATTTTTCTCCCAATTTATAGTAATTATTATTGTCATCATTAATATAATATTGAATTATATTTTATATTCAGTTGTATCAATTTGGGGATTTTCAATCAATAGAAATTACAATAATGTGTTCTATGTATATTATTTATTAGTATTGAATGATTTATTAGTTTTTAATTTTTTTTTAAATTCTGGCACATTATTTTGGTATTAAACGTTTCTTGAAAACATAACTAAAGTTTTAAACATTTTCTATATAAAGGATGAACATATTTAAACGTTGTAAATGCTTTAAAAAATAAATAAATAAAAATGGTTCATATTAACTGTACTCTTAATTTTGTTCAAAAATCCGACTCATCCTTGATAATTTATGTTATGTGTATGCAAAACCTAACCACGTGTAAAATTCAAAATTTCTAAATGGAATGGATGTAGGCCAGAAGTTTCAACGATTACTGAGTTGACCAGGGTTATATTAGCAATTTTTGGGAACCTATTAAGCTGTATTTATGGGATTTGAAATGTAGTGTGGCATTTGTCTATATTTCTTTAATATCAAATGAAGTTTGTGATTTACTTACGTACGTTAAGTTTTAACGGCGATGTCAAATAGGTTTTGAGTTAAACGCTTCTAAAACATCTTACAAAATGTTTTTAGATAATTGTGGGATTCGAATTTCTAACAGTAGCATTTGAAAATTTCTGACGGATATAACAAATCTCAAATATACCTCATGTTCCACTGCCATAGTAACTAAAATTTGGCGGTACTTAGCTTTTTCTTTACATCTTTTGAGAACTTTAGCAAGATTTTCATGAGTGGTTCAATTCAAATGTTGAGAGGACTGCATGGAAATATTTGGAAAAAGGTATCTTTCTAGAAAAAGAATTTTCTTTTTGATTACATAGCTTGATCGGTTGAAACTTATGTGTATGAAAGGAATAACGTGGTTGAATGAAATAATGAAATTAATATATTCGTATCATTAATTAGACGGAAAATATTATAAATATAAAAGTAACGAAGCCCACAAATGAGACCCGCAGAAATAAATATATTGAATATATTTGGCGTTAATTTTGTAGAAATTCATTATTCACAATTAAATGAAACTATGTGATGTAGTATTATTTCTACTTTCTTTAATTTCTTTACCACAACCTAGGTTTCGTTATATTACAACATCTTCAGGTGGGATATTAGCAAAGATAGTTATATTACATCTTCAGGTGGGATATTAGCAAAGATATCTTTGCTAATATCCCACCATGAAGATGTTGTAATACAACGAAACCTAGGTCGTGGTAAATAAATTAAAGAAAGTAGAAATAATACTACATCACATAGTTTCATTTAATTGTGTATATTGTTGAATTAAATAATTATGCCCGCAAATTTTAAAGTCTCAATACATTTTAAAAACATCATACTAATTCTCAGTAAGATTGCTATTTAGAATTTTTCAATTACGTGAATTTATGACACACTCAGTAGAATTTATTTAAACAGACCTAAAACATAATTCGATAATTCTTGTATATTCGTAAGATATCCAAAGAAAAAGAACACGCATGGAATTGAAAATTTAGTTACCGCATCGCTGGGGGAAATCACTTGTTATGCTGAATTTCTTACATCACCAACGACAGAGCTTCGGTCGATTTGCCCTCCAGCCGCCAGTTCATTTGCTGGTTTCGAGAGGGATTTTTCGCGAAAAGAAAACCTGAACGCCCGTGGGAATTCAATTTTCATTTCAAGATTTCATTTTCCTGTGAATAATATCCGAGGAGCGATGCTGATTTCCAATTCGAGAATATTTTTGCGATGGTACGAAATTTCATGATTACACTTTGGCTGTGCTTTTTGGATAGTTTTAAACTTATTACATGTCTTTCGTCGGAAATATATTTCAAAAGTTTTAAGTGTTCTGGGTAGTAAATACATCAGCTGTTGAGAAATTTTACTTAATTTTACCTTATATGTAATAAAATTATATGGATGAAATTAGTAATAATACATTTAATCGAACAGTTATATTTGGGCGGAGGTTCGTATTTTATCAGAACTAGAAAGTTTTTAAACGTAATTACCATAAAGTAGTTACTTCTGTGTTACAAAAAAAAAACGTTCACTTGCAATTTTCCCTCCAACTTTTTATTTTTATCCGACTATAGTAGTTATTAAAGAAAATATTTCTAATGTTAAATTGATGTCTTCCGACGAAAGACAAAGAAGTATACTATGTGACCATTTATAGTGCCCCATAAACGGGGAATTTGTGTGAGATGTTAGGTCAAAATTTCACAAAACTTGGTGATCAATGATGTAAAATTATAGGTAGAAAAAAATGTGATAGCTCTATGTAATAATTTGTTGTATAGCAAAGTCCAATTGCGATTCATAATTTGAAAATAGGGTTAAAAATTAACCTTCTTGCGACCAATTCCGATTTTATGGGAGATGTATGAAGCATTCAAGTTTGTTGCAGATATTGTTATTTCGGTAACTATTGATATTCGATATTTCTATTGGTAAAAAGTTACAAAATCAAACCTCATATCCATAAATAAAATATTTCAAGAAAGTCGAAAGTATATTCAACTGTAGCTCAATCGACATCTTATATTTGAATTTCCCAGTTAATAATAACTCAAGCCTGAAACATAGATTAACTTAGTCAGTTCTGTTGCGTTATATTCATATACTTGAAGTAAGTTAATAGAATATCTAAATATTTAGAGTTGAATGAATGACTAACGTTTAAAGGGACGTGTATAGTGAGATTAATGTTATTCATGGCTAAGTGTATATTCTCACTGAAGTTAGAAAATCTAATTGAAGTGTATTTAGTCATATATGAGCACTAAGTTAATAAATATATAGTACCCGGACAAAGCACTTAGAAATCTTAAATTGAAAAGATGAAATAGAGACAGGTCGAAAATGACTGAGACCCGTATATATATTCTAAGAAAACAAAAAAGATAGGATATTTCTCTCTACCAAAATATAATAGTTGTTGCCATAGAAATGTTGAATATCAACAGTTACCCAAATAACAATATCTGCAACAAACTTAAATGCTGCAATACATCTTCCATAAAATCGGAATTGGTTGCAAGAAGGTTAATTTTAAACCCCATTTTCAAATTATGAATCGCAACCGGACTTTGCTATACAACACATTATTACATAGAGCTATTACATTTTCTTCAGCCTATAATTTTACACCATTGATCACCAAGTTTTGTGAAATTGCGACCTGACATCTCACACGAATCCCACGTTTATGGGGCACGATAAGTGGTCACATAGTATACTTCTTTATCTTTCGCCGAAGGACGTCTATTTAACATTGGAAGTATTTTCTTTAGTAACTACTATAGCCGGATAAAAATGAAAAGTCGGAGGGAAAATTGTAATTGAACTTTTTTTTTGCAACAAAGAAGTCACTACGTTATGGTAATTACGTTTAAAAACTTTCTAGTTCTGATACAATACGAACCTCAGCCCAAATATAACTGTTCGCTTAAATGTATTTTTACTAATTTCATCAATATAATTCTATTACATATCAGGTAAAATTAAGTAACATTTATTAATAGCTGATATATTTACTACCCAGAACAGTTAAAACTTTTAAAATATATTTCCGACGAAAGAATTATTACAACTATAAAACTATCCAAAAAGCGCTGCCAAAGCGTAATCATGAAATTTCGTTCCGTCGCAAAAATATTCCCGAATTGGAAATCAGCATCGCTCCTCAGATATTATTCACAGAGAAAAGAAATCTTGAAATAAAAATTGAATTCCCACGGGCGTTCAGGTTTTCTTTTTGCGAAAATCCTTATCGAAACCAGCAAATGAACTGGCTGTTGGAGGGCAAATCGACGAAGCTCTGCCGTTGCTGATGTAAGAATTCAGCATAACAAGTGATTTCCCCCAGCGATTAAAGTAAGAAGATGCTGATGTATGTGTGTTAGTGTATACATACATATATATGTATATATATATATACATATATATATGTGTGTATATATATATGTATACATATATATATATATATACTCTTTTGCATGAAAAACAGGCAGTTTTGATTTTGTCATATTATTAACAAAATATTATTTATTAAGAGGTTGTATTAATTGTTACTGGCAGGTATAGGGTATTCTGGCACATAAAAACGAACGTCCCAAATTTGAAATTTATTCTTTTTGAATGAAAATTCTCTTTCACTGACAAAAACGTATTTTTTGGCGGTAAATGATTGAAACTCTTATTAAGTTCTTTTTCATTTGTTATGTATTTTATATTAATGAATAAATTTTAATTAAAGTTCTGCTCTTTGCTGCATTAGTTCACTTCTGTATGTTGTTCTCGGTATGGTTGAAAACACGATAAGAGCTAGTAAAATTATTGCGCTGCTTGAAGAAGGCTGTAGCCAATGTTATGTGTCTCAGCAGTATAATGTGAGCCGTCCTACCGTCAAAAGAACCTGGCAACGATACCAAGAAACGGGATCCGTCAGTAGAAGGCCCGGTTCTGGAAGAAAACGGTGCACTGAGCCACGGGACGATGGCTTCATAGTTAGTCAAGCGCTACGAAATCGTCAAGTTACGTACGTGGATCTCAAACAGAAACTCGATGACGTCAGAGGTACTCGAGTAAGCCTATGGACAGTCAGAAGGAGATTTCAGGCCGTCAATATACGTGGCTATCGCCCAGCTCGGGGCCCTATATAGTTCCGTGAGCATCGAGTTGCCAGATTGAGATTCACTCAAAATTTTTCGTCATGGACTCAACAAGACTGGAATAGTGTTTTATTCTCCGATGAAGCTAGTATATCAATTAGTGGTGAGGATCGACGTCGGCGAGTCTTACGAAGACCTGGAGAACGCTTCGCAGAAGTGTACTTTGAGGAAATCACCCCTTACAGTGGAGGCTCCGTAATGTTTTGGGTTGGTATTCACTCAGATGACCGTACCGAGTTAGTTTTTATTGAAAATAGCACACTTAATGCGCAAAGGTACATAACAGAGGTTCTTATTCCTCATGCCCAACCCGCATTAACAGCAGTTGCCTCCAACCGTGTCCATTATTATGGACGACAACGCTCGCGCCTACCGCTCTAGAGATGTTGATGTGTAGATGCAGGAGGCCGGAATTCGTCGGTTAGACTAGCTAGCTAGAAGTCCCGACCTCAATACGATAGAACACATGGGATAATCTCAAACGACGCGCCAGAGCCGTAAAACCAGCTCCAGAAAACATTCAGGCCCTTAAAAATTTGATCGTCGCTGAATGGGAACGTATTCCTCAGGAAATGATTAAAAACGTTGTCGAAAGCATGCCTAGCAGATTAAGCGCATTGATTTTAGTTAGTGGAGGCCATACTCGTTAATAAATTTTCAAACTTTATGTTAAATTAATAAAAAATATTCAAAAATAAACTTTAGCCATTTTTAATGTACCAGTATGAAAACGCTCGTCTGTGGACTTTACACCGTTTTTATTTATTTATTCGCATTTTTAATGAAATGAAGTAGGTAAAAACGATATCTCAATAATAAATAATAATATTCTCATCATATAGCCATACAAAATGCACCAAATAATAATAAAATAACTCTGATATGGTTTATTTCTATAAGTGCCCGTTTTTTTTGCAAAAGAGTTTATATATATATATACATATATATATATATATGTATATATATATATATATATGTATATATATACATATACATATAAATAAATATATATATATACATATATATATATATATATATATATATATATATATATATACATATATATGTGTGTGTGTGTGTGTGTGCATGTGTATACGCCAAAACCATATTAAATAATAATAAATGCGTGGAATAAAAATAAATAATGTTTATCATAACATCAGCTGTGGACCTGAAATAAATAGCACTCATCGAGAATTGGGAATAACTTGAGTCCATCTGAAACAAAAATTGCAATGATTGAAATGATGTTACGTGAACGTTTTTATTAATATAAAATGTAACCGGTAGATAGCATTGCTCAGTAGATAGTTAAAGTTGGAAGTTTGCCTCAGCAATTGAAGACAAATGGAGAGGATATCGGCGATACTGCAATCATAACTAAGACATTGAATACACTGTATCTCAAATACAGATCTCTTTATCAGGTTTGGATGTCACTTGATTCATAGAAACAAATCATAATACACTTGACAGCTTGCTTGTTAGATGAGAAAGCCAGGAAAGGAAGGAATAAAACGGCCTTATTAGTGGAAAAACAAAGTACAATAAAGAAAACTTTCCGTCTACGAAAAGAAGTAAACAGTCAAATGAAAAATCACATCGTTTTGTATGTTATACTCGTAATTGTGGGAAAACTGTCACTTCGCAAAAGATAGTCGTGCTCCTAAAAGAAAACAAAACCAAGGATAGAAAAATATATTAGCCTTCAATGTAGCGAATAGTGATTGGCAAGACGATGCTGAAAGTAGTAAATGGATATTAGGCAGCGGTTTCTTAGCCCACATGTCTTATAAACACATACATTTTCCAGAATAGTGCGAGTATACAGCATTTCCACTGAAAGTAAGAAATCAAGAAGGCGTTGAAATGTTTGGCGAAGGAAATATTTTGGTTTACAAGTGTGTCATTGGACGGTGGGGGATTTGTATCCCGAAAAATATTCTTTATGTACTTAAATTAAGATGAAACTTATTCTCCAAAGGAGTAGTAATAAAACAAGGCTATAGCATTATAAAAAAAACAGACTGATGCTTTAATTTACAGGAACAATAAAGCAGAGATATGCGCATCTTTACAAAGCGAGAATTTAAAGTGAATTCAAAAATCAAGTGTATAACGAGATAAAAGTGAAACCTATTCAAAATCAGGTGTATAATAAAGTACAAAAATTGGATATTAAATCATAGAATGAACATTTGAGACACTTAAATGTCAAAGAAATACAGAACATACGCAAAAGCAATGTAATTACTGGTGTGGCATTATTAGGTTTGTGACAAGCTTGTACTCGAGGGCTTTGTTTATGGCATGAATATATTCCAGAAATCAAACAGAAGACCAAGTAACCAAGTGATGATGTTTACAGTAATGTTTGTGAACCCTTTATTGTGCCATCTGTGCAAAGTATGAAATACTTTGTTTTGTTCAAAGACGCCGCTACAAGCTTCAGGTTTGAGTACTGCATATTATACAAATATGTGTTGAACTATTTTAACAAATTATATTACATACTGATAACGGGCGCGAATACACGAGCAAAGTTTGAAAAAAATATTTAAATATTGAGGGTGTACACGTCCGAAAAAATTGACGGGCTAAAAGAGAAATCAGGACAATAGCAGAAAGTGCTCGATCCATTCTTTATGCTGCAGTGATCACTCAAATCACTCAATCTATGGGCAGAAGTAATCAATTATCCTGTTTTTTCATTAAATAGCACGTCTTCTAGCCAAATATCAAATTTTACACCTATGGAGCTGGGGATTGGTGTAAAACCTAGTTTGAATCAGGTCTGGGTGTTTGGGAGTGAAGGATATATTCACATGCCAGATCAGTTGATAAAGAAGTTTGACTGTAAAAATCGTAAGATGATGTTGGTTGGCTATGATAATACTAACCATAAAATGTATAATCTGAATCCGACAAGAATAACAGTATCAAAAAATGTTATTTTTAATGAACAGGAAATCCTGAAAAGGTATAAAGTTAGAAGTTAGAAGTGATAATGATAAAGATTAAGAAGCTGAAGAGGAGATGGATAATAACGAGAGAAAAAACGAGCGATTAGAACTGTGGAAGTGATGACAGCACACACACGCATACTGCTAAAGATGAAAATGATGAGAATGGGAATGAGAACTATGAACCTTCGAAAGAAATGTGTCTTACTAATATATTTTAGACAGTTCGAATATCACTTTAAGACCGCGAAGAAATAAATTTTTTTAGGCAAATTTATTGGAGTTACATGCCCCTGTGGCTTATGGTGAAACAATCAACAGTGAGGAATGTAAGTATTGGCTAGAGGCTATAAATGAAGAATTAGAAGCTCATTGCACTAACAACACCTGGAGTTTTGTTGATAAGGAAAATCAGAGAACTATAACATCAAAATGGGTTTTAATGTTAAAAGAAAGCGAGATAGTCAAGTAGACAGATATAAAGCTTGACTTTGTGCTCGTGTGTTGACAAATTGAAGGAATAGATTACAAAGAAATATTTTCACCTGCCACAAAAACCTATTCACATTTATAGATACATTTATCTATATCCGCTGAATAAAACTGGAATATAAGCCAGTTAGATGTCAAAATAGCCTTTTTGTATCGAGAATTAGAAGAGGTTATTTATATGGATACCTTAGATGGCGAGAAAGTTTTTGAAAATATGTGAACTAAATAAATCCCTAAACGGCTCGTGACAAGCATCTCGTTGTTGGAACAAGAAATTTAATAAATTTTTTGAAGTTTGGTTTTGTTCAGTCACAAGCAGACAATTGTGCGCATATAGGTAGGCAATTCTCATGGCATTAAAGCTTTGTTAATTTTATATGTAAACGATGCTTTCGTTATTTCTCAGTAAATCACAATTTTTTATGAAATTTTCAAGGTACTTAAAGCAGGCATGTGATATTGAAGAGTTGAATTTAAATCGGTTTGTGGGTTTAAAAATTTTAAAAACTGTAAATTTTTTGTGTGTCATTGAAAGACAATACATTGAATAGCCCTATAATAAACCTGTTGATAACCCTATAATAAACCTGTTGATATCAATTTTTAAATGACTGAAGATGTTGATTCATTATCAACATCTTCAGTCATTTGAAAACTATTTCATATTCATTTCCTTTCAGAGAAGCCAAGAGTCATTATTGTTTTTATCTACAGCAACTAGGCCAAATATTTCATATGGTTTAACCAAGTCCACATTATGTTATTCAGCTTAAGAGAATAATTTGATATTTTATTAAAACAAAAGATTTATGTATGAAATATCAAGGTCCTGAAAAATTAATTAGATATTTGGACTAAGATTTTGCTGGAGACACAAAAAACAGAAAATTAACCACTGTTTATATTTTTACGTTAAATTGTGGTATTTTTGGTTGGTCCAGAACAATTTTGTATTGCCTTATCAACAACTGAGGCTGAATTTATGGTCATACTTGAAGCTGCCAAGAATCTTTTATAGTTAAGACAATTTTCAAAGATATTGATATTAGTCAAAATTGCTATTCAGAGTACAATTAGACTAATAAGTAATTCAGTTTATCTTAAGAAGACAAAATGAATTAATTAAATTTAATTTTATTATAAAGAAGGTACAGCTAAAGTTAATTGACATTAAGTATGTACAACGTTCTGAACAACTGGCGGATATTTTTACTAAGACTCTAACTACTCTTAAATTTGAAAATATGAAAGATGAAATATTGTCTGTTATGTAACTTCTTTACTTAAAAGCTTTTTGTTTGAAGCAAAACTCAATTCTTTTATAATAATAATAGAAATTTAAAATTCAATGAGAGTATTTGAATTAAATTTCACATTTATACTAAGCTCGATCGGAAATTAGTACGGAACTTACGTACTAATTTCCGATCGAGCTTTTAAGTTTAGGCTTAAAAGAAGTGACTTACCAATTTTGAGATAAATTTTGAAATCAATATATTAGTTCATCTTAGCCAGAGTTCATTCACTTAAATAGAGGCCCTGTGATTAGCAGAAGGTACTTCAGACTTTGAATAAATGACTTCATCCAAAGGGGTATGTAGTGTTAAACGTTTGTAATATTAATTTTCAAATAGGTTATTTTCAATAGTTAGCTGTACTGTTAGAAAGCTAAGTGTAGTATACCTTATCCATATTATCGACGTCTCCACTAAACCTGCTGTATACCGGCGAGACTGTCGTATCCCTATAGTTTATACCAAAGCTGTTTGTATGTTAAATGTGCCTCACACGTGACTAGCGCTAACTTCGCCTATATGATGATGTATGTGTGTGTATATATACATACATATATATATATATATATATATATATATATATATGTGTGTGTGTGTGCGTAGTAATTATTGGTAGAGTTTCCTATCAGTGTATGTATACTAACGTCATCTATCAATTATTTCTTTCCGCCTGATGTTCATCGAAATGAATATTGCAATTTGTACTACGGACCACAGACCGTCATAATTTTCGTAATATAAAAATAATTTTTCAGTTATTGTTTGAATAGTATTTGTTTTTGATTTTATACAATGATTGTAAATTACCTTCACATTTAATTAATGAAAATAAATAATAAACAGTATTTTTCGTAAAATTAATAATTAATATTTTATGACACTCTCTTTATATACTTTTTTATGGTAAATTATTTCTTTGTTGTCTACTATCATACAGGTGATTGCTCGGAATTATGTTAGTTAAAAATGTACTCAAATCGCCAGAGACCATCGCCCAAATAATGATTTTTGTCGAATATGGTATACAAAGAGGTATTATCTAGTTAAAAATTGTTGAATTTGAAAATAATACTTGGAAAATAAGAAATATATAGCGTATGTCTAGAAAATTTTATTAATATAATAAATAGAGTAAGACAAATAAAATATGATTTAAAATAAATCCCAAATTAGTGTATCGCAATCATAAAAAGAGATGAAACTTACTTAAAAACTAGGTATTATTTAAAAGTGAATATAAAGAAAGTACTTAACCAATAAGATATAAAAACTAATCTGCAAATAACAATTTGTAGATCTATTTAATTACCATTATAATAAATGATCGCCGACACTGTCATCAGTCATCAGTATGCGAAAACATCACACCCTCGAAACTGACAACCTGTGATCTGGTTACAGGGGAAACAAGTTCTGGACACATTAAATAGCTCACCACCCCCTTCTGTTACATTTCGTCTAGGTTTGGTACACTTTCGGAAAGATGTAATTTTTGGATATGATATATATGATGTCAACCGATTAATTGTTATTAACCCGCGAGGATTGCCGAGTGTAATATTCGCGTATTTTTCGGATCTATATATGATGAGTTCCATTGTTTCTTCTGACATTTGCCCTATTGGTGGTATGCATGTAGGTATTATGTCAATTCCATGAATCAATAATCTTGCGCACTGTCACCGGCATATAGTACCATGAGTACCGACCATAATACAAACATCTAATTTGACTCAACAATTGACCGAATTTTTCAATGTTAATATCGTAACCACGAGAAATAATATTGAGAATAAATGTCATTTTTTAATCAGTTCCATATCAATTTTTTGTTATTTCAATAGAAGTTTAGGCTTACGTCCGTCGGTCTGTCGACTTAGGTCTGTCGATGATAAGTCCAAGTTTTTCTTTCAATGGGGCTTGGATTTGTTTCTTTGCAGCATCTACCACATTTTTGTTGTCGGCTTTCCTCACTTGCCATGATTTTATAGGGAGGTAATACGTAATATGAAGCAAACTTCAAACGAGGAAGAAGGTGTAGAGAAGAAATGCGAAATCTATAAAATTTTAAATTTGCAATCTTCTCCATATGTTTATTTATCTCTGAAGATTTTGCGCCACATATAAAACACTTGGATGTACTATCAGCATTATATACAATATTATATATAATACCAATGGCCACTGTGAACTGCAAAGTCATGAGTAATGCTCAATTCTAACTCAACAGTGCGCACATCAGATGGCTTTAACAAACGCGAATTTAATTTACCCACAATATCTAGTGGATCCGGGACGTAGATTGTTTTAGATAATCGTTCCATCTAAAGTTATGCTTCAACTGAAGGGGAACTAAAACTATAGAGATTAAATATTCATCCATGTCAGATGAGTCTGTGAATTTTTATTTATACAGACTATGCCCTGAACTATCGTCAAATCCAAATTTACAAATTATCTTAGTTTCCGTGCGGAGATGTTTATCGTAAAATAACTTCCTCATGTTCAATATTTCTAGAAACTGTGTGATGCAGTTAGGCTAGGAGTTGAACTTCATCATAGGTTTCTGTCATCTTAATGAAATCATCTGATGGATAACAAAAAGTTTTGGCTTTTCTAAGATTGTGAATGCTCGGGAATATGTCCTGTTATAGATTATTGACGCTAGTTCTTTACTGAAATATTTTCAGCATAAGTTTCAGCGCTTAAATAACTTCAATTCCTTAACCTGACGAATATTATTCTTTTGCATTGTTATTTAACAAATATTGACTCACAAGCAGTGCAGGCTTTTGAGTTTCAGCATACAGTATTTATATTCCCACTTGTAGAAATTTAATATCATTTGTGCAGTATCAAGTTAAAATTTTAACACCATCTTCCCCGAAGTGTTGTTTATTCTGTAATAGACATGACTATTTGATTACTATTTGTGCTCAGTTTAAAAATTTACATTTTCTATAAGTCCGATTTGTATTTATAAAATCGAAACAGGAAGCATATTGATTAAGCGGATTGCACACTGTGTCTTCATATAAATTTTCGTTATTTTGTAAGTTATGCGAAAAGCGTCACTATGAATTGTTTTATTTTTACAAAGATAAAAATAAAATTGAATTTAATACCATAGACATATTTTGCAAATAAATTCGAGTAAAGAGTGATTACCGGGAATCGCGTTTTCTCTGGATTTTTATTATTGAATTTGCATACTTGTAACGCGACACAGCAGCCTTGAAAACTTGTTGTTGCAAGCCGAAGTTAAGCCTAATCGCGCAAGTATATGTGAAAACTAAAAATAATCACAAAATAATAATAATATGACTGATCGATGACGGTTCAATAACTGATTTAGTGCAAAGATTTTGGCAGTTAGCGGAAATACTTAATCTGCATTTTTCCTAGAGAGACGAATGCGAGAATTCACTTCGTCTGTAACTCGCTCTGATGATGGAAGGTATTCTGTTGCCTTATCTTTTTTGGAGGACCCAACGGAACTGGGTAATTATCGTGTTATAGCTCAATGCCGAATTATGGGACTGAAGAAAAAACTTACTCAATGGCAATGATTTACTTGAGAATTACAACAAGGTTCTGAAAGTACACGCTGAAGATTACTTATTTAAAGTCGTGGATTTCGGTGTATCAGATGTTGGATATTACATTCCACATCACACTATCGTGCGTCCCAGTAAATTTTTGTCTCGGATTGTAACCGATGCAAGTGCCAACACGCATACACGATTATGCCTAAATGACATCTTACATAAAGGTCGTAATTTACGGAACGACTTATATTTAATACTGTTTAACTTTCGTCTTCCAACAGAGTTTCCAAACTATGTTGGTGCAGATTCATTCTGAACTCTCGCCCACTGAGTGTCTTATCTGAGGATCCCAATCCGGAAGTTATTACGCTTGTGCATTTCCTCGAGTCGATACTTTTACAGTATTTACTTGCACAGTATCTATCTGAGACGCGTTTAAATCTAACCCATTGGAAAAAAAACTATTGGACTATATAGTACAACTTTTATAAAAAAAGTGGCATTTAAAATATCGGCATATGCTGTAAGTAAGATAAAAATGCATGGCTCATGAGCGTGCCATTGATGCTGGGACTACTGTACTCGTTGGACAGGATGATGCGCTCCTCTCGATTTAGCCTTTTGGCGTAATCACTGCGATCCATCCAGGTTTTGACAAAATTACTCGCAATGTGTCTGTGAAAATGAAATTTGGAACCTTTAAGCATTCGGTCGTAAATATGTATTCAATCTCAACACAATAATAACATTTTCTTTAAATCTTTACTTTCTTTAGCTTAGTCATTCAAGTTTAACTATGATATAGTTTTAACATGTCTACTTAACTATGAAAAATAACGTCCCATTATTTGTTGAAAATTTCTATGAACTTTCAAGCGCCAAGTATGGTTAGACAATTAATAATTTAAGGTTGTTTTTATTATTTTATTTTAATGATTATTTTTCTTACAGGTGTAGTCGCAAACATTTAGTTCAATGCGCCGTCTGTGTATGCTTGATATTGTTGTCTGAAAGCTTCAAGAAATGAT
The DNA here is from genome assembly GCA_039881145.1 of Druceiella hillmani. Lineage (NCBI taxonomy): Eukaryota > Metazoa > Arthropoda > Insecta > Lepidoptera > Hepialidae > Druceiella > Druceiella hillmani. The sequence continues at coordinate 36,418,770 of JAYKKI010000017.1, read as the reverse complement.
GCTATTAATACGGTTTTATACTATAAAACTTAACCGTGATTGGTCGACTTGTTTGAGGTCGCTCTGATCTGCCATATGAAATTTGAACTTACTTGGTATTATGTGATAATCAAGTAACATGTGTGAAAATCAGGCGTTCTTGGATTTCATATACACGGAGACATTGTCTAGAGCATTTGCGAGTACGTCTAAGTAGGCAACATGCTCTATTAAGCAAAATATTCATTCTTTTCACAGTAAACCATTTTACCTGGATGCAGGCTCTTCACATGCTTCAGTAGTAAATGTGCCTATTTCTATTTTTCAATTTTTAATTATAATTTATCTCAATTCAAATACATGTCATTCATTTTATTGTAATATTATTGTTCTTGGATACTCTTAGTTTTTACTAAAGTTTTATACCACATTACATTCGTTTTAACTATCACAACATGTTTAGTTTTTGTCAAGCCTCATGTTTAAAAATGAATATAAAATGTGACTTACGTTAGCTTCAGAATCAGTAACAATATTCACAGATAAAGGACATATATGAAATTCTAAATTTATTCGCCGCGCCGCTAGGGAAATCACTTTTGACACAGAATTCCGTTCGTTACCAACGACGTAGGCGCGGTTGATTTGCTCTCCAGCTGCCATTTCATTTGCTGGTTTCGAGAAGAATTTTGGCTCCGAGAGAAAAAAACCTAGTACCCCAGAGAATTCAATTTTCATTCGAAGATTTCGTTTCCGGTTGTATAATATCGTCGAAGCAATATCATCAACATCCTATTATTTTTTGAGAGTACGCCTTTTATCTCTTTAAATAAGACTTCATTTTTAGATGGGCTGATATTTGTAATGAATTTAATATAATCACGGAAAATTTTGCGTATTTTTTCCCGTTGCTCCCTTCATGTTAACGAAAAATATTTAGGTATTTTTTGATTCAATAAAGAGACAAAAATGAACGATTCTATAAAAAATGGTCCACAATTAAATAAAACTACGTTATATAGTATTATTTCTACTTTCTTTAGCAAAGATTTTTGCTAATAGCCCACCTGAAGATTTTGTAATACAACGAAACGTGGTAAAGAACTTAAAGAAACAAATAATACATCACGTGTTTTTATTTAATTGTGAATAAAGAATTTCACAAAATTAACGCCAAATATATTCAATATATAAAAAATGGTCTTAGTTAATGGTCTTATGTAACCTGTACCCGTTAATGCTTCATGAGACTGGAATATCCATAATATATATAATAATATTTTGTGTGAATGAAATACTGTTAAGTAATTTTGATTTTTCTAATACCAAAAAGTGAAAGTAAGTTTCATGCAAACCGTTCAAAATAGCAAAAGTCTACAAATATTTCAGTACAGGCTATATTTGTAATGTAAAAAATGCCTTCCCCATAATTTTGGTTTATTAAATTTTCGTTAGTTCGCTGATGTTTTTTTCTTTCTTTCTTCATTTTCTGGCATTATTTTAAGATACAAAATTTAAATATACATATAAAAATGAAAATACCCGCATATAAAAAAATAGTATCCTCATCTAATTGACTGACTGATTTATGAATACGAAACCGGAATAGTTGGATCAGTAAACTTAAAATTCTGCATGGAGTTTCCCTAAATGATGTAGGGTACAGAGAGTGCTTTACTGTAGTTTTGTGGAATGAAAATACGGTTTGATGTATAGAATTTGAATAACTGGAATGATTTTATTCTAAAAAATAAGTCACAATGCATGAAAAATAACACTTGGAGTAAAATATATCTCCGCCTCTATTCAGTTTGTCCAACTCAGTAACTTTGGCAACCTACAGTATAAACTGATATAGACCCAAGTAAAGGCGGTGTTACTGTAGACATGAATAAAATAGTAGTAAATTACAATTCATCGTCCTTCTAAGAACGTTTAACCCTCAAATTAACGTTCAGTTAATAAAGTGACTGATCAGTTTATTTTTGTTATAAATTATTTTTGGGTTTTCAATCTATGAGCATTTTCCACACAGAGTTTCAGTTCTCGGTTCATATATGAAACTATAAAAGGGGATATCTTAATCAGGGAAACCTCACCAATAAAGTGATCCTGAAAACTACCTCTCTTTTCTTTGTCGAAAGGTCTTCAACATTTTGGGCGAATCCTGTTTTATTCGTATGCTTCGGGACATTTGTTGATAGCATATTTGGACAATATATGGTGTATTCATTTCATTTTCTAACCTTTTAACAAAGATTTAGAGTTGATTTAAGTTAATGTTAGCAGGCAGAATTCTTTTGAAACGCCGTTTGTGATGCCGTATATAATTTAGGACTGGAGGGAATTATATTTTATTGGTTATGCTTTTTTATCGGGTATGTATATATTTTGTTTAAATTAAAGGATAGAATTGAAGAACAATTTAAATATGAAAATAATGAAAATAGAAACATTGTTCTGATCTTGCTATTGATCCTATAATATAAGTTTGTACTACGTGTGGTTACAACTGTGAATTAGCTATAAAAATATATTAAAAACCACTATTTTAACCGTTATTCTCAGCGAGAAACAACGTTTGTGCTATCGATTCTAATGACTTCCATTTGAAATGAAGAGGCTGAAATTTTCTTCAAGTGTGCTTCACGATGCTGATAGCTAAGTCGCAAAAGTAAATTTTCAAATTCGCAGAAGTTGACTTGAAGCAGGACTATTCCTTTTACATTCAGTTTTACATGGTACCTGGGTACCATGGTAAATACCATTGTTGTCCTAATGGGAAATAACATTACTTACAAAGATGTATTCTAAAAAACCTAGCTTACATATCATGTTCATGAAATCGAAGCTATATATATCCATACACAATTACAAGTTTTCTACCGTTGTCATCACCAACCAATGCAATATATCCTAATTTAAAACTCTGCTTTCTTATAACTTACAATTTTGTCACTGTGGGGTTGTCGCTCACGGAGTCTAACGAATTCGCTGATCTAAAGGTCATGTGAACAAACATGTCTAATTAGATGCAAATTATGTATTGGTAGTGCTATTATGGTAACGTCAATATTTGTAAATACGGGTAAATTGGCTAAATTCAATTCGTAGGATTTCCTTATGGTTTGTTCGTACTGCCAGGTGGTATACACCGATATATTTTTTATCTTAATGCTTTCTGAATTATTCTATCATATCTATATACATTAGTTATAATGCAATAGATTTAAAAGTGGGTTTGTTTCTTTGTCCTATTTTGACAAATGAACAACTTTAGCTATCTTCCTAAAATGTGGATATGTATAATATCTTGGAAATAAATAAAGGATAAATTTAGTATTGTAAAAATTAGTACCAGGCGAGCGAAATCATCGACAACAGTTAGTTATTTACTGTTGTCTATGACTTTGCTCACCTAGTGCTAATTTTTACCATAATGAGAATACACTTATATGTACGCGGGTATAAAAATGTAAAAAATATGAAGTAATGAAATGTGATAAAATTAAAGTTAAACAGAATCACATCATATGACTAATAAAATTTTAGAAGGACGGGTAAAGTATACACGACATAAATATGCGTTCTCAAAATACTTCAAAGCCTTCACGAGTTCTTGAACATATCAAATTCACGAGTTCCTGCACACATTAGAATACTTCAAAGAATTCTAGAGTTCTTGAAATATCGTACCTAAAAAGGAGCATGGATTATTTCAGGGCTTTGATGTGAGAATAAAATTTATCAAGTACAAATTGAAATTCTACTAATTGAATTTCGTACGCTCTTATTCACGTATAAAGATTTAAAGGTGTTTAGTATTTCTATTAAACAATACATTAAAAAAAATATTGTGAACGTCTCAAAAATTTGAGATTTAGAATCGTTGTTATAATTTTTGGGTTAACTTCACTTACACTTCTGGTTGTTACCGGAGAGTTGTCATAATTTTGACGCAAAAAGAAAACCGATATTTCTTCGAACAATTTAAGTCATGTAAAAAGTAATGTTTTTCACAAAATTCTGACTGTTGTGTTTTAATCCTTGTAACTTTCTCTTTCAACTATTGCTTGACACGATATTTGAAATTGAAACAATTTTTTTTCTGTTACTTTATTTGCTCCCTCAAAAACTGATATCAAAAATTTCAATATTTTTGAATGTCAGTTATGCGGATGGTATATTATTTTCAAGTTTCTACGTCGAAGAGTGTCTGAGAAAAACGGTAATGAGAATCGATGAGATAGATGGATACGTCATTAAACTTTTAAGGGTTTTTTACTGTTTTTTTTATGAGGCTCCAAAAAGGGTGAAGAAAGGAAATGCAAGAGCATTAGAGATATTAAACTAGTGTAGTTATCGTGACAAAATTGAAAACAGTAGAGTGCACTGCATTTAGGGTATGGTTAGCTACTAAATAAAATAATATATATATATGTATATATATATATATATATATATATATATATGTATGCAATCACACATACATATATAGTTGAGTATATTTTTAGCATAAATCTTCTTGTGTGAGTCCTTACCAATCTAATACTTGTCGATAATGAAAGGTTGTTATTAAAATTACAAGCGGCGTTTTTCCCTTTTTTTATGAATATTATTTAATTTACAGAAAGAAAAAAGAAATTATCTCCACAAAATTTTATTTAAAATGCAACTCCCGGTTAACCGCAAATATTGATCGCATATGACAATGGTGTACAAAACATTTATTAATAACATGTAATTCTATAAGTAGCTTCGGTCTACTAAGCAGAATTATATTACTTTTTCAATAATTTCGTCATGACAATTTAACACTGCATAATATATATAGTCACCTGTGTGACTATATATATTATGCAGTGTTAAATTGTCATGACGAAAGAGAGTATTCGTAATAAGAAACTAATAAAGTAAATACAAACAGAAAACTGGCTTCCCAGAAACTAAATCAGTGAATTAAATTCACGGACCAATATTATAGGTGTATTTATAGAATGATGAACTAGATATTTATACAAAAAGTTATTATAGAATGATGAACTAGAGTATATTTATAGAATGATGAACTAAGAATGTATATTTATAGAATGATGAACCAAAGTATATTTATAGAATGATGTATATTTATAGAATGATGAACTAGAGTATATTTATAGAATGTATATTTATAGAATGATGAACTAAGAATGTATATTTATAGAATGATGAACAAAAGTATATTTATAGAATGATGAACTAGATATTTATACAAAAAATAATTTCATTATTGTTTACTTCGGTTGATACTTGGCAGATCTTTGTCATAACACACACAGTGATTTTGTATGTGTGTGATGAGCTAATTAACGAAACGACATACTGGATAGTTTCATTAATGTAGCTGTAGTAGCTGTGCAAATGTGCTTGAAATGACGTAATCAATTTTTGTTTCTTCTAGAACACTTTTCCGACGCCATGTTATTTGTAATTTCATACTTCACGAGATATGCATGAAGTTTGTACTTTTCATATAAAATTATACGCACTGGTAGCGTTCGGTTTTGCGTGTTCGGTCTACAGATCATATTTGCGGATTTCGCTTGAATGTCATAAATTAATCCAGTATAAGCTAAGTGTACTTGCTTAAAAGGCACTGCGCGCCATAAAAATGTATGACGTATTGTGAGGTTTACAAGTGCGCTTTAGACATGAAACGGAGTAGAAGTCTTTATTCATAAGTCTCTTATTAATATCTTAAATAAAAAGCTTCTAGATGAAAACATCATATATCAACTTGTGACTATTGGCAAGTATAGCGAGGATTCTTTAAACGGATGACTGCAAAGTGAAGTGTGTGATAAGATTTGATAATTAAGAAAGTTTCAGAAATAAAAACAATACAATTATTTAAATGAGTGAATATGTATAGCCGACTAAATTATAGATAATGATAAATGACCCATAATTCATAGGATTTTTTATAATATTTATAACTACAATGCGGGCAGAAGGCACATAGTAGGCCTTTTTTATATTTATATTTATTTATTTATTTAACTTTGATGAACAATCATTTGGCGAACTTATTACTACAGGAGCAATCTCTTAGAGTTACGAAGAGTTATAGTGCTTTCATAAACAAATAGGATCGGCAGATAGCCTCAGGTTATAATGTAATATAATATTGGAAAAATATTGGGAAACAACAAAGGGACGAAAGAAAACAAAAAAAAAACGCAAAAATAAACTAATTTGATATGTTGGGTGGGGTTTGGGATCTGGGTTGAGGGGCAGGATAAGAAAGGAAAAGTAGTAACGAAGGAGGGATATTAAAGGAAATGTAATGTTCAAAGCAAAGTTAGGGGAGGTATGATTTTTTTCACGCATGAACTGTGAACGAATGCTCAAATAAAGAAGTAGTATGTTTGGGGATGAGGGACGTGAGACGTTTCTCATAACATAAGCCCAGGCAATGGCTAGAAACGTCTTTAAAATTTTGTAACAAGGTAAGAGGGATTATTAAAATATTATAAAACAGTGGAAGAATGTGAAAATTTCGCTGTTTACGAATTTCCATTCATCTTAACCGCATTCTAAGATCAGGACGTGGTCAGATTTTCTACATCATGTTCGTAATTCTCAGTAAATTGTCGTTTAGAGATTTATATTTACTTGGTTCAGATTCATAGGTATAGTAATGCCTACATGAATTTATTATTTTATAATTTTCGTATAAATGTAAGATATCAAAACGCGAAGAACACGTATGAAATTCAGAACTTAGCCATTCTATTGCAATCGCAGGGAAAATCATTAGTTATGCTAAATTTGTTGCATCAGCAAGCTCAAAGCTTCGGTCGATTTGCTCTTCAGCTGCCAGTTCGTTTGCTGGGTGCGAGAGGAATTTTCAGGAAAAGCAAATTTGAATGCCCATGGGAATTGCATTTTAGTTTTAAGATACTGTTTCCAAATTAAAAATATACGAGGAACGATATTGATTTCAAAGTCGAGAATATATTTGAGATGGTATTTTAAATTTTATAACTATGTTTCGGAAAACTTGATAACCAATGATGTAAAATTATAAACGGAAGAAAAGGTAATAATTCAACGTGATAATTTGTTGCATAATAAATTCTGATTTGGATTTATTACCTGAAATTTGAATTTAAAATAAAACTTCCTGCGATCAAATTCGATTTTATGAAAGATATAAAAAGCTTTCAAACTTGTTACACATTTTGTTTTTTCGGTTACTATTAATATTAATTCAAACTTGTTATACATTTTGTTTTTTCGGTTACATTACTCTGGCAACTGCCATCTATATTTTGGAATATAAAAACCTATATTTTTATTTTCTTAAAATATGGCTGATTACACATACCAATGATTTTCAACCTGGCAATATTCTATTTCTTCTACGCATTGTTTCCAAATATTTTGTTTAAGTACTATATATTTATCAATTTAACGTTCATTCACTTCACTGATTGTATATACACTTAGCCATGAGTAACATCAGCTTCTCCATATACGTGCCTTTAAATTTCAGTAATTCGTTCGACTTTAAATATTTAGATATTCTATTAACTAACTTCAAGTCCATTAATATACCGCAACAGCATTGACTAAGTTTAATCTGACTGAATTTTAGGCTTGAGTTGCTAGATTTGTTAGGTATATCAATTCCTTAAACGCTATTGTTACAGATTTATTCAACAATAATATTCTTAGATGGGAAATTTAAGTATATGACTTCGGTTATCTTACCTAGAGTAGGATATATTGAGCGTTTTAACATATCCTATTTATCGAAGTGAAGTTTACTTTCATCAAACATTTTCATTTTTACCTGGGTCTGGAAATGATTGAGGTTCTGGAGGTAGATGAATAAATAAAATGCTTTGAAAGTATGTGTATTCGATATATAGTTTTTATTTGTCTGCACTTAAGGGAATTATATTCATTAGACAGTATTAATTCTAAATGCATTAAGCTTAAAGTAATACCAAGATTATATTTTAAAAACGTGAAAGTAAGGTGGTTTTCATATTTTTTTATTAGTGAACGAGGTTTTTTAATATCAGAATATGAAAGAGTTTGGTTCCTTTTTGATAAGTAAAAGTGACTATTCCAAATTACAATACTGAATTTTGGGTAGGGTATGTAAATGTGCACTTACTTACAAAAAAATATGTAAGATAGTTGCATTAGAAGTAACATATTGGTAGTCTAATATATGGATAATAATATAATATGCATTGAACAGGATTCGTTTGTAATTTTTCTTTGGAACAAGTGCGACGACTGAAAGAAAGTATATTATGGGGTTGGTAGAAAAGTAATAGTTCTTTTATGGTTTCTATTTTTCTAGTAAGTGATAAAATGTCTAGATTGCAACAATGTAAAGTGGTGGGAGTAAACTATATAAATATATGCCAATTGCTACGGACTGTTTCAGTATGTACTAAAACATGGAAGCGACCAAAGAGCACATAGTCATTGTCATTTGCACGAGTGTCGTTTACATCACTTAGCAACTTTAGTTGCTTGAAATGTACCTAATGCAGAAGGGAAGAATTTGGCCTCTGATGTAACTGCAAAACGTTGATTTCAGAGGTCCAGAAATGAGAATTAGGATTTAAAAGATTTTCCCCATAGAGGACGACGAGTGGAAGTTAACACAGACAATTTAAAATAATTAATAGAGATGCCCGCTTTACCACACGTTACCTGTTAGCTGATCTTAGTTGCAGTAACATGCAGGTATTTGGAACACTTGCAGCAAAAAAGTTTTTAATCTAGGAGTGTGAATATTATATAACTTGACCATCGCTTAGTTAGATCAATGTGCCAATATATGTATGAATCTTCTTTTCTTGAGATGCACTCAACACTGGATTGAATAATTGGTGAATGGAGAAAAAAGTGGATTCTGGGCATAAACCATAAACGAAAGCGCCAATGGTTAAGCTCACATGAAAACCGATTCCAACTCCAAAAACTGGACTTTATCAAAATAAAATTTTGTTATCTCTTTGATGGAATGAAAAACGAAATTTGCATTGGGAGCCATTATAAAAAAAACCACAGTAGATTCAATAATAAACTGCAATCAGCCTGACAGACTCCGCAAAAAATACAAAATAGACTCAAAGAACACTCAAAAGTGTATTTCCTTTAAGATGTTTTCCGGCCGCATATAGCTAAATTCGTCTGCCAGACGTTACTCGATTTTCATTGGGAAAATCGACTTTTATCTCCTTAAATCTCCTGACTTAGCACCAACAGATTTTTTATTATTACGATCTTCAATTGAGATGAAAAGTTTGGTGATAGAGCTGTTTTCAGATATATTTAATAAGATTTATGAGTCACAACACCAAATTTTTACACAGAAAGAAGCCACGAGTTTTAGATAAAAATGATGCTTACTAAGCACGAGAGAAATTAAAATGAACAAAGATTTAAAAAAAAAAGTGTTTTACAGTTATAATGCTTAATAAAGTATTAAGCATATACCTACCAACCTAATAAAATGCTAAAATAAAACGTTGAAGATCGTGCGTGACTATTTTATACATGTACCTGAATTATTTACTAAGTACTTACCAATTATTGGATCTGATGGTAAATTATCGTTTGGCTGTTATCAACTGCACACTCACAAAATTATTTATGTCGTAATTTTTGTTGTGTTGCCATATAAGTGAGCGGTGCTTGTATTAACTAGAATAGCAGTCTTTGCAGATATCTACTATCATACAATGATAACCTCCATAAGTAGTAGCATTTGCGAGGGTAATAGCGTCAATGTGCAGGTAAATCGTAAGTTTTTCGTAAATTTCTTCTGTTTACTATATCGACTTATGCAAAAATGGTATGGTATTTTTTAGGTCGAATGAAAATGAGGGCACCAATTATAGTATAGGAATAGTTAAATTTAAAATTATCACTTTAATATTGTATAGAAATTCATTAGATTTTAATCCAGTTTCTGAGTTATTACTCATTTCTTCTATCAGCCAGGTGCTGCAATTACAAAGGGCTTCAAGTCCTTTAACAAACAGCTTTATTTATTTGAAATTTATCCAGGTGTACCTTGTGTTTTTAAGTAATTAGAAACTATTATAACATAAAAAATCTTTTTGTTTTTGGTTTGATCGAGACTTGACGCTGGGTTAAAATTTGTTTATGTGACACTTTATTTATATATTCTTTAAAAATACTTAATGACGACCATTTACCATAATTGTAATAAAATTAAAAAAAAATAATTTAATCATTTTCATGACACAAAAGTTATACAATATATTTTGATTTAAATATAGCAATCAATATATAATACATGAGTAAATTTGGGTATCGTATAAAAACATATTTTAAGGGTTAAATCGTGAGTTTAAATATTTTACACAATATTTACAAAATTTGTATGTTTACCGTATTTACACCAGTGTTAAATATATTTTTAGCTATCTAATATTTTTTTTATTTAATGGCCAATAACATATATTCCAATATTTATTTCCTCGTATTGAACATTAAATAAACTATAAGTGTGAAAATAGTTAATTAGGAAATCATTAATATATATTGTTAAATCCCTTTATAAAAACCAGAGATCTTTTTCGTGGGGTTTTTTGTTAGAAAAAAATGTATTACATAAAGGTCGTATTCTTTTGCCCCTTTATATGGAGTTGTAAGCTTTTGAGTTGTGGACAGTATTATTGAAAATCAACATCACTAATGTGAGAATGTTACAGTTAATGCGCCAAAATACTCAATGCTTTGAAGAATAAAAATAAAGACTCTAAAATTCTTAAGAAAATCCTGATTGGAAAATTTGATTAGTACTACAGCCTCATTTCATTTGCTGGCTCCGACAGGTTTTTTTGTGAAAACTAAACCCAAAGCCTCTGGAAATTTGAATTTCATCTTAAGATTTCGTTTTCGAACGAATAATATTGGAAGAATGATATTGATTTTTAATTAGTTAATATATTTTTTGAACTAAATTTTATAATTATTGATGTTTTTTATAAACAACTTTATCGTATTTTTATTTGAACACAGAGCCCTTATTATTGGTAGTGAATCGTAAAATATGTTTTAATTTTTTTTGTCTTGTCGGTAATGAAATATACGGTGGCTTTATTACACTAAGAGTAATTTGAAATAAATGCAAGTAACCATTTGCAAGGTGGCAAAACATCTAAAAAAAATTAAAATAATATAATCATCGTTATAGTTTTCTGATAAAATTTGTATAAATATTTATTAACAATATTTTTAATATTTTCATGGAGATTCTCAACTTAAAAATCTAGAGATATTCTTTCGATTTATATGATGCGAAATTCTCAGAAAAATTATTTTTCATTAAGATTTTCCGCAATAAGTTCCATAAAAGAAGTAGCTCTACATTCTTCTGTTTCAATTCCTTTATTTGCCCAATGGGAAATTTCTTATCTATTAAAATATAGGTCGATATACTGTATCCCCATAATATAAGACGATATGCTTTATACCCATTTCAAATTTGAAGTTTCTACATCTCCAGAATTTCGAGAACATTTGTTTCGATTGAAGGACCGGACACGTGAGCGATCTTATTGGTGTACCGTTTGTTCCTTTTCATTTATGGAATTACAAAATTGGACCTAAATTTTACATGTCGGGAGGAAATATGAAACGTATGAATACGTATGAAATATGAAATTATTTGGAGATATATAATTTTTTAGATGGCTTTTTAATGAAGGGAATTCTATAACTTGACCACTTAAATAGGGAAGGATAGTTTTTAAAGGTAAAAAATATTTCGGAGTTGAAAGCAATCTTAATTTTTTTGCACGAAAACCCAGGCTATGAGCTTATAAGTCCCTAAATTTAGATAGCGGGTTAAAAAGGTGTGTGTGGATTGTTTAAAATATTAAAAAATTAGGAGAAAATGTACAAATTGCGTCCATCATGAATTGCCATCCATTTGAACCGTGATTTAAACTTATGGTCATATATTTTGAGGTCATTTTTGGCTATTTGACATTAACTACATATATACGATAGGACGAACTTTCAACGAACTGCTTGGAGAGGGTTAACACTTAATACACTAATTGTGAATATATAATGAGACTTGTCGATAATTATGGAGCGTAATGAACAACGGTGACCAGAAATATTTCATAATTTAATTTTAAAAATTTCAACCAAATAGAATATAGAACTTCTACCTGCTTAGCTAGCGTTAATGCAGGTGGCAGTTACTAAATATAGAAATACTTAATAAGAAAATGACGACTTTGTACACGAATTGATACATTTTCAGGTACTTCTAATTAATGTGCGACAAGGTAAGAGACATATGTATTGGAAATTCCTACTGAACTAGATGTTTCTTATTTTTTACTCAATTATAATTATACTTTATCATTAATGAATAAGAGGCATATTTATTAACAGACCGGACTCATTCTTGAATGAATGAAAAAAAAATCTGAATCGTAATTCATTGTTCCGTAGTTTAGTTCGAAATAGCTGACGTAAATAAAGAAAGTATTTTTAAATTCGTATGAAGTGAATGTAATCAGATGAAAAATGGAACCTGCGCTTTGGGGATTAAGATGTTGGTGGAGAAATGAATTTTATTTCTTGAAATATCACAAAAAGTATATATGCTTAAAGTATCCAACTTCTACTTATTCAACTTCTATACATCAAACCGAGTTTTTATTATTTAAATTTTCGTGTATACTCCGCTTATATCTGTAATTATTAACATAACTGTTCAATAATATTAAAATATAAAATATTTTCAAAGAGAAATCAATTATGTTTAAATGGCTTATTAACTTAACGTATTTTGTAATCAATATATTAGTTCATCTTGATTACAGGTTATCCACTCAAACTGAGGATAAGAGCTACGTAGTGTTAGACGTTCCAGTAACCGCGATACAGTGTAGCAAGACTTGTGTCGATGGTATCATGAATATATAACCATCAAGCTTCACTTTTAGTTCACAAAATGAGAACAACAACGTCGTTGGCTGGCTTCAAATATATTAACCCTCTAGTTAGTGGTACCGTTAGCTTTTGTATCATATCTAAGTCATTATATATATATGTTGTTCCCAAATGTGAATCAAAATGGAACAAATAATGTTACTGAAGTTATAAGAAATATTTGCAAGGTTTACTTTAATAACTTGTGTTTATTAAATTACTTGCATGTAAAAAAAGAAAAGTGTGCGTCTGACACGTGCATTGAGAACCCAGTACTTTTTTAAGTGAGTTTAGTCAGTCAAAACTAATTCTTTCTATTTATTTTAGATGTCCTATCAAATTGGATATCAAGAAAGCGGTTGCAGTCAGAAACAATACACAATTGGCAAGATTGTAAGTAATTTATTCTTCATTAATTTTTTTTAGGGTTTCGTACCTCAGACGGTAATGTCCCTTACACAATTACTCACGCGTCTACCCATCTGTCCGTTACAGCTGTTGTTCTCAGAAACCACTTGACGTAGAAAGTAGAAATTTGGCATAGAAGTAAATTATGTTATAACGCAAATATTTCAATAGCTTGCAGTTAAAAATATATTATTAAAATTTCCGTGAGGAAAGCCAAATTACCAGAAACTTTTTTTAAATTATATATTTTGTTTAAGATATCGTTTGAAAGAATTAGTTATAAAGTTTTTTTTATAATTTTAGGTATCATATCTTCGGAGATATGCTAAAAAATATGCGAAAAATATGCCACCCAATCCAAAAACAAATATGCAACCTAAAATTTTGAAAAAAATGTCTATTAGAAGTCCACGTAAATATTGTAGGAAAACTATGAGGATGAATCTAATTGTCATAATTTTAAATTATACATCATGTTTTTATGCTTATGCAAGATATAGTAAGATATTTACGTTTTTCTATATCCGCAGCTGATTTTCTCAAAAACCATGCGACGTGGAAACTTGAAATTGGCATAGTAATATATCTTATAAACCCATTTTGTAACGGTATATTAAATGAACATATTTCTATTCTAAGATATATTTCCATTTTAGGAAATATTAGTTTCCAGCAGTCTGGTTCCTAAATATTTGGACCCTTAATTGTTATATTTATTGTTGGTATTTAATACAATTATTGTAACTAAATATATCATAAATTGTTTATTTCCAGAGTACACGCATTAGGGGCATGTTCTGAAGAATGAGCTGGAGAAGAGCTTTAGTAGCCGTAGAAAGTGAGAGAGACGTCGCTTTTTTAGATGTATTAAATATTTACTCACATTTTAGTTGTCATATTTATACGTCGTGTTTTCAGTTTACAAGAAGAACCTAATGAGGTAACATTCAATTTAAAAGGTAAAAGAAAAGTTGATATTAATTATTCATTCGAATAATTTTTAATTATTAGCAGACATAATTCTCTTTTTGGTTGAGGTATATCTCACATATGATTGCAAAAGAAAAGAGAACATGTTTAAATTCAATTTTTACATTTGCGGCATATGGGATGGAAACTTTCATTTTGAAGCAACCCGGAAATGTCAGACGAAAATGGACATAAACCAAGAATCTGTTGCTGGTATAGTGTCTATTGGCAGTGGTTTTACACATTTCTCTAAGATAGTATAACTCTTGTCATGATACCATTTGCAAATGGTGGGAACAAACAGTAGAGCATTGCATGTTTGAGGCGGTGCGAGAAGAAGCAGAATATATAAAATCTATCGGCAATGTAGATGAAAACGGATGTACCAATGGTTACTATATTAGCGGATGGTTGTTGGTCTAAACGATAATATGGGCCACTTATAACGCTTCTACATATTCTGCAGCAATCATAGGTCTCCACAGTAAAAAGTTATTTATGTAGGAGTAAGAAATAAGTACGATCTCACTAATTCTCAGTCATCCAACAAAGGCATTGAACCTCTATTAGTTTTAAAAATTATACCGGTCCTTCAACGAAAATGGAAATTGCCATCATTTCGAGTGGATTTGAAAAATATTTTGCAGGAAATGGTTTCATTTCTTCACAATTGATTGCCAAAGGAGACTCAACCATTTATTCCAGTGTAAGAAATTCCTGGCCTTATAAAAATGTCACTGTAGTTAAAAAATCATCTCTTGCGTAATTATTGTAAATTTTTATTGGCAATTGCATCAAACACAACCAATTCATTGAGAGCGCGGAAGCTTATCAAGGATAATTAATTGAGATTACGCTGGAGTGTAGAGTCGTTCGTGAAACATTGGAATAGTTAAAATATACCTTGTGTTGAAAAACTTGATAATATAGAAAATTAAATTATCAATGAGTTCTATCACATATTTGGTGCTTATTCTAACTGTTCGTCTTATTTTTATACCGTGAATGTGCATAATAGTGAGAATTTAGTTACCGAATTAACAATTTCTTGTTTTTTTCATAAAATTACTAACGTCACTCGTAGATTATCTTTACATTCTTGTAGTTTAGTTCATAATGAAACGAATAATTTAGCAGAAAGATTTAATTTGCGTGTTGCCAAATATACAGGAGGAAAGAGAGATAATTTTACAGCAGCACTATTGCAGCTACTGTATTGTATTTTAATAAAGACATTTGCAGTTTGTTGTACATAAATTTATTTTCAAAACAGATGCTTGTTAGGAAATAAAGAAATTAAAAGAAATTCGTAGAAGTATCAATGATGTTAGAAATTTTAAAGGAATAAAAAAACTAAGCCTTATCGATATACTTTTACTGTGGTGAGAACTATCGGAATCCGAATATGTTTGACAGGGTATATGGGAAGCAAAAGAGTTTCTGAAGAATTAGTATTGACCCTAAAATGTGCAAGAGACGTGTAAATAGGAATTGCGGTTCATTGGTTAAACAGATTTTATATAGGAATTCATTTTTTTTAATTAATTTTCTTTTCCAGTAGCCACACCAGACGGCATTGTAGAAATTAAGTACCCATTATCTAGCTTCAATTTTTACCCTTCAATCACCCTTCAATTTTTCAAAAATGGGTTTTGGAAATACGATTGTGGTAAAATTCATATCAATACAAAGCATCCGTAGTTTTATCAAATACCAGGTTAGCTTCGTATCACTGGTCTGTCTGTGTGCTGTCTGGACTATTAAATTGAAATATGAATTTATTGCGAAGGATGTCCAGTTCTGGAAACATAACGTGGAATCATATCTAGTGAAATTTCATCAAAACTGTATGTTTCGTCAAAACTGTATTTATCGAGATCAATGAAATTAAGATATCGTTTATCACATTCCATTAGTGTTAAGATTTTGAACGCAAGAAACTAAATATGATCAGAATATAAGTTTGTCATGTAAGGCCCCACACTTTTATAGCCATTTCTTCTCACAATTTATATTTTCGAAATGAAAAATAAACTACTATTTAAGCAATCAGCTTAGTTAACTAAACCTAAATAAAAAGTTCTAATTTTAACAAACATAAATATAAATCAAAGTGTTTTGAAAGTGGAGTTTCATACCTAAATTTAATTTTAATTAAAGGATTTCGAATTAGGAAATCCTTTCATTCATAGTCATTTTGAGGAACTGGCGCAAAATTTACTCGTTTTGGAGTAACATGATATCGTACATATGACGGTAAGAAAAGAAAAGCGTCACGAGGAAACTTGGTGTATTTAGTGAGTAGTATATTTCAAGATTTTTAATAATAAGTAATTTCCTGTTTTGTTCACGAGTTCATATAATGTTCCTTTCGTTTTTTAATTAGCTTCACACAGGAGTGCGATTTAAATGTGTCTAAAAATATTTCCCTGAAGACGATCAACGCCGTAACTACCTGTTACTGCCTCGATAAAGCCGCATTGGAAGATAAGAATTATTGTAAATAGCCTTTCTGGATAGCCGGCCTGGTCAACGAAAGATATTCGAATTAAAACTGGAATTATAATAATATTATTTATTCTTGCTTCGTCATAATTTTAATAATACAAAAAAAAATTAATTGGTTATCAAATAAATAATATATAAAATAGGTACACTCATTTTTGTTACAATTGCAACAAGCGGTGGGTATTGATAATTTTACAACTAGTAAATATTCATTCTCCAGCAACGGGATTTTGTAAATACGTCCTTAAACGGAGAGTAATTATTGATAGTGTTTCATATATGTATAAGTATGCTAACACCATCTACCAATTACTTTTTTGCTTACTGTTGTTCATCTAAATAAACATTGAAATTTTAACTACGGATCACAAATGGCGCTGCCGTAATAATTTTCGTAATTTAAAAGTAATTTTTGAAATATTATTGTAAATAATATTAATTTTATTCGATAATTCAAAATTATCTTCATACTTATTAACGGAAATAAATAATAAACAATATTTTACATAAAATTTATAATAAATATTTTATGACAGCCTGTATAATTTTTTATTGTAAATTATTTATTTGTATAATTAATTAAAAATAAATATTACTTATATCTTTTTTAAATGTTTAATTATAAATTATCTGAATTCGAATGAATAAGAAAGATATGTAATTTTTCTTATTCTATAATCATTTCAACCAAATTCATTATATACGAAAATTATAGAAAGTATTACGTGTTTCGATTTAATTAGCATTTAACTTCTGAGTATATTGTTATTCTTTATTATTTTTGGTTTTTACTTAAGTTTTATATCATATCTCATTGGTTCTATCGAACATAACATGTGTAGTTCTTGCCAAATGTCATGTTTAAAACTGAATATAAAATATGACTCGCGTTAGCTTCAGAATCAATAAAAATATTTATAAATAAGGGACATGTTTGAAATTCAAAATTTATTCACCGTGTCGCTAGGGAAATCACTTGTGATGCAGATTTCGTTCGTCACCAAAGATGGAGACGCGGTCGATTTGCCCTCCAACTGCCATTTCAATTGCCAGTTATGAGAATAATTTTAGCTCTACGAGAAAAAAGCTCTAGTACCCCTGAGAATTCAATTTTTATTCGAATATATCGTTTCCGGGTGTATAATATCCTCAGAGCAATAACATAGTTTTTTTTGTTGTATTTCGAGAGTATGCTTTTTATTTCTTTTAATAAAAGCCTTTATTTTTTAAACAGGAAAATATTTGTAATGAATTTAAAATCGTAATGGAAAAATTTGTGAATTTTTTTCCCGTGGCTTCGTTCATGTTGATAACGAATATATGGAGATTTTTTAGTTGAATCAGGAGAAAAAAATGAAATATTAAATTAAAAAAATTAATATTTGATTATAATGATCTTATGTTGGTTGTGCCCATAACTTCTTGGTTCATGAAATTGATTTTCAGGAGAATAAGATTTTGATTAATTGTGAATGAAATACGGTTAAGTATTTTTTTCCTTTTTTGGCCATCAATTCCACCATAAAAGTGATTGCAAAAAAAATAAATTTTATGGAGACCGTGAATGATATGCTAAAAACGAAATTATTTAAGGACTGGCTATATTTGTAATATGTTAAAAAATATCTTTTTTTTGATTTCGCTGACAATTACTCTTCATTTTCTGTTATTATTTTAAGATAAAACACATTTTAGTTTCTTTTTAGTATAGTTTATTACTCTTAAATATATGTATATATATATATATATATATATATATATATATATATATATACACTGCAGGCCAAAACTTTGAGACCACTCTAAGTTAATGAGAGTATATCAAGAAAGATGTTTAATTTTCTGATTTAATATTTATTGACAAAGGAAACATTTAAAAATATTCATAAAGTATCAATCACTGATATAAAAAATGGCAATAATAATCTAAACAGTCCTTCCATCAAAAAATCCTCTCTTGTATTTAATCATATTTTCACGAATTTCGGCATACGAGCAATTCATTTGTCGATTGTTTTGAAATATTGTTACAGATTACGTGTAAAATCTTCCACATGTGTTCTTGTGGAGACGGATATCGATCTCCAACATTTCTATCAAGCTCTTTCTATAAAAGTTCGTTCCGGTTGAGATCGGGATCTGAGGTGGCCATACCATGTTTTTAACACCACTTTCATGGTTTTTCGTTGTAAATAACCTTCATATAATTTAGAACTATGTTTTGGGTCATTCTCTTGTTGGAAGATACACTTTCGAAATTATCGGGTTTTCAATCAAGAGCATTTCCTAAAATGATTTACCTCGCGGTTCATCTATAAGACGGTGAAAGAGGAATCTTAATAAAAAACAAACTTGCGAATAAATTAACCATCGAAAACGAATGTTCACCGAAAACTACGCCTTTGCTTTAAGTCAAATTGTGTTAAATAGGTAACTATGCAAGAACTCTGCTGTATTCCTAGGGATCGGCATGTTTTGGAACACTTGTTGATTGCTTTTTTGAACAGTATTTGATGCAAAAAATCCTAATCTCATTAAGACGGTTAATACTAGCATTCAGCTTTGTCAAACACCGTTTACTTTTAATATTGAATTCAAGGGTTGATTTGAAGGATTACTTAAAATATGAAAATAGAAATAGTATGTTATCTTTCCGGATTTCTCAGTATATGGACTTGCATTGTATGGGAGTATACCTGTGAAATAGCTACGGAAATTTATTTGAGGACGTTATTTTGTAGTGTATCGGTTGATAGCTCGACGTTCAAATGAAAATTGATGATAATGACTCCAATAAATAATTAAAAATTCGTAGGTTAAAGTATCAAAGGTATTTTATTAGCGTCGAAAGTCTATTCCAACTTGACATCTCAGCCTCTACATACACACACTTTAGTTGCCACACGAAAAAATACACTTTTGTAACTCGGTGTTGCCACAATTTTGACTGAATCTGCTTAGCGTTTGTGGCATTGATTCTAATGACTTCATTTAGAAGTCCAGAGACCGAACGTTCTCTCCAAAGTCTAATTCGTAGAATTTGAATTAAGCTGAGAATATTTCTTTCCCAGTCGATTTTACGAGGCACTCTCCCAAGTGGTAAATAATATTGTTTACAAAGAATTATTTTCAAAAGCTTAGTTTGCATTTGGTGTTCATAAAAACAAAGCGATATACGTTTACTTACTATTTTTTTATAGTTGTCGTTGCCAATCGACATATGGAACATAATAACAATAATGATAAGCCACTTACTCCTTAATTAACCAATTTATACATGGTAGGCAAGACGGTCATTGGTCTATAATTGGCAACATTGCTAGGATCCCCTTTTTTATAAAGTAGTATTATTCTACATTCGGTCCATTGAATGGGCTCTTTGTGCTGTTGCAGAATTTAGTTAAATACTTTCGTTATCCGTGTAGCTAATAAAGATTTGTCTGATTAGATTAGCTTCCTTTGTAAAACCATCAAAATAATATCAGTATATCTTGTACCTTAATAGTTTCTGACTTATTAAAACTGATAGAATAGATGCAAAACTGAGTTTGTATTGTATGTCCTATTTTCAAAACCGAAAATTTTCCGGTGCTTCATAAAATGTGGATATATATAATATCATAGAGATAAATATAAAATCACTTTTAGTATAGAAAAAATTAGTTTTATGCAGTCGAAGCCGTGGATTATAGTAATTTATTTACAAGTTTTTTGATAACAAGAGTAGAAATAAACATAAAATAGACCTTTCTATGTTATAATAAGGTGATACTTATTTCATTTTATAGCTGTATCATAAAGTTGAAATTTGTGCCCAATATTTGTAGTCATATAATAAAGTTGAATATGTATATGTATGATACCAAATCCATATTGAATAATTTATTTATTAAAAATTGTTTATTTATCGCGTTTAGAAATAAGTATTCAAAGAAATCAGGACTCTGAGCCGGGTGTAAATCTGCGGAACACATCGAATTTCCTTACCCTTTTCTTCTGCTGAGGAATATTCAACATTTTGCAGATATTATTGTTTAATTTCAATTTCTGAATAATTTGACGTACATATCGTCCGGTGAAGTATCGCTTATGTTTTGGAAATAATCTACCTAATTAATGGAATAAAAAATAAAAAAAAATATCTTAACAGCAGTAAGTTTTGTATTCAGAACTCGACCTACAATTCATTACCTTTGTTTACAATGCTTGTGAGATTATATACCTTATTAAATAATTTTATTCATTTCTTGGGATTAAACTTCTCTCCATAGTATAGAAGAATATGATCAGACAATACTACTTCGTATAAATGTTCAATATATTTTTGCGTGAATAGTTTATAAAATATATTTTTTCAATAAAAAGAACTGTCAATGCTAATTTTACAGCCCTGTACAGCCCTAGTTTTTTTTCTTGTTTAATGATTATTTGTAAATATTACATTTTATAAAGGGATTAGTTTCCTTGATAAATTTGTTCCGTAAATAAAGTTGTCTGTCATTTTATTGTGGGTTTGCCGATTTTATGAATTGTCGCGAGTGCATGCAAGCATGTTTATAATTATGGCCAAATAGAACAATATATATATATATATATATATATATATATATATATATATATATATATATATATATACATATGTATATCTCATTCAGGTAAACAATTATTTTTTATTTTCAATTATTATTTGAGGTGTTAAGAATAAAAGTCGACACCACGAGATAACACAAAAATAGAGTTATAATTTATTTTTAAGGCCAGATTTAGGCAAGTGAATATTTTGCATATAAGGCTCCTTCTGTCCGTATACATCAAAATTCACACATGTATTTCAAATATTATGTGGATATTGCTTGCCTAATTTTTCTCGCAACCTCTCATTTAGTAACACAGTTATTAATTATGAATGAAACAATTCACGTCATTAGTATAAAGCAAGTTACTATTATAATTATGCATTCTGTTTCATGGGGAAGTTAAGATTTGAACGTAAAAAAAGTGTAGCAATCAAATTATATTATATAAAATAGGAACTAAACTTATTTACAAAATAAAAATTTACACTATAAATAACTAGATTAAATTAAAAAGTTAAAGGAAGATTAAGGGAAAAGGAAAAATTGTAATTTAATTTTAAGGTAAGAGACATATAACTCTATTGCGTATGCTTTTATTAACTAATAGGTATTTCGGAAATTGATTATGTGAAGGGAACGGGGTAACTTATATATCGTGAAAATTATAAATAAGATTAAAAATATTTCAATGTGGCATATATTTTCAGCCATGTACTTAAATTCATCTATATGTTGGTTACCGGCCAATACATTAAGATATTTGTTCTTTGTTCCAAGGCACGTAATTGAAATTTGTTTAAATCGTTTTGCGTATGTTTATGAAGGTATGGCAAAATCCATTGGGAATATTAAACAAAACACGGAATCGACTTCCATTTAAGTGTCAAAGGCCATTTGAAATTAAGCAAAATCATATTTTCAAATGAATTGTTATTTTAATCTATCGGGACTTTAAGCAAAACACGCAATCGACACGCAAACTTCCAATACATCGGGACTATTAAAGAAAACACGGAATCGAATTCCATTCAAATGTGGCCATTTGAAATTAAGAAATATCATATTTTTAAATAAATTGTTATTTATAAGTCCGAAGTAATTGCCCGAAAGAAAAAGAATAAAAATCTCACATAAACATTATTATTTATTTATTTAATATACAGCGTATTAACATGCTAGGCGAATTTATTACTATATTAATGATTCCTTCCGGTCAAACAAAATACTTTTTTGGATTGAACAATTTGTAACTTAATGTAGTGGATGACTGCAATAGATGGTCAGTGAGACATTATAAAATTTAATTGTTCATCATAATATAGTAATTAATAATGACACTGCGTAATAAAAATTAACCTGACAATAACTAAATTACAAATCACTATATATGTCAATATGGATAGATAAAAAAGCTACCTCATTATATGAGAAGAACATAAATCGGCAATGCATTTCGAATGTCAGGACCAAGTTCATTCCAGACATCGGTATCACGTAGGGTACTTATAGAAGGTAGTGTCTTACCCAGGAATAAGCAGAGTAAAGAAGGATTCAGAACGTCCTCCAAGGCCATGAGCCTCTAGAGCTTTGAATATAAAATTGAGATAAGATAAAATACAAGCATTTCTTAATGTATTGAAGAAATAACATTGACTATGTGAATTGCATCGATCACGTATTTTCACATAGTTAAGGCCTTATATAAACTCAGAAATATCGTTATGTTTTCTCAGGCCAAATAACGTATATATAAGTTATTAAAACTTATTGAATATATTGTTCTAAAAAAAATTATCAGTTACGTCAAAACAATTATTGTCCATGATATTAAATATATCATACTCTTAATGTTCACCACGTTGTCAAAATCAATACGGAACTTTACCAAACAAAAGCCACCTAAATTTGGCTACAACAATAGATATATAAAATCAATAATAATATATACAATAGTATGTATAAACTAGCATCTTATATGTACTATTGGTAGCTACGTCGGATAACAGGGTCACATCTACCCCAAGGAGTTCTCAAAAAGGAAATGCCATCGCCGCGTGCCCTTGACAGTGACAATGTAAACTGAAGGACCCTCTACGTCGCCTATTTCCCGTGCGAAATTTCCTAGTGTTGTGTAATGTTGCGGTGTTAATGTTTCTATGTTGTAGAAATATTAATGGAATTGTCTTATTAAGTAGTATTTCAATCAATATTAAAGGTCATGTGTAAAGTGTAGTGTCTAGGTTCTGTATACAGTTACTAATGCAAAGGATTTCATTTAAAATTTTGAACGTTAAACACGAATGCGAGCACGTTATGCTCGCATTACCTTCTACTTCCTACCTTCATACCTTCTACTATATTTACGACAAACGTTTACCATTCTACTATATTTACGCAAACGTTTGCGATTCTACTATATTTAGTCAAACGTTTACCATTCTACTATATTTACGTCAAACGTTTACCATTCTACTATATTTACGTCAAACGGACATTCTACTATATATACGTCAAAGTAGGATTTTAATATTTTCTAAAATCAATATTTTCACTTCATTCAAAATATTTCGAGTATCTCATCAGCCGTTTTCATCAATATAAGTTTTTATTAGTCGAAATGTTAAATATTAATTGATTTTTTCCGATTTATTGAAATTTGCGCGTGATTTCCTCAAAGTATAAGTATTTATCATTTGATATAAATATTTTAAAATATAACAATTCTAAATTATCTTACATTTAATATATAATGTTGGTTGATTAAAATTGTATATTAGTTTTTGAAAGCAGGACAGTAGTTTAGCATTAAAATCTGAAGATATAATTTTCTGGATTAACTTTTTTTGACAGTTATTATTGTCATTACAGGTTATAATGATCACCACCGCATACTATTAGAGAGTTTCTGATCGACGTTGCAATATTTGAATAAAATAAAATTTAAGGCTTTTTATTAAAATTTATCAAGATTTAATACCTATTTCCAAAAGTTGACAAAAGTGACTGACTTTTTATTTTATTATTTATCACTTATAAATGACAAATAATTAATAGGTTTAAAAACGTATATAAAAACATAATTAGATCGTCAATCATTAATTCAATATGTGTATATACATTAGGCCATAGAAAATATCTTACATATACTCGTGCAGGTAGGTCTATAGAAACTAATAAGAAAGGTTGCTTGCGCTACCCCTTTCTTTCCGATAGCTGACGAAGCGATGTCCAAACTTGAAAGTATAAGGGATGCATGCCAAAGTGGTCCCGGATATTCCACTCGAAGTCCTCCGAACCCCGTCCTTTTGTAATGTCTGCCTCTTAGAGTTGAGTTCGGGGGTAATGAATTTATTTTGCTCGATCCTTGAAGGTAGCTACGTGGCCGGTGAGTATGTCTGTTGTATGGTTTATTTACGAAAATGCTGTGTGAACGAAATGTTGTTGCCAAATTTTTCAAGTTAATCGGTACATATTAAGAATAGTGTTACTAACTTTTCTGTGAGAATTTTTAAAATAATAAAGTGAAATAGCTGTCTAAAGTACCAGTTTCTGTTGCAGTTTTTTTTGTTCATTCGGCAGCCCCAAGTCAATGATGTTGGCCGTGGAGTTGTTAGCAGAATAGATATTTTAAAACGTCTTCAGTATTTCGCTGTACTTATAACTATAATTCGTTAAATACTTCATTGCCTCCAAGCTACGAGATCACGAGCTGTCTTGATTTTGCAGAACTATTGCTTAACAAACTTCACCACCTTCAATATTTATGTTATTCGGGTAGGATATGCTTTCATATATTTTCAGCCTGAGAAAATTTGGTTATATCTATGAGTTTAGGTCGCTATTTAGATGGATGTCGAATAGTGTCCGGCGCAATTTTCACATTATTTCTGAAAATCATCTCACGCTCCTTATCTCCAAACATAGTACTTTTTTCACAAGTATCGTACGCTGTTCTTGCTATCCAAGTCATGCAATAATAAAATGATAGTATTTCGACACCAGACATTCAACGTACATTGAGGTATTCGTCGTAGAAGTCGTCTAAAAATCATACTTCCATAGCTTTATTTTCAAAATTCCATTTCCTTTCATATCCCTTGGCCTTAATCATCTCCTTCCTTTTCCTATCTCTCATTTGATGGGAGAGATTGCATCTGCACCAATAAATTCGCTAGATATATATATTTATCAAAGTAGATAAAAAAATCATTAATATCGCATTCGCCCCTTTTTCTTAACGATGTGAACAGAATTTTTTCTGTAATAAAAAATAGTTTAACTTCCTACGATATCAATTCAGACTATTGGATTTATTTAAAAACTAATGCGTGCAACTTTTTTAATGGGCTTTGTACATGATTATGGGGTATTATTGCTTGTATGACTTGATTTTCATGATAGTGTATGTTGCTACTACAGTTTTTAGTTTTCAGTAAGGTCGATTTATCGATCGGTCGTTTAATTTTTATTTAAGAAAATATATTATTAGCAACTTCTTCTGTACACGTAATTTTAATACGATTGGAAACGTTTCATTAATCTGTTAAGAGAATTAGAAAACTTTTTGAAATGAGTTACTTTTATCCTTTATTAAGTAGTTTAATATTTTCGAAAATGTTTTCATTTCTTTCTTTTCTTTTTAAATTCTTTCTCTTCTTGGATAATCATGGTTTTCCTCTACGCCCCATAATTATTTAGATACGAATAGAAGCCTAGTCATATTTTCATAACATCTAAATAATATATAAAGTGTATACAGGTTTGTAAATGTGCCCACTTCTTCCTGGAAGATAATAGTGGTTTGCTGCAAATTTCCGGATCTTTAAACTTTTTTCTCCGGAGTGCATAAAGACGGATGATCTAGAGTCTAATAAATAATAATAAATATTAAGACTCCACACTATGTTATGAATTCCTTCATAGCAGGTAATCAATGACAGGGGTGAATTTTTATTTTATTTTAATGCGAATGTTAGTGGCCGTCGTTTTGTGTACGTGCTGACCAACCTTTTTTTAAATTACTTGGATATCTTTTATCTATGTATTTGCATTTCACATTGCATGTGATGGTAAAATATGTGCTAATCTTTTTTACCTTTTACATGTGATTTTTCTTTAAATATCTTAGAATTGTTCGCAGTGTTGATTTTCAAATTAGGTGGATGTTACAATTGGATTTGATAATAGTATAAGATAGGTTTTCAGAATAGATTGGCATTGAATTGAAATATGTCATTGGTTGATAACTGACAGCTTTTCAAATACAGTTCATGTGACAGCTCTGTGAATTTTGTACCCAGATCTACATGAAGATTTTTGACATCTATATATTAATAGCGAAGAGAAAACTTTGTACCCCTTTTTAAGCATATTGCGGGCACGGAGGAGTATGTGATTTGGAAAAGTTAATATTTATATGGAGAATAAGTGCAGGAAGCTAAAATTTATATATAATATGTTGTGTTACAAATACATTCAATTATACATTACAAACGCATTAAAAGATTCATTGTTTTCGTTCATACTGTCAATGTCAAAAACATGATAGTCTGTGGCCAAACAGTCGCACAGTAGGGACAGAGTAGATGTTGTCACCAAGGAATTTTAATATGTCAGATTGATGTGAAAAAAATGTGTGTAAAAAAAGCGTTTATTACATTACATACATATATTTTTTACATATTAGTGAAATACAGCTTGCTTAATCTGTCGCAATAGGACATTTTTGGAGCAGTAATCTGAATTAAGTTATTTTCATCTAATTATTAGTGTTGAACCTTAATAAAGTTTAAATTTAAAAATTTTATAAATTACGGTCGAATTTTGACAAGTGGCGACCAGTAGTTCGTGTTTATTGTATCATTTCGGGAGCCATTTCCGTTACTAGATAGTACGCGTCTAAATATATTTTAATAATTAATGCGTCCTACGATTTTATAAGTAACGCTAAAGCCTTACATCTTGTAGATCGCTTCTTACTAGGAGCTATCAATTTATGTTTTTGTATAATCGACTGTATTTATATATCTAAGCAACAAATTGAAACAATTTTGCATTAGTACACCAATATTTAAGACACAACTAAAATCTTATTTTATTTGTTAACCGAAAAGTTTTAAAAGCCGAATTGGGTTATGATTTATTACTTTCAAACGAATCTTACGTAATCGCGTGTCTAAGTTTTTACGTCAAAATTACTGACTACCAATTATGTGAACATAATTTGTACTAGTATAATACAAGTAATAAAATTCGACTTTTCCTTGTTTTTTATTTAACATTATATACGTTTTTTTCTTAAATCTATGATTAACGTATTATAATGTATTATAACGTATTATACGTTGCAAATTAAATAAAAGGCATTGAAACTGCGTAAACAAATACGAAAAAAAATTACTGGAATGTAAGCATGAAAACGATAATACTAAAATTTCTTATTTAAATGTATGTATGCACCGTGAGAAATTTGTTGGCAATACTTTTTCCTGTTTGTTTTCTTTCGCTGCTTCCATCTCCGAAACACCTTTTATTCAAGTTAAGTCAAAAGCTCGCTTTTTCTTTGCACGAAAAAGTGACCCTTCAAAAGCTTCCTAGCTTTCAGTCATAGCGCAAACCAGATGTGTTTTATTCTTATTTGTAAGGAAATGCCTCATACCAAAAGTATTTCAGCGCGCAGCTTGCGAACAAACACTCATCATTCCGATGTTAAGAATTCACCTGAAGATTGTTTGAGAGGGCGCGAACTTATGTATATTTAGGGGCTGAAAGACGTGCAAATATCTCAAGTAACCTCGCTTTTGCATCCTTTCAATTTCAATTGAAAACTTTTTAACCATGGTATTTTTTAGTTAGCAGAGTAGTTGGTTACTTCTAAATTTGATATTTTAAGTAAAATATGAAAATATATTGCAATTAAAAACCAGCAATGTTATAAAAATTGATTAACAAATAAGTGAATAACAACTTCTAAATTTATTCTTTGTCAGCTTTTTGAAATTAGGATTAAATAATATTCGTGATGTAAGTATAAAATAAGTGTTGTAAATAAAAAAAAAACATATTTGTTCATTCATTATTTGCAATAGTATTTAAGATGAAATCTTTTGATTTTTTGTGTACTCGGAAATATGTTACGTAACCGTTTCTGACAGCTAAGAAATTGTTGTTTGTTTTTTTGTAATATCTTGACTATATTTTCGTTCAATATAAATTGAATATATGTATGTAATATACCTATATTCTTCTTTCGTCCCTATCTGACGACCGGCGAAAAAGGCGCTTCCTTAACCAATACGTTTGTGGGTGCTGCATAGTCTGGAGCCTCCCTGACGATCTTTTTTCATAATTGGCGTTAGTTTCAGCATTTTCGAGAGTCAAACATTATTACTGAAAATATTTAATAATATGACTAATAAATCTTTTCTTCTATTTTGTGCGTTGAACTTTCCAGTCAACCGGTATTTCCCTTGAAAATATCGGTTGACTGGAAAGAAAGAATAAGCTTGAGAGGTCAACGAAATGATTTCATTTGACTAACGTGATCAAAACAACGTTAGTTAATTCTTATAGTCCAGTGAAACAGTGAAATATTTTTGTTTTATATGTAGTCACGGCGCGATACTATAAGGGTTTTTCGAAGACAGTGCATTTGACTAATTAATGATGCATTAATTAAGATGTAAAATTTGAACATTTCATGTAATTGAACAAATATTTAAAGATGAATATTTAATCCGGTGGAAACCAGCATGTTTGGTGGCCTTTTGATTATACTTGGGTTGTATGAAGTTGAGTTTTTGCGATTAATGTGAAAATCAAAGCGTATATAAAATGCATGAAATGTGATGAAAGTGTGACTTTTTATTTTATAGTGCTATTGTAAATATTCTTACGTATTTATTAAGATATCATTTTATTATGTTATTTAATATTTTTTGTCAAAAATATTCTTAATATTTAGCTTTACATTTGCAAAAATTGTTTAATTGCACTTTAATTGAAACATATCTTATGTTTCAATTAAAGTGAGAATAATAATAAATCAGTCATTATAGCTATCATCATGAAAATATCTAAATTTTTAAGATATTTGGGGATAGCAATTTTTGAAGTAGTGGATTTTTGGGAATTTTGCTTAAAAAAATAAATTTTCTGAAAAGCTGAAATTAATATTTGGCGCGAAGACCCTTCAAACCTGTCCTACGAAATAGATCTACATCCATGTTTTTCGGGGGAAATGTCGGTGCGAAACTCATAGATAGATGGATATAGAATCGATTTAAGAATTGCGTAAATATTGGTACGGAATATCATAAATTAATTTTATTAAATTTTGTTGATGGTTCATTTACGAGAAAACCGCTGGTTTATTTATTTGGATTTAAAAAAAATTAGTTTCACCTAAGATTAATTAGTCTTTCAAAGAGAGATATTTTACAAATGGATAGAAATACCACTTAATCTGAACGACGACGAATTATTTAAATTCTCTATCTCTTCTAATCTACATTGCATGTTCTCTCTGCTTTATCTCAGTATCTACAAGAAATATATCATAGATTTCATATTTTTGTTAACAATAATGGAAAAAGAATCAATATATTGACTGATTTTTATAATCTACACAAACTAAGAACACTTAATAGGGATGTATTATTTTGTTGTATACGGATTAAAAAGGTTTTTCTTGAATTTTATATTTCCGGTTTGGCTAATTTAAATTTAACCTTGTTCTTTTAAAAAAATATTTTAAAACCTAAACGTCACAAAGAAATCAAACTATCTCAACATCTCTCAGTAAATAAATCGACGCAACTCTCCATAAGAGATTCCTGTTTTTCTGATCTAAGCATATGTAACCGAATTCTCATCAACAGTTACTTAATACTTCAGTCAAACGAAGTACCATTTTAATGTTAATAATTGTTGATAAACTTTTACTGAGAAAGTCGAACAGTCTGTATTTGTGGCTTATATAAAACTATTTTCTTCCATATATTGCTCTTGGAGGCTTGGTAATAACTGTCATTAACTGAGTACATCTTGGCCTATTTCTTTCATAAACTTATCATGGGTGAATTTATTGATTTCACTTATTTGCAGTGGACTTCGTGTAATAGCAATTGACTGTTTTAAGTTTTTCTATTTTGTGACACTAGTAACTTTTATCACATTTTTATATATAGAATAATGTTGTCATAGACCGTCGATTATAACCTATGGGGTAAAAATAATCGGCAAATAAACTTACAATTATAGATTTTGATCAGGAGCCAAAAAATCATTTCCAAATGGAAACATCTTATGACATAAAAAGTTGGCATCCTGTATCGTAGATTATAATTAATTAAGAAACATGTCAACATTTACGGCCATAACTGTAAAGTTTGATCTGAGAAAATTTTAAAAGGTTAGTGATACGTAATCATCGTCAAACTGGTCGTTGCAAATCCAACATTTAGTGATAAGCTTTGTGAGCATATAACTACCTTCAATGAGCTTTCTCAATAAGCTTTCTCAATAATCGTTTTCGATTTAAAATGACACAAAGCTCACCGTGTATAGCCTAGTATATTAATTGTATAAAATGAAAGCTACATTTTAATTTAATAGGACGCTTTAATCTCCTTCACTCATCAGTTGACGTTATGAAAAGAAATTAATAAAAAAAATTATAAATATTTTAATCCACAAGTTTAAATAATGCGTACATAGCAGGAACATTATTATCATATTTTATGCTTACTGTAAAATGCTGAAATGTTTTCTTGAACGAAATGGTTAATACACAAATAATCATATGGTTGCAATGGTTATTGGACAAATTAACACACAATTTTATATAAAACTAAGTAATTATGTAATCGTTTTGATTTGCTGATATGTTGACGTTTCTGAATATTCTCTATTATTAATGAAAAATTCTGAAATACCCTCTACTATCAAGTTAAAAATATATCTTTAATGAACACAGTCAAAACATCCGGTAGAGAAACATTTTACATACGTTGAACTAAATTTTTTTTCAAGACAGCAAAATGAACTAATGATAGATGAGTCATCGATAAAATTCCTTAAAATTAGTTTTACAGTACAGTACTTATGAATTATGTTTTACAGTACTTATGAAATTGCTTTTATATCCAACTATCTATGTGCGTAGCTCATATATTTTTCTCCAAAATCATTAAATGTAGATTTATTTTGTTAGGTAGTTTTTGAAGGGTGAGAACAAGGAATAATAAAATATTTTCCCAAAATAACTAATACCACTTAAAACTTCCTAAAAAGCATATTTTTTCTAGCACCAAACCGAGTGAGGTGAGCATAAGATTGCGGGCTCTCCAACAATCTCCAGGTGAATCTCAACGTCAGAATGATGAGTGTTTTCAAGCAGACTGCGCACTCAAATACTTCTGGAATGAGGCATTTCCTTACAAATAAGAAATATATATATGATTTGTGCTATGACTGAAAGGTAGGTTTATTGGTAACGTTTTTGTAGGATCACTTTTTCGTTCAAAGGAAATGCAAGCTTTTAACTTAACATGAATAAAATGTGTTTCAGAAAAGAGTAGCAAAAGAAAACAACCATTAAAAAAAATTGCTAAGGAATTTTTCACGGTGTATACATTTAAATGTAAACTTTTAGTTTTATCGTTTTCATGCTCATATGTCTAGTAAACTTTTTTGTATTTTTATTTAAGATCGATCTACAAGATTTGACGCTTTGTATTTTGTAGTACAAATTATAGTCACATAATTTTGGTCATAAGTAATTTTGACGTAAAAATATAAACTCGCGATGGCGTAAGTTTTTTTTGAAAGTGACAAGTGGTGAACACAACTTAGTTCCAAAAATTGTTCGGCTAATAAATAAAATAAGATTCTCAGTTGTACTTTAAATATTTGTTAAAATATTTAATTGACTCATTGTATGGATCGATCTACAAGATGCGATACTTTAGTATTACTTACAAAATCATATGTCGCAATGACCAAAACAGAAATTATTTTTCTGCACGCTATAAAGAGTAACAAAAATGGTGCAATAAAAAGGGATGTCAGAAACGTTAATGTAGATGTGAGATGTTCATGCAGAAATTATCATGTAGAAAAACTACGGGGCTGTTGCATGAATCGTATTTCTAAAGCTGTGAACTATTAATGTACGATAAATTGCAATCTGTATTTCATTGTACGACAAACGTTACTTCGATTCCTTTTGAAGATTCCAGAGTTGTTTTAAGATTTTTATAGGATGAAGCGTTTATGTATCACCCGTTTTGTATTATCAACAAAGAGAGACACCTTTATAGGAGAAAATAAGGACAGATAAAGCAGTATTTTTTCTAGTATATTTTTTATGATCTTCTCACATAGGATAGCTTTCTCTTTTTCTCCTTATCATGCAGGATAAATATTGCGTAAAGAGGGTTAATAAATAAAAGAAATACAAATTTCGAGATATTTGAAAAATATTGGCTTATAATATAATAAAGATATCATTAGACAGATAGCTTGGTAAATCTATCATTGCGGGAATCTATGTGGGCGGCGTGTGTTCAGCAGTGTACGTCTTTTGGTTAGTGATGATGATCTGTATCATTTTTCGGGTTCTATTTTTCGGTTCGGTTCAAGGATTTTCGGCTCATATCTATCCTACCGCTTCTATCTAAAGTCTTTGAACGTATTGTTCATGGTCAACTTGTTACTTTCTTCAATGCTCATAAGTCTCTAAATCCACTTCAATCTGGCTTTAAAGCTGGCCACAGTACCTCAACTGCCCTTGTTAAGGTTACTGATGATATACGCTTGGCTATGCATAATACACAAGTCACTGTCCTTGTACTTCTTGATTTCAGCAGTGCGTTCAACTCTGTTGACTTCGATATTCTTCTTGCCCGCTTGAAATATCTTAATATATCCCAACATTCGCTTGAGTGGTTTAGTTCATATCTTCATGGACGCAGGCAATGTGTTAAGTTGTCAGATACGTATTCTGAGTGGACTGATCTTACAGCTGGTGTACCCCAAGGTGGAGTTCTATCT
Organism: Druceiella hillmani; assembly: GCA_039881145.1. Classification (NCBI taxonomy): domain Eukaryota; kingdom Metazoa; phylum Arthropoda; class Insecta; order Lepidoptera; family Hepialidae; genus Druceiella; species Druceiella hillmani. Next base: position 36,385,282 of record JAYKKI010000017.1, on the reverse strand, counting down.
CCTCTCCTCTTCTCAGTATTTATTGATGGTGTTGTTAAAAAATTTCTAGCAATTATCATCTCTATGCTGATGATCTACAAATCTATGCGCACTCGAACCTCCATTCCTTATCAAAAACCATCGACATTCTTAATCGAGATCTCGCTTCAATTGGTTAGCGGGCTCATGAAATGGGTCTTTTGGTTAACCCAAGTAAGTCACAAGCTCTCATCATCGGTAGTCAAAGACCGACTTCTAAAGTAAGCCTACCTAGTTTACCGAAATTAGTGCTAAAAAGTACAATAATACCATACACGTCAACTGTTAAAAACCCGAGTCTACTGATCGATCAAAATCTTAATTGGCGGCCTCAAGTAAATGATGTTAGTCGTTGTGTTTTCAACAGGATACACTCTTTGAAACGTCTTCAAAATTTTCTACAGACTAAAACGAAAATCTACCTTTGTCAAACACTTTTACTACCATTAATCGATTATGGAGACGTGTGCTATCCTGATCTTAATGAAGAATATTTGTGCAAGTTGGAACGTCTTCAAAATATATACATTCGGTATATTTTCGGCCTCAGAAAATATGATCACATTTCTGAATACAGGTCACTTCTCAAATGGCTGAAGATTCGTGATCGATGCCAACTTCACATACTTACACTTCTTTTTAACATATTAAAAAATCCTCATAGCCCAAATTATCTTAGTGGCAGATTTAAAAAATTGTCTACTCACGGCTTGGGCTGTGATCTGAAAGTTCACACACCCTACTTATTCCTAAACATACCTCTACCACTTACAAAAGATCCTTCACTGTCCAAGCAGCAAAAATTTGGAATCACCTGGATCCTGACATCAGGAAAAACACGTCTCTAAATATTTTCAAAGATCGAGTGAAAAAGTCCTGCATGTCCTGAAACCTTTTCCTCTGTGTCCTTGCCCTTTCCTACCTTTCCCATCCCAAATCATGTAAATATTTTGTTTTCTTTTTTAATTTACTTTTGTATTTTTTTTGTCTAATGTGCTATGAATAATTTTCGTTGTAAAATCTCTTAGAGTTTACCAACTAAATTTCAATACAAATTGTTATGGTTGACTGGAAGAGATTGCTCATGTGGAAGAGATTGCTCATGTAGTCCGCCATATGTATTGTACATAAAAGTTAATAATAATAATAATATTTCTCTTCACGGATATTTTTTAATAGCTTCGATTAAAATTGGATCATTTTTTGATTCCATGAATATCACGAATTTATTAAGTATGAATATCATAAAATAATATAGTATATCAAGCAATGGCATGCATTTCCTCTTGATGAAAAAAAAATTACGAAATCCCACACAGAACATCTAAAACCTTTAATGCTAGCTTTGTTGAAACCTTTCGCTTCTAAAAATAAGACGCAAGTTTTTTTCAAGCCTTTTGTAATGCCCTGTATAAGTATAAACCGAATACGTATCGTTATGCTAGATATATATGTTCAAAAGTTTCGAACGTTGTGAACAATACTCGAGGTTCAAAGCTAGACAGCTCATGCGAGCATTTTCACACGCCGTCAAGCCACCTCTCATTAACGATGAGTCTGGGATCCGTCCAGGAAAGCGACTAGACTAGTATCTAAATATTGAAATTAATCCACGCCCACACCGGCGAGACAGCTACTGCGTTACAAAGTTGAGTTTTTCTTTATTTTTTTTCGGCTCTCCCGCTGCTTTTGTACCCATGCATATATTAGCGTGTGTCGCTCGCGCCAGCGGCTCCCGCGAGTACCACTCGAAAATATGCAAAGTTCTGGAGAGGAATGAATTTTTACATGAGGAGTGCGATGCAATGTGACGAAAAAGCTTGTTCTTGTACTGGCTTTTGAGCTTTGGCCTGACTTGAGACTCCTTTTAATCTTTTCGCATGCTATTTGTGTGCATCTGTAGATAGAAACGAAATACGTTTTTTCAGAGTGGTGCAATCGTATTCACCCAGTACGATTCTGCATGGCTTTGTATCTTCATAATAATACATTGTAATCCAATTAAATGTGTGAATATCAAAATGAGAAAATAAATTTAAGAATGCCAATTTCATACTTAAGTAGAAAAAATTCGGCTATGTTTGTTCGTAAATTTCTACCTGACTAAAAAAATCTCAGTAACTCATGGTAGTGCTTTGTTTATTCAAAGATCCAATCAGGAGTCGACAGATTGTATTTCCCAAAAAATCTTGTGAAGGGAAATTAAGTATTTTCTACATAATTGTTACGAGTTTAGGATCGGCATACATACCTAGCATTTCCCACTAAATATTTATAGAATTGCGTGATGCGTGAGAAATAACGCGAGAAGAACTTAGTAGACTATCAAAAATGTACGCGCATGTATAGAAAATCTCGTGAACCCATTAATTAATAAGTAATTATTTTCATTCGTTTCGTTGAATAGTAAGCCATCTAATATAAAGTTGTAAGATGAAATTAACTGCAAATAAAGTTAATATCAAAATCAGGTCAAAAAATCGATAAGGCGACGTTTATCGATTTTTTGACCTGGTTTTGGTATAACGAATTGAATATAACGGACTGACAGATATAATGAAATTGTAAGGGTTGCCCGCTTCACCATGGGATCCGAGAAAACTGATCCTGTTTGCAAATATTGAATATATTTGGCGTTCATTTTGTAGAAATTCATTATTCACAATTAAGTGAAACTACGTGATGTAGTATTATTTCTACTTTCTTTAAGTTCTTTACCACCACCCAGGTTTCGTTGTATTACAACATCTTCAGGTGGGCTATTAGCAAAGATCTTTGCAATCAAAGATCAAAAAATGAAAAAACCTGAAGAAAAAGATCTAGCAAAGATCTTTTTCTTCAGGTGGGCTATTAGAAATAATGCTACATCACGTAGTTTCACTTAATTGTGATCCTGTTTGCTTAGTGTTGCGTAATCAAGTATTGCGTATGTATGTTGTGCACTATGGTGTTCAAGTCACGATAGGCGCTCATAGAAGATCGATTTTAAGAAGAACTGGTAAAGTATAGAAGTTCGATAAAGACAAGACCGCTTTTTATATTAATATTATTATTGGACGAGTTCACGAGGTTACACCAAAATCACCACTTGACTAATGATTGATAAAACGCTACGACATGCTGATTCTAGTTTGAAAGTATAATATATTTCCTATTAAATATTACGCAAGCAATACTCCCCTACGTGTCTAATAGTGAATTATTTGATACTTTACTTGAAGTGCCAATATCAATTTGTGTCCACGAGGTTCCAAAGGAAATACCAATATGGTATTGGCCATAGCCGAAGAGATCGAATAATGAAAGAACTATGGAGTAGTTACAAAAATATAACACGGTATGATACTGAGATGTTCATCCTACTTTTTGAGAGATTTTACATTCTTGTGCTGAGATTAAATTGCTGTTTACAACCTTAGATAATTTGAGGTTATTTATTCTATCCGTGATCTTGAAGTATTTTAGGAGTTGATTTATCATGTAACTACTTCGTTCACGCAGAATTTGTTTGACATGTGTATTCTACAGTTACGCCCATTCTTTACCTTAATGCCTCGTCCCGTATGCCCACGTCTATTGTCGATCCCATTGCTTTACAGGCTACTTATCAAATTATTTTTGGACATTTATATCATCTGAACTAAATATTAAAATAGATTGAATTAAGATAATTACTTATGTACATGAAATATTAATCTCGGGTGCCTGGAAATGACAAAATATTTAGTAATAAATGCAAATATTACATGCTTTTCATGAGAGATTGGCATATAAATCCATAATTTTTTATAGATCGTGTTGAGGTACACAATTCCTTCTGAATTACATTCTTTTGTTATAATGTAAGGGTTTAGTCAGTATAAGTCAAGAAAGCAGCCAATTAGTTCGTTTTTCTCCGGTTTGAGTTACAGATATTGAAATATCTTATGGAATCATAAACTTTTGAAATGAAGCATAGTCTGTATCTATCTGGAACAATGCAGCTTTGGAATGGATCGAGCAGATTTTGAGTTTAGTTTTACATACAAAGCAAACAAAAGAACATACACTCTATCTTTATGATATAATTATATATATTTAACGAAAAATGGAAATATCAAGTAGTATATTACGCTTGCTTCATCTGAGAGCGAATACCGTAAATAATGGCGCCGTCACCCTGCGACGTCTGTGACAGACGCCCGAATCAATCTAAACTCATCACAGATATTTGATATGAGGCACGATTAACCTTTTATCATAATTGATCGTCTCCACTTACCCCGCGGGGGAGAGGCACGCGGTGAGGGTGGGAGGCTGCACACATCACACCCGGCGCTAAGTGTTCGCAATAGGTCGTAATGTGAGGAGCAGGCCCGGCCTTGATTTAATTACCCCATTTTCAAGACGCGTACAGAGATGCCATAATTGGTCGAGATGCGGACGAATATTGATTTTGATTTCATTGGTTTTAGAGTAGCGCTAAGTGGAGAGAAACAGGTGTTTTACTGATTCTATAGCAGGCTCTTTTCATGCTATGGATCGAGAAAAATAGATTGTTGTGCCCTTAGATGTTGCATATATACTTACATAGAGCAAGGATCATTATTTGAGCTGACCATTAGGAAGAGGAAATTGAATTTACGCACCGAAATATATTTATTTAATAACAATTAGGAAAATTAAAATAAGTCGTGAAAAATTGTTATGAGTTGTTAGAAGGTTTTAAACATATGATTCTCTAGGAAAAATCAATTTAAAACTAGTTTTCGTAACCTTGCGTGTTTCGAGAATTTTTTAAATTTTTTTCGTTTCATTAATCGACTTCGAATCTCGCAAAGATAGTCTATTTTAGTTAAGATCTTAAGAAGTATATTTGTGGAAGGTACTGCAAAATCGCTTTGCCTCTACCTATTTGTCTACACGTACAGATTCACTCAAATTTGTGACTGTTCTTCTCAATTCGTTACTCAATTCATTCTTATCGATTTTAGTGTATGCCATACAATTCAGGAATCTTGTACTAGCTGATGTACAATATAAAGATCATTTTTGAGAACAAATTCTAATTTAAACATTTTTTTATTTAGTTTATTGGCTAATCATTCCAGAGTTTGTATCTGTAATTCGAAAAATTTGAAGAAAATGTTATTGGAAATTACGGACTTTTTACGAGTAAATGATTTCTGTGTTTTGATATTACTTGACAATATAATTTTGGTATTGCATTTACAGACAAATTTCATAAAAATTGAAGAATATATGATACTTAATGGGTTTTATAAAATAATGACTTTACTGATGTAATATGATAAAGAAAATGGAATATTTCAGTATTTTTCTTATTATCGATTATTATTTTTTAAAAAACATATATTTCATCTTAAAATATAGTGGAAAATACAAATTTGGCGGAGAATGACAGAAATATTTGTCGTAGATTATCTTCAATGTTAATTAAATCAAATATCTCGAAGTTACTGGTTATTTTTTATTAACAGACTATATATCGTCGTTCGTTTGAAACAGAAGATATCTGTTGTATTATTGTCGTTACTAAAATGATATTATAATTTGAAAATTTATGCATGTGTTTCATTTAACACATTGGTCTCATGATTGATTGTTATTCAAAAATAGGGTAGTGATTCCAATCAATTATTTATTTTTTAATCAATTATTAATAAGGTACATTCATTATTATACGGATCTATAAACGGTATATTATGTTAATAAGGTACATTCATTATTATATGGATCTATAAACGGTATATTATGTTAATAAGGTACATTCATTATTATATGAATCTAATGAGAATTATGTAAAATTACGCGATTCAAATTAATATCTGTTGAATTCTTTGAATCTGTGAAAGGGGCATTTATAAATTAAATTAATGACATATATTTACTGAAATAGCCCTTATGGATATTTTTCGATTTTCGTACCACAATATATTAACTTTGGTTTGGTATTGGAATTTGAATTTGATTATTTTATTTTAAACCATAGAAGCGAGATAAATAGTAACGCGAAAGTAAAATAATGCAAGTCATGCAATATTAATGGGATTTTTGGATCAAAAGTCCATATTCATCATGAGTCAGTGCGCGGAAAAGTTGGAAAACGTGGTAAAAGAAGTTTTAGCTGACTTTCCAGCGGTTTATCTATTACAGCTATATATGTGGCAATCACAGACAATGTGTACTGTATATTTCAAAGAAAAGAGCTTCTGCATACAGGACAAAAGTTTAACTGAAAATTTTATGCATTACAGTTGGAAAGATATTATCTTTCATCGTACTTTTCTTCGGTTATTTCTTTAAATTTTTACAATTTGTTAAAACTTTTGTTTAAATCCTAAGAAGCTATAAGTTGTCTATTAAGAAGTCGCTTGTTCAGCAGCCGTATGATAGAGGCATAAGGCTAAGTTTCAATGATTATTTCAATTCTTCTGTGGAAAAGTTCAAATTCGTAGGTAAAAGATTAGGAGCAATTAAAGATTTAAGAGAAGAAATAGGACGATGAGACTAAGTGGCTAATATTTCCGAGATGGTTTTCACAATTTTACTACATGTAAAATGAATTAACTAAATTGAAAAAATATAGGAAAATTTTAAGATTTTATTTTTTATGGCTTTCCTCAATAATAGACATGGTGGAATTATGACAAAGCTTGTACGGTGTCAGGGAATTAGAAGTAAATATGTGATAAAAAGTACAGAAATGATTTTTTATTGTGGGGTCCATATTTGGGTTAATATCGAAGAATATTGTCCCCCGGAAACCTTTTATATTTTATTAGTAATCAATTATTCAAATTTACCACGGTAAAACGAGGATCCAATTAGTGTAAAGCCAAAGTCGTTATATTAGACCTAGGACTAAAACAATAGTAATTTTAAGCAATCGACTACCCAAAATCTAAAAAGCAAAGTTTGAATCTCGTTAACGTAAAGCCAAAATCATTATAATTAGAAATATGGTGGAAGTAATTTTTAAATAATTACGTCCTTTGGCAGAGGTTGACAAAAGTAAAGAAATAACTAAAAGTAATTATGAGAGCCATTCCTCTCTTTCCTGTCTGATATTTAATAAAAGCGTAAGAAAGTTATTAAAAAAAAATTGCGTTTGATTGTTTTTAAAAATCAAATCCTTGTCCAGGTAAAACGCGTATTGTATCACTGTTCGGCGGAAAGGGCGTGTAAGGTCTCAATATTTAGATTGCTCGAGACGCCATTAAGTGCTTTTGATAGCAATTAATACCATAAATTATATTTTAACTAGACGGTCACACGTAGCCGTTTTGTTGGCGTTGCGTTGTTATGGTGTTATTACTTTCCAAGGAATCATTAAATTCGTGTTAAAATGTATGTACGTTACAAATTTCATTAATTAAAGGCCTTAGTTAATGGAGCGATGCAAATTTATGTTTTGAGGCTTAAAGTCTATATTAAAAAAGTTTGAAATGCTCGTGATGAATAAACGCAGCCTGCGTGTAACATAATGTCAAAATTAAAGATTTTTTAAAGAATGTTAATTATGTCCTATATTAAAGGTATACGGGATACTATAATTGACGTGGTCAAAGATGTTTATGAATTGTTTAAGGTTATATCTTATTTATAGCGAGATACTGATGAAATTCATTGTAGATACTTAATGTTTCAAGATAAATATATAATTTTTTAGTCCTTATATCAAATATTACATTGCAAAAATTCTAATAATTCCTTTAATAGAGTGTTAGCTAATATGATAATTAATTGTTGCATCTTTAATTAGCAATATTTTTTTAGGGTTCCATAGTCAAATGGCAAAAGCGGAACCCTTATTTTTTTCATTTCCACCTGCTTATCTGTCGGTTCCTATTTGTCACACCCTTATAGTATCTATTACTATATTGCATTGAAATTTTGTAAGTAGATGCCTCTTACTTGAATCTCAAGTAATATGTAATAGAATCTTAAATTTTTTATTTAATAAATAATTTATTTTTCGCAAATCTCATCGAGTTTCGTGCCATTGAACAAGTCTTTTAAAATTTTGTCGAGTTTCTATTAGACATTTTTTTATTTTTTGTCTTAGTTTGTGAAAAAATCGGTAAAAATTTAAATACCAGCATTTGATTAGAATTTTAAAATAAAATTGTTTCGATCAACTTGCACTAATAATTTGAAGGGATGTAGAATGCTTCAGAACACCATTTTGTGTGTGACTCGACACATATTTTGTTCGTTTTTTTGTGACTAGACATGCATTTTTTCCGTTTTTTGTGTGACTTGACACACACTTTGTTTGTGATTACGGGTATTTGGTCCGTTAGTGAAGGTTTTGTTATAGTGATGACATATGTTATTATATTACTTTACATTTACATTTTTGAACACCCTCGTATATTCATATTTTTGTTTAAATTTTGAGATAGTTTGTACTAGTTTTTTAGTAAATAGTTTTGCTATACACATATTACACATATATTAAAGTTAATTCATATATAAACATTAAAAACACGCTTACTTATTGGAACAAGTCAAATGAGCTCAAACTCGATGAGTTAGCCATTGGGAAGTTCCCATTACTATCCTCTATCTTCATCATCAGATCAACTCGGTCACATTATGTAACCAAATGACAAATTTTTAACCTTTATTAGGTGGCTTTCTGGTTAAATATTAAGAATTTTCCATGCTAACTTCCTTCTTTCGCCACCACACCTTTTTAATTACAATGTGAAACTTATAGAAACAATTTAAACAAGCCCAAACTCGATCGGGTTACTTTTAGTCATTGAGAGGTTCCCATAACCACTTCTCTTCTCCCTCATCATATCCTTCCGATTACAATATGTAACTAAAAGTCTCGTTCAGATACGGCAAATGAAATAAGTCCATGGGTTTACTTTTAGCCCTTGGGAAGTTATTACGACTTCCCCTTCCCTTCTTCTTAATCATAGCAGCTCGATGGTACCCTATTATTATATCGTCATAAGAATTGTATTGCTAGAAATAGTCACCCATGTTTAACTTATATAATCGATAAGTAGCTCAATGGTACCCCATTATTATATTGTCATAAGAATTGTACAGCTAGAAATTGTCACCCATGTTTAACTTATATAATCGATAAGTAGCTCGATGGTACCCTATTATTATATCGTCATAAGAATTGTATTGCTAGAAATAGTCACCCATGTTTAACTTATATAATCGATAAGTAGCTCGATGGTACCCTATTATTATATTGTCATAAGAATTGTACAGCTAGAAATTGTCACCCATGTTTAACTTATATAATCGATAAGTAGCTCGATGGTACCCCATTATTATATTGTCATAAGAATTGTACAGCTAGAAATTGTCACCCATGTTTAACTTATATAATCGATAAGTAGCTCGATGGTACCCTATTATTATATTGTCATAAGAATTGTACAGCTAGAAATTGTCACCCATGTTTAACTTATATAATCGATAAGTAGCTCGATGGTACCCCATTATTATATTGTCATAAGAATTGTACAGCTAGAAATTGTCACCCATGTTTAACTTATATAATCGATAAGTAGCTCGATGGTACCCTATTATTATATCGTCATAAGAATTGTATTGCTAGAAATAGTCACCCATGTTTAACTTATATAATCGATAAGTAGCTCGATGGTACCCTATTATTATATTGTCATAAGAATTGTACAGCTAGAAATTGTCACCCATGTTTAACTTATATAATCGATAAGTAGCTCGATGGTACCCCATTATTATATTGTCATAAGAATTGTACAGCTAGAAATTGTCACCCATGTTTAACTTATATAATCGATAAGTAGCTCGATGGTACCCTATTATTATATCGTCATAAGAATTGTATTGCTAGAAATAGTCACCCATGTTTAACTTATATAATCGATAAGTAGCTTGATGGTACCCTATTATTATATTGTCATAAGAATTGTACAGCTAGAAATTGTCACCCATATTTAACTTATATAATCGATAAGTAGCTCGATGGTACCCCATTATTATATTGTCATAAGAATTGTACAGCTAGAAATTGTCACCCATGTTTAACTTATATAATCGATAAGTAGCTCGATGGTACCCCATTATTATATTGTCATAAGAATTGTACAGCTAGAAATTGTCACCCATGTTTAACTTATATAATCGATAAGTAGCTCGATGGTACCCTATTATTATATCGTCATAAGAATTGTACAGCTAGAAATTGTCACCCATGTTTAACTTATATAATCGATAAGTAGCTCGATGGTACCCCATTATTATATTGTCATAAGAATTGTACAGCTAGAAATTGTCACCCATGTTTAACTTATATAATCGATAAGTAGCTCGATGGTACCCCATTATTATATTGTCATAAGAATTGTACAGCTAGAAATTGTCACCCATGTTTAACTTATATAATCGATAAGTAGCTCGATGGTACCCTATTATTATATTGTCATAAGAATTGTACAGCTAGAAATTGTCACCCATGTTTAACTTATATAATCGATAAGTAGCTCGATGGTACCCCATTATTATATTGTCATAAGAATTGTACAGCTAGAAATTGTCACCCATGTTTAACTTATATAATCGATAAGTAGCTCGATGGTACCCTATTATTATATCGTCATAAGAATTGTACAGCTAGAAATTGTCACCCATGTTTAACTTATATAATCGATAAGTAGCTCGATGGTACCCCATTATTATATTGTCATAAGAATTGTACAGCTAGAAATTGTCAACCATGTTTAACTTATATAATCGATAAGTAGCTCGATGGTACCCTATTATTATATTGTCATAAGAATTGGAGAAGTTAGAAATTGTCACCCACGTTTATCAATATAACCGATAAGTTGCTCGATGGTACTCTATTATTATATTGTCGTAAGAATTGTATAATTAAATGAAACTATGCGATGTAGTATTATTTCTACTTTCTTTAAGTTCTTTACTACGACCTAGGTTTCGTTGTAATACATCTTCAAGTGCCCACCTGAAGATGTTTAGCAAAGTTTAACTCTTAGGAATTTCCAACAGAATTTGTATATTATATAATTAATAGCGGAAGCCGGGTTTGTGCGAATTTTTCCACTGCTTATGTTAGTGAGTTTATTGTAGGGGAGCGGTGTAGCTTTTATTATATTTTGGTAAGTTATACAATATACAAGTATTTTAGTGAGGGTAATAAATTAAATTGATGTTATTCTATGAGGTTATAAAATGCAAATATTCCGGTGTATGTAATAAAATTAAATGGATATTATTTTCAGTAAAATATTTATACAATCTGATGGTTAGAACAAGGTTATACCACTAATTATACATATCTTCCATTTTATTTATTTATTTATTTTTTATTTTTGTTTTATTTGTATATGTAGCCGGGCTGAAGCAATTTGAAGTGAACTGTAGTATCAATATCGTCTAACTATATTATGCCTAGAAGATATTAAGTATGGGTGATAATATCGTATTTAGTTTTTCATTTAATATATTAACGTTGGTGTCTCTTTTATGTCTATTTATTTCTAATCTTTCTAATATATTGAGCTTACTGCCTTTTTTATTTATTTGTAGCATAAAGGGAGGATTGTCGGTACGAGGGTGATGGTTATTTTGAATGAGGTGTTATGCAAAGTGAGATGTGTCTGTCGCTAGCTGGCTATGTGTTCTGGTGAAATAACAAACCAATATAATACAAACTACACTGCTACCCTACAATAAACTCACTAACGTAAGCAGTGGGAAAACCCGCAAAGCCCGCAGGCTTCCGCTATTGTATTGTATTATATATAAATACTGTTGGAAGTTCCTAAGAGTTAATCTTTGTCAATATCCGACATGAAGATGTTGTAGTACAACGAAATCTAGATCGTGGTAAAGAAATTAAAGAAAGTAGAAATAATACTACATCACGTAGTTTCATTTGATTGTAAATAACGAATTTCTACAAAATTAACGTCGAATATATTCGATATCAAGAATTGTGTAAGCAAGAAATTGTCATCCACTTTTAACTTATACAACCGATTTTAGATTTATTTATGTACATATTTACATACAAGTAAAGTTACAAAAAGGGTGACAAAGACAATTACGTATAAAACTGCTAGTATTTGTTACAGAATACTCGTGGTTTTGTACATAACGTTGCGAATTTTTTTTCACCCCCCTCAAATTTTGTGTTGTTGGAGTGGTCTGTAATATTTCTTAGAAAATAATAATATTTTCAGTAATAATTCCCTCTTGCCATCACATTTTTCCTCTCTTCATAAGCATGTAAATTAATGGATCCCTTATGTACATATTAATAAAAGTATGCTCAACATGCAGTTAAGTGTACATTTATTTTCAATCATTTCTTTGCTCTGCCGTGATAGTAAAATGTTGGTTTTATATATTTATGTAAGCGCAAGTTATTAAACAATTGCAGTAGTATTAAATAATTATATTACTACTTTAAGATATTCTATTGAGATACGGCGCAATCAGCTAGCATATTGTTTTGTCATAAAGTATTAACTATATATGCTACTTAAAGTCACGTTCTCAGCTTGGATAATAAAAAAAAGTCTAGTTAGACGACACCGACATTAAGTCGTTTGACGTGACCATGTCACGATAGCAACACACTTCTTATCGCATTCTCTCCTTGCATTGAAACAATTTTCAAGTATCTAATGAATAATGTATTTATTAATAAATGAATAATGTATTAATTTAAATAATAAAGAAATTATTTTCAATATTGAATGATATGTCAAAGCAATTTTTTTACAGTTTATTTTATTATGTAATCATTTAATAAAGGTACTTTCATAGTTGTCCATTTTTATTGTAACAATTTTTATTGTATCACTGCGATTCTCTTTCAGAATTAAATTTTATAGTAACTTCTATTGTACACATAGATATATAGAGTTTCTAATAAACACAACGTCTATATTCGGTATCGTATAGCATTTATAGGTCGCAAAACATTAAGTTAATTTTTTAGAATATATCTTATGTCTAGGGGTAGGTAGTTTCGAAATTTTGGTAACAATCAAACAATTATTGGCGAAGCACACTTGTCCGCTATGTACATGCAATCTTTTCAATTAGATTAGTTCTCTGAGTCTTTGGAAATTTGACGTGGGTAAGACCGTGCGCTTATAAACAAGTGTGAACTAGATTTCTCTAAAGGTCTCTTTCCTAAATTATTTAAAGCGAAATGTAAGAAAAATAGGTAAATACATTTTAAATTGAGAGGGTATTATGTGGATGTAAGATTTATTTGGTTACACTTTATTTTAAAGTCATGAACGTTCGTAACAGATGATCTAATTTAAAAAAAAACTCATATTCATGTTACTTATAAATTTCAAACTATTATCTTTGGTCATAGTTTTAATATTTATTGTTCTAATACAGGATATTTTAAATATTTATTATAAATAATGGACTTTAGACATCAAAATTAACAGGACAGACTTGTTTGCAATACAAGTATTAAAACTTTGAGTTTGGTGATCTCCTATATGGTTTTTTAAAATACGTTTTTAATTAAAATAAAACCAATGTCTTATTAAAATAAAATTGTTAGTTTTCGAATGGACGAGCGCCCCTTGAACGTAAAATTGTATCTTTTTGTTTACAGTGTTTTATTTTAAGGGTTCGGCTGAGACCATGTGAGCATGGAAATAAAAAAAATGTATCCATTTTATTGAAAGTTTTAAAAATAACAAAATGTGCTTAGTTGTTTGTGTTTAGTGCTTATTTCTCTCATATTTATTTCAAAAACTTAAGAGAATAATAATCTATAACATTTTCGATTTGAGCCTAAAAAACAAAAAAATAATCGATGTTTCCACAATCTTACTTTTCAATATTTCTCGGGCATAATTACATTTAAATGTTACGTTATTAAAAACAGAACGTCTTTGAAAAAAAATGTTAGAATAACTCTAAAATCTAGTAAAATCCTTCCTTTCTGGGAAATTATATTCATATCGCTCACTATATAAGACTTAACAATGTTTTTGGTATGCTGCACGACGCCCGGTGTGCGTTCAATGCGAAACGCTTAACACTTGCATTAAAGTTAAAATAGTATAATACCTTGAGAACGGGGCAAGGTTTAAAAATATATTGACTATAATTGTTTTATTTTAAATGTATACATATGTGTCTAATTCAGTAAATTCTAATAGATTCGAAAAGAGTTTTTAAAAGTGCAAGTAGTGGTGTATAGTCACACTGCTAATAATTAATCCATTAATTTCAAAGAGGCGTAAGTGCAAAAATATGAATATTTGAAAAACGAATATATAACAACGAATCGTATAGATTCATAACCGTCCAGTCTAAACATAAATTTCGAAAATAAAACCCCCTAAGTCTAAGTCGCGTATTTATTATTACGTATAAATCGTAGCCCAGATATGTAGCGGCCGTAACAGGGTGAGCGCACAGTCGGGAAACAATGATCCCGAATCCCTTTTCGTTCAGAATTATGAATAAATAAATTCGTTGCGCATATTTCGTTCCGACTGGAGGAAAGTTTCGTTTAGTCACGCTCCCTGCCCGTTTTCCCTTTTAAATTTCGATGTGTCCCGGACCGCCGTCGATGTGGGCCTCAGACTTCCTGGAATAAACAAGTTTATGGAGTTTTGTTAGAAACGCGGCCGCGTCTTGTCGAGAGAATTCAATGTAGGAGCGGATAGTGAGATGTCCCCTTTTTATTACGCTGTCGCATTTCTGCGTAATGATTTATAGACCCGACACGACGCCGGGCGCGCACTCTGCCTTAAGGGCCAGTACTTCACGTTAAGGGCAAATCTTCATTTGGTATTCCGCCATATATTAATTTTATTCTTAATTCTTTTTTAAGATACAGTTTTTAAAATTTGTTTGAATTCATATATTGATTATTAAAGTATAAACAATGATACTGAAGGTGTCTTTGATTTTTTTAAAAGTATATCGCCTTTTATCTAGATATCGATATATATAGAGAAGGGAAGAAGCAGTATGGTTTCTTGTAATGGCTGCAGAATTATTACACTTAAGTCATCTTAACTTGTTACTAAATTGTAAATTGATGATTATATATCTTTATTTAATTATATTTATTGATCTCATAATGATAAATGTAAACCAATGGCGATTTTGTTCCGACGTGTGGTGTTACATCCGCGCCATGTGTTAATAAATGGAAATGATGGCAGCAAATAAATAAAATAAAGATAATTTAAACAAAAGGAAATTGGTAGGGGTTAGTAGCAACTGTGCCGCAAATTTCAATACAGAAATGCGCGTCGCATTTTTTTGAATAAAGTTTATCAAATTAGGCACGAATGGAATCTATTCCCATAAAGTGAAATCTAAATATCACTTCAAGTCAATTTCTATTTTTTCAAAAAAAGGAAACTCCATCTGAATTGATTCAGTAGTGTTTATGTATTCGTACAAACCACATAGAAAGGAACAGATCAACGGGCCAAAATTCCAAAAACAAAATTATTGTGTTCACTTTTATTATATGTATAAATTGTTTTAGGTTATTACCTACAATTTGTTTTTCTATATTTAAGAAATTAAACAATAAAATGATAATTAAACTAAACTAGATTTATTTGATTTCATTATGATCGTAAACAATTTTTATTTGAAATTGAGTTAAATCGAATTAGTGTTTATTGACACATATATACGAACAAAGAAAGATACTTGGGAAATGATAAAAAAATCTTCAGTCGTAGAATAAAATGGAGTTATTGAAATTAAATTAAAATTAAGTTCAGTTTAACTTAAGCCTTACGCCAAAATAAAAGTATAATATATTTCTTGTTGCAGCTACTTGTACGATTCAAAATTGTTTTTGTGTCTGAATTATAAATTTGCATTTCGTTCGTTTATTTCGTTATTCTGTTTGGACGTGATTAATGAAGAATCCCCTTTTCGTCCATACCAATTTGTCATCATCATTTATTGAGAAGGAAAAACTCGTTTTTCTTCCGCATTTCAAGCTTTGTTTTAGATTTAGCAAAGATTAAAGTAATGACGGGCAAAGGAAAAAAGGGTTTTGCATTTAAAACAGCATTCTATCCGATTTATTCCTTATCTATATTATTAAAATAATTTTCTTTTTTTCTTCATTTTTGTGCAGATTGGAACGAGCTTCAAGTAATCAACTTGTACATTAAATACATGAAAGTATAACTAGGATGATTTTTTCAATGATAATATTAAAGTAACTTATAATTCGGTTAAGTGTTGAATATATTTGGCGTTAATTTTGTAGAAATTCATTATTCACAATTAAATGAAACTACGTGATGTAGTATTATTTCTACTTTCTATAATTTCTTTACCACGACCTAGGTTTCGTTGTATTACAACATCTTCAGTTGGGATATTAGCAAAGATCTTTGCTAACCTAACTGAAACCTAGGTCGTGGTAAAGAAATTATAGAAAGTAGAAATAATGCTACATCACGTAGTTTCATTTAATTGTGAATTCGGTTAAGGCATTAAATATTTAGCTCACTAGCTGCAACTAAGTACGTAGATATTTCAGTATGTATAGCTCTTGATAATTTCCATATACTTCAATGGCAATCAGATTAATGGTTTGACTTGTTCACATAATCACTATATCCAACGATTTGTTTATTAATGAACTTTTTATTATTTTTAATAAGTTGGAGATATATATTCTTTGCCTACTTCTCTTTAATATTCTCGTTAACATTGTTTAAGAATTTTTCAATTAATCTATTAAATTATTTATATGAAAGTTTTTATAATAGTAATTATAAATATTATGCATTCTTTGGATAGAATTTGAAATATACCTATATTTAACATTAAATTCACTAGCCTTAATAAAATTATTTATTGAATTTATTTGGCCTTAATTTTGTCGAAATTCATTATCACTTAATTTTTATTCACAACTAAATAAAAATACGTGACGTAGTATTATTTATATTTTATTTAAATTCTTAATCACGACTTAGGTTACGTTGTATGACAACATCTTAAATTGGGTAATTTGTAATCTTTACAAAAGCTTTGTTTCTGAAACAAACTGTCTCAAAGTGAACCATATATTAATTAAGCAAAAAGGGTGAGGATAATGAATATGTGTGAGAATTCGGCAATTTGCCAGAACATTGTAGAAATTTTTATATTATTTGCTCTAACTGAGAAAGTTAATTAAATATTCAAACTGTTTTCATTTTATATTACGTATATGTCTATATACTTTTACTTACTACGCAAATGTTTTAAAGCCAAGTGTTTTAATTAGTCTTCGATATTTGTGTTACTATTTAATGATACCACTTGCAATTTCCATACATTCCATGTTTTTATACGAGGATATCTATATTCTACAATATCTAGCTGAAATCAAAAATAAATATCAGGAAAATATATAATTATTTCTAATGCAAAGATGAAATCAGTACTAGATGACTATATACAAATTCGATAAAACTTTGAAGTTGAAGATTTCGATTGTGATTCGAAAATATATTTGGAACATATATCATTTTAAAGGTCATAATTATATCATTTGATCATATTTCGACCTATTTCCGCTCGAGACAATAGCTCCGCTGTACAAGTAAGCAATTACTTGATTACATATTTCATAGAACTATAAAAATGTTTCTTTCAAAAAATGTTTTTTCGCCTAGAGCAAAAAGAAGGGTAATATTTTTCAAGCGTTTGTGTATATAATATATATACAAATATATATAAATATATATATATATATCTTTTATAAATAGGTCTGAGTTTTTGTATCATTTTATAGCATGAACAGCTTGACGGGTTTTAAGTGTGAAGTATTGGGGGATTTTCCCTGTCTTCTTGAGTATTATTAAACATTTGACGTTACTTGGAATATGGCGGGTATTGTGCATTTATTGTGTACGTACATTGTTTAATTATAATATACAGAGTATGTTTTCCTTAAGGCGCTGACGACACCAGATTGACCTTAAAAAATGTTTTAGCAAAATATACTAAAAATATGGTTACGAAAAAAATATATGTTATTTTTACCTTGACCATATTTCTAAAGTCCCGGTTGTTTCGAAAACACAACTGAAATATATTTTATGTTTGAAAGGCAAAATCGAAAAACATTTTTAAATTTTAAATCAAATTAATTCCTTTGTTTTTTCTTTATGAATAAAATTAAAAAGATTAACTGTTCACGTCTGATTTAAAATCTCGGTTGTTTTTTATTTTCAATAAAATAAATAGGATTCTAATAAAAAAAATAAAACACATTATTTCCGTTGAATACAAAGACACCTTTGGAAATGGTCATTGCTTTTTTTTTACTCGCATGCAAACAAACAGTGTGTGCTGTTTTCCCACCCGCTCAAAAATGAATAAAATAAAAAGCAACATAATTAAATTAATTTTAATCTCGGGTTTGGATCTGTGTTTTAATATCGTAGGTATAAGTTCAGTTTAGCATCGACGATACTTTGACATTTTTTTGATGGGACATGGAAGAATATGCATTATATATTGCAACAATATATATTTTGAAATACGTCGTGTATTTCAGAATCATCATCATCATCATATATATTATTACGCTAAGGTTAAGATGTTACTCTTCCTTTTTAGAAAAGACCTCACAACTAATCCACATAAATTATATATCATTTTATAGATAATTGCTTGCTCTACCGGCATCCACAACTAAAAAAATTATTATTGCTATTGTTTTTGCAAATTAATTAATTATTAAAATTATATACACAAAACAGCAATGCTGCCATCTAACGGCTCAACGTCAATACGATTGACGGTCGGTAAAATTTTTGTTTAATTTCAAATCCACTCACGTATAAATAAAGTGGCTTCGCTTTAGCTCAATGCTTTTGATACTTGCGCCTCTATACGTATAAATAAAGTGGCTCGCTTTAGCTTAATGCTTTTGATACTTGCGCCTCTATATGTCAATTTTAGTAAAATATTTGTTTGATCTGTCATCTGAGCTTCATAATGGAATAAATAATGCGAAGACTTCGCACGGGTCACGCTAGTATATATTGTATCTCGAGATTATTTATTATAAGAAAATGAATTTTTACATTTTCATACATTTGTTTGACCGGGAATATATTTTAACCTTTTTTCTTTCAAGTAATTTACCTTTTTTCAATTCTTTTTGCTTAATTAAGTTTGGATATTTTGGGTTTGTCTTTTTCCACGTAATACTTTTTGCTTATTAAATTTTTAGACATTTTGAGTTGTTTTTTTTGTATCAGTTCGTGTTTGTATTTATAATTTTTTCATAATTCTTTTTACTTCCCCAGTTTTCCATGTTTTGGGTTAAATATTTTAATTAACCATTTGTGTTTTTATTTATAAAAACTTTTTTACGCGTCCTTTTGTGTTTATTAAATTTTTGGATACTTTGGTTGATTTTTTTGTATATAAATTCTTGTATATATTTTTTTTATGTAATCCTTTCCGCTTATTAAATTTTAGATATTTTAGGTTTTTTTTAAATTACCAATTCGTGTTAGTATTTATAAACTTTCTTTACGCGATCCTTTTTGCTTATTAAATTTTTGGATATTTTGTTTTTTTATATCAATTTGTGTTAGTTGTTAAATTTTTTTACGTAATCCTTTTTGCTTACTAAATTTTGAATGTTGTTGGTGTTTTTTTAATTATCAATTCGTGTTTTTATTTATAAACTTTCTTTACGCCACGGTTTTTGCTTATTCGATTTTTGGATGTTTTGAGTTATTTTTATGTATATTAATTTGTGTTCACATTTCTATTTTTTTACGTAATCTATTTTGCTTACTAAATTTCGGATGTTTGTCTTTCTTTTATTTAACTATTCGGGTTTGTATCTTTAAACTTTTTTATGCGACCCTTTCTGCTAATTTAATTTTTTTACATTTTGGTTTGTTTTCTTTATATAAATTCGTGTTTGTGTTTACAAACTTTACACAGTGGTAGTTGGCGCACCGGGAAAAGACCTAGACCACATTTCATCCGGAATATCATTCTAAGTAATATTATAATCCTAACTAATGAATGCAATGCATGAATGCAAAAGTGTGTTTATTTATACTTCTTTCAAGTCATAATGGACCAAAGATCATCGTGATTTTTTGTACGTAGATAGTTGGGGGCAAGGAAATAACCTAGGCTACTTGAAAAAGCGGAAGTCTCATGCTACCTAATATGACAACCCCAACTAATGTTAAAAATTCAAATGTGTATTTGATTGCTCTTCTTTCCAACACATATTACAAATTCAAAAGTGTGTCAGTTTTTTGAAAGTAACAGATAACAGAAAAAAAAATAACAGATCGACGTGATTTTTTGCACAAAGATAGATGGCGGACCGAGAAGTGACATCGGTTACCTTTCAACACGGGAAATCTCATCGTAACTAATATGACAATTTAAAATTAAAATTATAACATTTACATAAAAACCATAAAGAAGGAATAAAGAATATGTAATTTATAATTTCATCTATTTTGTATTTTTTCTGACCACGCTGAAATGCACTAAATATAAAATTTGGCGAGGCATCTAAAAGGAATGCTAATAACATTTAACAATTAAGTCCATTATACCTTACATTCGCGGACTTAATTGTTTTCTAATCTTAATTGATTAAATAATCATATGTGCTATATGTACACACACACACACACACACACACACACATATATATATATATATATATATATATACACATATGTTTAGCGCATTACTTAAACTGTTAAATGTAAAACTGAAAGTAGTAGACACCAAGAAATGAAATATTTTAATTATATAAAAATATGAAAAAATAAAAAGTAATCTGCTTGGATTATAAATGCAGGTTTCATCTATTCTTCGTATTAAAATAATTATACTACATATTCCCAGAGTTTATAATAAACTTCGAATAATAAGTTATTTTCATCAAATATATAAATACGCCTTCAAGTAACATTTAAAAACCACATAGAAATGCAATAAGCTATTTTGAAGAATTATATTTTAGAAAAAAATAAGCAGATATTGGAAAAATTGTTTTTGTGACACTGATTGTGTCTCATAAACTACTGAAGCCACAAAACAATGTAATTAAAAATTGTAGATAATGCAGTTATCAATTAAATAAAAATTTCCTAATGAGATGTTATTTGAAAAAGTTCGACGTTCCCTAATTTCTAACCATTTTATAATTTGGTCCCATCCTTTTATTGATTTTTAAAAATCAATTATGTTAATATTATGGAGAACTTCACTCTAATAGAGAAGATAAAGCGATTTTCACGGTGGGCAGCACAAATGCCACTTTTTATCATTTCGCTATAAGAAATATAAATAATTCTGGTGTAAATTTTTTTTCTCTTTTCGCATATATAAATAGAATGATCGAGAGTAAAACAGACGATAATCTTTTCTGCTCCACGCTAAAGCCATCTCCAGTATATCAACCATGCGCACGTGAAACTGTCGTGGTATTAATGTATTTGCTTATGTTTTCTGTTAAATTAATTTTATTTCTTAAATTCTGCATAGATTTTTTGAAATCTTTACGGTTTCGGGTCTAATATGGAAAAATATTTGACATGCTGTTTCGCGAAATATGCTAATTTTACAATTGGCATTTCTGACAAAAACTATTGAAAATATAATACTTTACAAAACAGCTGTTAGTCATTTTGAAGTTTGATCGGCGATATAATTTGAAACAATACATTTTTGTCAATTTAACGCGATGATGCATTGCGCGATCATAACTGCTTATTTTACTATAATGGTTCCATTAAAAAAAATTTGGAAAATTCAATGCTCTATAAAAATATTAATTAATTTTAGTCGTAATACTAACGTTTTAAGAGATATTTAGGTTTGAAATTTTCACAAAGAATGCGGATTAACATAACCTGTCAGGCCGCGCTACCTTAACAGGTACTCAGGACGTAACCCTTCCGATATTGGAAAAAAAAAATTAAATTGAAATGATCATGCTAACTTTTAAAAAAACACAGTTTCAAAAAAATATAATTTGGTAGCTCATGGCGTTTTTTATACCGTCAAGTATTGTAGGAAAACTTCTTCGTATAAATTTTTGGGCATTTGGGTCCTTTTTGTTTTTTAATCAATATTCATTATTAAATGCTTAATATTAAGTATAGGTCTGAAGCAAGATATGGAAATCATTTTTCAAAGTGCAAAACTGCAATGTCATTTTTAAATTACGTCAATGGGTGTCTTATTTGTATTTTTAAATACGACGCAAGGTAAATGGGTCAGATCGGAAAGACAAGTGGATGAGCATTATCTGCATCGTACACAACAGAGAATGCATCGGCGCAGCCTCCTTTATCTCTTAATTAGAGTCATCCGTTGAGCCGGCCTGGTCCCCGTCCTGAATGCCAATGCGTCGGTTCTATAAATAGAATTGTTACTCGGCAGCCAGTTTGACTTAAGGAAATTAAAGAAATTTGAGCTTACAACATATTCTTAAGCTTGTTTTTAAACATTCAGCCAATGCAAAAAGAGCATGAATTTTTTTGAACTTTGGAGAAAAATTCAGAAAATCGTTGGAAAATATCAAGTGCGCTATCCTCACCAATATAGTTGTAAAAATAAGTTTATTTGAACCATTGTTTTTAACTATTAAATTCATATCGCTGAAATTTTTAATACATGTACCTTGGATGATATAGATGAACGAAGTGTAATTTTTATACCGGGATAGTATTTACTTTAGTATTTAAAAAAACCCGTTGTGGTTAAGAGCATGGAAGTAAGCAAGCAAGAGTGTGATCATAAAAGTATGTAACACATGACGGTAACATACTAGTCTGCCAGTTTAGTTCAACAGAGCAGTCATTTCCAACTTAGTGTTAACATTTAATATTTCAGAAGAATATTATTTTCAAATTACACTACATTTTACAACATTTGTTGATTAATGATAAAATTAACAACGTAGAAATTTTTTCAAAAATTTAAATTAAAACATTGTCAAAAAACAACATAAAAATACTTACAAACAATAACAAGTTAATAGTATATAGAAAAAAAATGTTTTCATCATATTCTAAACGTTGCAAGTTCACTTCTATTATATGGAGTCGTTATTTCATTTCTCTTAGAGGACAAAACCGTAGTCTTAGAAAACAAACCGTAGTAGCGTTTTACGTGATAATATAAACAAACCGTATAATTAAAATTTAATACGTACAAATAAAATAATTAGTATGAGGGTTCCGTAGGTATAGAAGAAATTTCGGGATTACATAGTGTTTCTATTAAACTATTTAGTAAATTAATAACATTAGTAAATATTTACAGCCTCAAATGTCTAAAAGCTTTGAGTTTTACAATCAGTTTGTAGTTTTCTGATAACCTTTTCATAAAGATGTTATTTCAAAATGTTTACAGTAGTACTTTTGGAGATTGGAGCAGGAGGGAGGGAGGCATATTTTTGTGGACATATTTAACTATATATCTAGGAATATCTCACATAAAATTCTGAAAATCAGGTTTGGAAATGTTTATAACTTTCCCATTCAATTGATAATTCACAAGAAATATGAAGTTTCAAAAATATATTTTAAACTTCATATTTCTTCCCTTTCAAAATTTTCTTAGTCTGAAACGTCTGAAATATATGTAAATAAATATGCTTTATCAATATGTCTAGTTTCGAAGTCTGACAGTTTCTGAGAACAATATCTATGACATATGGATGGACACGTAAGTGACCTCATTAGGGTTCCACTTTTTTGAGGTGCGAAATACAAAAAGCAGAAATAAAACAAATAAAAACAGAATTTGGGTTATTAAGAAAAGAATATACTGTCCAAGGGTTAAATAATCATGAATAATTATATTTGCGAAGGTTACCTCTTGTTTACAAGTAAACACACTTTTTCTTTGTGATATTACTGTAAATAATTACCAATTCAATTATTATCATAATCTTAAACAGAGGATTGTTGCATTGAAAATAATTAGAGATATGTGGTTACCTCATAGAGTCCATATTACGTAATAAAAGTTATTACAGACGATAATCTTTTCTGCTCCACGCTAAAGCCATCTCCAGTATATCGACCATGCGCCAGTGAAACTGTCGTGGTATTAATGTATTTGCTTATGTTTTCTGTTAAATTAATTTTATTTATTTATTCATTTTTTAAATTCTGCATAGATTTTTTGAAATCTTTACGGTTTCGGGTCTAATATGGAAAAAAAAACTCGAAATTCTTATCAAATCACATAGGATTTATTTGTTCGTTCGTCTGTCTGAAGGTTAAAACCGTTTTATGTAAAAACGCGAAATGGAGCATAGTTAAAAAGTATATTAGCCCATAAATATGTCTGTCACATACACTTAATGATATTTATATAGAAATTTGAGAGTGGACATATAGAGTAGTAGAATTTTTTTCAAATTATATATGTATATAATATCAATTTCAAGGGCAAGCTATCAGAAATTCGAAAATATTTTTCAGAATTTTATGTAAGTTCTGGAGTCATTGTTGCAAATGTCCTCAAAAGTATGTCTTCCCTTTCTTGGACCTGTTCACGCCTACCTTCTATATCTGAAATTGCTAAAATCAAAATTGTGGTAAAAACAGCGTTATGATAAAAACTAGAGTTTTATCTTATGTTCACGGGAAATCTAGTATAATAATCTTATGCCTAAGAATTTTCGAGAAATCCACAATATTTATACAACTGTTAAATATATACTAGACAATATACTTGCAAGGTTAAAAAAGTTAATATTTGTTGTAAGTTTTCCATTAGGGTCGTGATCAGGTTTTTGAAGTGAAAACTTCCCTAGTCGCATTGAGCAATATTTGGTAGGGGAAAATCTTATGGGTTCGCGTCACCAAAATGCTAGTGTTAACAGTATATCAGTATCTATGAGTATTTCGCTAACTTAAACCTTGTGAGTTCACGTCACCGACATGCTATAATAGCACTATATTTGTAGCTATAAAGGTGACGTGTGGCGCAACATTAGAGTTGCGTGTTGACCAAAAATGAGCGTCATCTATTAGAGGAAGTATATTTTTTAAATGGAATTTACAATAAATATACTATTTAAATACATATAAAACATAATAATCACTTTCATGTTTTAATTTTTATAATATAGATATTTCATAATTTTATAATAATTAAAATGTTGATAAACGCTGTAAAGTCAAAGGTTTCGCGCGTTATCACTCTCATGCTGACTTCACGCATACTTTATATTTGTATGTAATCGGTATCTACATAATGGTAAGCAATACTAATCACGCAAGTTCTATATGTATTAGACCCTTTTTGGTGGTCTACACAAAGTTTCAAGTTTAGATATGTTAGCCCATATGTTGAATAATGAAAAAAAAATTCTGTTTAAATTTTTCTAAATTGTTTCCATGAATAATTATTAAGAGATCGAGCAATAAATAAAAAAATATAATATAGATGTCTTTTATTGAGTCATTAGAAAGAATTTCACCTTGAAAGCTATTTTGATGCATAATTTTGTTAAAAAAAATAAGTAAAAATCCGTCTTGTTGCAAAGTGGCTCCGTGATTCAAAGGCAACATTTTATCTTGAAGCTTGCAATTGAGGCACGTCCAGGTGTGTTATTATTGTATCCGGGTGACGGCGATATATTTTTCAGCAATAAATTGTCGGTAACCTCCCCTATCTTGGCTGCACGGTGCGCTTTGTACGTGGTGGACATTATTTATAAATAATAGTCATCTAAGAGGACAATACATTTCTGATTAAATTGAACTTGTGAAATAAGATACTACGTCCGGAATAGCTTATATTTTATATGGAAATATATAAATTAAAATAATATAAATTAAAATTATATAAATTAATTGCTGCTACTTAATTTAATTTATCCTATAAGGAACCATACGCACTGATTGGAGATGCTTTTTTTAATGAGTGTGTTTATATAACTCTATGTTATTTTATATAATGTATTCGAAACGTGTATTCTAATGTTTCAAAAACAAAATAAGATATCCTTGCACTATAATAAGGAGTTAAGAAGTAGTTATTAAAAACTATTATCGAGGATTTGGACGATAAAAATATCAAACAAACATAAATTCACTTTGTGAACACATATTCAAATTATGGTTTTGATTTATCATGAAATTTGGAATATTGTTTTACTTGCTTATAATTGTTTTTTTTAATTTGTTTTCTACTTCACTGATATAGGATTTATTGATTAGTTTTTCACTAGCTGCATTGTCGATATGGCTAATAATATCAACGGCTCACCTCTTAATTTCTTCGATGTTGTATCCTTCACTATGGAGTTGGTTGGTAGTTCACCAGATCAGTAGATGATTCCAAATGCTATATTTTCCTATCTTACTCATTATGATTATATTTGGCGTTAATTTTGTAGAAATTTATTTTTGATTAAATTTTTTTCAACTAAATGGAACTACGTGATTTAGTATTATTTCAACTTTATTTAAATTCTTTACCACGATCTAGGTTTCATTGTGTGACAGACAACATCATCAATTGCCCAGATGTTGTCATCCAACGAAATTTATTTAGTGGTAAAGAATTTAAATAAAGTAGGAATATTGCTATATGGTGTAATTTCATTTACTTGAGAAAAAAATAATCTCACTCGTTATTTTGTCAACTTTTTTGTCTTATTTTTTATTGTTTTATAATAATTTGTTTTTATATTTTCCCATGAAAATGATACATTGCAGTTAACTACCTAGCAAAGTACTTATGTTTAGTCGTTTTATGCATTTATTTAGATCTGTACTTACTTATCTTCATACCCACTAATATCTTAGTAGCTTCATATCTTTGTATGTACCTGTATATTCATATCTACCTATTTATTTTTGTGTTTTCTTCTTCACGTAAAGATACGTGAAACGAGTCCAATTTGATGAGATTGCTCCTTATCAGTGAAGGTTCCAAACACCAATTTGCTGAAGGGCAGATTTAGGCCGCTTTAGGCCGCAGATTCTGAATCTTATGATCACACAACGTCAAGACTGGAACTCAAAATACTAAATGAAAAATAGTGGATTTTTAAGTCTAATGATTTAGACAGGCAATATCCCTGCTCTCAGAATCAAGGGATTCAACCCAGATTTTGATGATAGAATCTCTTCTTGAGACCCACATTACTAATTTAAAAACAGCAGATCTCAAGTCTCATGTTTTAGGTAGTCAGTACCCTGTAGGAACAGAAATGAGAAATTTTAACCCGGAGTTCAATAGCAGAGTCTCTGCTTGAGACCCATAATACTAATTTAACGGTAAATACTTATTGAATATATTTGGCGTTAATTTTGTAGAAATTCATTATTCACAATTAAATGAAACTACGTGATGTAGTATTATTTCTACTATCTTTAATTTCTTTACCACGACCTAGGTTTCGTTGTATTACAACATCTTAAGGTGGGATATTAGCAAAGATTAACTCTTAGGAACAACCAACAGCATTTATATGTTTCAAACACAATAGCGGAAGACTGCTTTGTGCGGATTTTTCCATTGTTTATGTTAGTGAGTTTATTGCAGGGGCGCAGACTAGGTTTTATTATATTACAGAGAGTTATACAATATACCAGTATTTTAGTGAGGGTAATAAATTCAATTGTTGTTATTATGTGAGGTTAAACAATGCAAACTTTACGGTGTATGTAATAAAATTAAATGGAAGATATTATCGGTAATATATTTGTACAAAAGCAAGGGTATTTGAAACTAAGGCCAAGGTAATACACTAATTCTACATATCTTATTATGGGTAATATATTTATACAAAAGCAAGGGTATTTGAAAGTAAGGACAAGGTAATACACTAATTCTACATATCTCCGGTTTTGTGTATTCATATATTTATTTATTTATTTCTTTTAATTTTTTTGTTTTTATTATATATACTTATATTTATATGTGTATTCGTGCTGAAACAATTCTTTACGTAGGTTAGGTTTTTCTAGAGCTCTAACCATCCCTCTAGAAAAACCTAACCTACGTAAAGAAATAAAAACTATAAAAGAAATCGCGACAAATAATAATTATGACCCATCAATTGTCACAAAACTGTACCATAATAAATTAAGAAAAATACTAATACAAGAAATATACCCGGTCGTACCAAATAATAATAATATTTACTATAAATCTGTCCCATACATAGGTAATGTATCACTCAAATTAGGAAAACTCTTAACTAATAATAACAATATAAATAATATAACATGTACGTATAGTACCTTAAATAAATTGGGTAAAACCCTTATTAATAATAAAGAAAAAATAGATAAACATAAAAAGAGTGGTATCTATAAACTTAAATGTAACGATTGTAATAGTGTATACATAGGTCAAACAGGAAGAGATTTTAATACAAGATATAAAGAACACATCGCCAGCTGGCGAAATAATAAACTAGACACATCTAACTTTGCTAAACATCTCATTGAAAATAACCATCACCCCCATACTGATAATTCCCCCTATATATTACAAATAAATACAAAAGGCAATAAACTTAATATCCTAGAAACATTAGAAATAAACAGACATAAAAAAGATATCAAGAACAACTAAATATAATATCATCACCCATTCTTAATATCTTCTAGATATAATATAAATATAAAACATTGATACTACAGTACCCTGGAAATTGTTTCAGCACTAATACACATATAAATATAAGTATATATAATAAAAAGAAAAAAATTAAAAGAAATAAATAAATATATGAATACACAAAACTGGAGATATGTAGAATTAGTGTATTACCTTGGCCTTACTTTCAAATACCCTTGCTTTTGTACAAATATATTACCGATAATAACTTCCATTTAATTATATTACATACACCGTAAAGTTTGCATTGTTTAACCTCACATAATAACAACTATTGGATTTATTACCCTCACTAAAATACTGGTATATTGTATAACTCTCTGTAATATAATAAAACCTAGTCTGCGCCCCTGCAATAAACTCACTAACATAAACAATGGAAAAATTCCTGTCACCACTTTCCGACTCCATCATTCTGCCATGATTTTGATAAAGAGCCATGATTTTGATAAATTAAATAGTCTTTAGTCGTATTATAGTCATCGCTAGACCTGTATCATCCAAACTAGATCACGGCATCTGTGTTCGTAAGTGTTAAGGAATTCTGTGGTATGTCTTCAATTTCAATAGTCAGATTCTAACCAATTTTTATGGAACCAGGTTGGGAATAGGTCTTTCTAAATAAAAAAAAAGGTTATTAAAATAGGTTGATAGATAGCGAAGATATCAGGGAACATATACAACAGAAAATAAGTCGGTCGGTCGGCAAAACGGGTACTTTGAGAAAAGGTATGTTATATTTCTTGATTACTCCTTGGCGTTTATCTTTTCAATTTTTTTAATATTGACCCTTTATAATACCAAACGCACGTTCTCATTCTTTTTTCAATAATTTATTTTTAAATCCTCTTTATTTTTGTTTATCTTTATAAAACATAATCATAAATGTTCACAGACTTTGCCAATTTCCCAAAATTTTTTACTAATTTGTATACTGCGTGCTTCCTAATTCACAGCACCCATATTGATTCAACAATATACCTATCACGTCTTATTAACAGTCGACCATTAATATAACTACTCTTTTCTCTCACCTATTTTTTCCTGAATGTGTTAAGTTTTCATTCTAGAAATTAACTGTTTGAACTTCTTTGTAGGAAATTTATTATTCGAGCATTCAATCGAAACATTATTGGTCTCAGCCTAAGTGTCGTTAGCGTAGTTACAATTTTTTGGATTTCACCACTTAGAATTCATATACTTAATAAGGTGAAATTTGGTGTTTAATATGGATACACGTAGATTCGTTAATAAATTTTGCTTCATTTGAAAATCTGGCTACCTATACCCTATGCTCATAACCAGGTACTTTCTAATATATTATCTGCGGTAGCAAGGTATTGGCACGATGCGTTTATATTACTAATGGACTTTAGTCAAGTGTTTGTTAGGAAAAGTAAACTAGATTCAATGGTCTTTAAGAATCAGGGTGCACACGTTTGCATATGTTTATAAAAATAAAGTCGGGTTTAAAGTCGGTGGTAATTTTTATAGTTAATTCTTTTCCAGTTTTGTGTTGTGATTGCTTAAATTTTGTTTGATAAATCGGATTTTGAGCGGTTTGGAAATGGGTTGTATTAAAAAGGGTTTTAGACTTATATTAAGGTCCATTCGTTCGGAGTTCCATTATTATTATTGGGTACCTCTTGCTTCCATTAGGATGCTGACATTTACGGTAACTGGTCTGTAAAATAACTAATATGTAATAGGAGAATAGGAGTCTTTGTACGTACGCACATTCAGATGCGTGCATGTTGGTATGTACAAGAACACGCATGCAAGAACAAGGGCCAGCCCGCCCGCCCTCCGCCGGCCCACCCACCCGCCTAACCATCCGACGGTCCGCGTACCCGCCTAACTGCAAGCATGCACGTATTTGTGTGCGCACGCACAAACGCACGCATGTATCTGGGAAGACTTTAGGGGAATAAGTGCTGAGGATATAAAAAAAACACATTTTTTTAAAAGTTTAATGTACATAACATGTTAAGTGTAATTCAAAATGGAGATTCAAACCGATAAGGACATAAGTTTTTGCTGATTCGATCAGGATTTATATAAATATATATATATATATATATATATATATATATATACATATATATATATATTATATATATATATATATATATTTATATATAAATATATATATATATATATATATATATATATATATATATATATATAAATAATAAAGCACTTTAAGAAGAGACATTTAATGTGCCAGGAAAGTTCACTTTTTTAATTTAACGGGGCTGTATATATCAAGTAGGTATATTTAGACTTTCGTGCAGCCGACAGTGTTTGTTGTAATTTTCGATTTTTCAACTTTTGGTTACTTTTGTATTTGCCTAATCGATTATCAAAATGGATCTAATGAAAATAATCAGTTCGTCTGTCAGTCTGTATGAATGGATTTCATTTAAAAATTATGGAAGCTATTGACATGAATGTTACATGACTAATAGATCCTATAATCCTGCAACCAACTTAGTTTCTGTTTTATCGTGATACCTTAAACGGTTTCGACGGTTACATGTAATCAACGACGGTTACATATTATAATATTGGTATTGGATTCCGTGAAACTCTCACTTTTTGAGGCTGTTGTAACTATACGTACGCGTTGAGTAGCCTATGCCCCTTAAACGTTTTAATATGGTAGAATCTAGAAATATTTTTTTGTAATAGTAATAAGTAATTATAGGGTTTCATAATTACCTATTTTGACTTTTGATCAGTCTCCCATGTACTTTTTAGACAACATTTTGATTTTATTCCATAGACCATCATCTATAATGCAGTAACACAATGATTATGAAACGCTTTTCCGATGAATTCTATATTCAATCTACTGTGCAACAGCAAAACACTTGATTAACATTTCCTCATACTTTATTTTAAATTGCCTGTTTAAATAAAACCTACAATCTAGTTTCGATTTAACTCTTCAATGCAGTAGCGTTACAAAGTGTGTTAAATGTTCAATTTTGTAGGTCATTTTCTTTTATTCAGAAATTAACTGAGTCATGAGAAACCCCATGTGGGTTCGATATTATTGTCTATTCGATATTATTCGCACTACGTTCTTTATAAAGAAGAAATTGATTCGCAGAAAAAGAACTATCTTTTTAACTAATTCGATAAACTTTATCTTATGCCTTTCATTTACAGATCGCTTTAATGAAAAGTTAAAAGAAAAATAACAATTATTTAACAAAAGTAACTAGTAACTAGAAACTATATTTCATTATAGCGACCGGTCTCTGCTTCTTACGAGTAGGTAAATATTTTATATGATTGACGCATCTTGTGAGTATTATTTTGCTTATATTCGTTAGAAAACCAGGGTGATAAGTTTGGTCTATACACGTTGAAGAATTATATAATATTGACACAATTATGATAGTTTTACATAATATGCTCTGGAAAATTGTGTTGTAAAATTATATTTTTATGGACAGTAAAACCGTATTTTATGTAACATATACATATATCGTGGTTTTTGTTGGAGTACTATTTTAGAAGAACCATCTTTCCCTAATTTTCTTTCATGTAACTGTAACAGTTTATGTAGGGCACGGCAAAGAATCTTGCAACCGATTGGTTTTTTTGCGACTTCATTTTCACAGGTCGTGTAATTTTCACAAAATATTCATAAATTATATCTAAACCTTCCTCGTGAATAAAATTATCCATTAAGGTAAACCGCAATAAAATTCATTCTATATTCACAATTAAATGAAACTACGTGATGTAGTATTATCTCTACTTTCTTTGAGCTCTTTACCACGACCTAGGTTTCGTTGTATTACAACATCCTCAGGTGGGCCATTAGCAAAGATCTTTGCTAATAACCCACCTGAAGATTTTGTAACACAACGAAACCTAGGTCGTGGTAAAGAACCTAAAATAAAGTTTTGAACAAAATTTATAAAAAATATTATAGCAATAACTACTAATAATGATACAATACCTTCTATTTTTCTAATAATTTCAAAACTTATGATAATTTTCAAAACTTTACATACAATATCCCTTGGTTCTAAATAATCAATATGAAATATATATTTTGTTTAAACAGACATTATATAAATATCATGAAAAAATATATGTTAAAATTATCTTTAAAAAAAGTTGCAACACAATTTCTACTCGTTATCTACTTTACTATCATTTTTATTTTTGAATTTTTTGATCAACCATGTTTTATAAAGTAGAAAGCATTTTTTGTTATCCACATAAATCCTCTCAAATCTGCAACCGGCTATTACTATTAACATACAAAACCAGATCCAGCCATAAAACTCCACGCAGACCGCTTAATTGTTCATAACGTCGCTCTGAAAGCATTATTCAAGCATTACTGTCCGTGGCGGTTACTGTAGTCGGCTTTTTATAATTTCAACGGTACTTTGTTTGACATCACCAACAATTTGTCCACTGATTCACCATAAAGCTGCTTTTATTGTGTTTAATTTATGAATAATTAATGTTACTGAGTGACTTATTTGTGGTGTGTTATCGTATATTTTGAGTATAATATTTTGTTTATTCATTATGATATTAGAGTGTTTATATTAGAATTTGATTGACGATAAGTATCGTGTCATTTTTCAATTGGAGAGTTACGAAGGGTATTAGGTAATAAGTTCACACTATGTATATTTATACACAATTTTCCTATATATAATTTTCCTATATTCTGTAATAAAGAAAAAAGCAAATTGCTTCTTAAGAAACTAATATCACATATATCCGATACTGATTGTGCATTATATTATATTAAAAAAAGGAAAAAGTTTCGTAGGAAATACAGGTCATCTACTACTAATTTTATAAACTTTATTAAAACGGACGCAATAGCGGAAGTTGTATGTCTAAAGTTACGGCACAGTTATTACCGAGTTCCTTTTTATGGAAAAGTTATGTCCTAAGAATATTTTTTTCTATAAATTAGCTATATTTTCTTAGACATATTTTCCAATATTAATTTTATCTATCTTCGTACTATTTTCTTACTGTTTTGGCTTTGAATCTTCATTCAAGACTTTCGTAAGTTATGGGAAAATGTATAGTTAATACATGGAAATTATATATATATTAATTTAAGAGATATTTTTTTAGATATTCATTTTAGAACTTAAGTATTTTTTCTCAATAAATAAATGAACATGAATTCTAATCTACTCGAATTTAAAAA
Source organism: Druceiella hillmani (assembly GCA_039881145.1). Lineage (NCBI taxonomy): Eukaryota > Metazoa > Arthropoda > Insecta > Lepidoptera > Hepialidae > Druceiella > Druceiella hillmani. The sequence goes on along the minus strand of JAYKKI010000017.1, from coordinate 36,351,390 downwards.
ATTGATCCTTTCGTGAAGGCTGAATATGATGTTTATTTCATTTTCGGTATTTGCAATAATAAAGAAAATATTAGCAGTAGATTATACCAATTACAAGGATGGCAATAAAATATTTTTTTAAAAACATTATATTTTATTTTTCCATTTACAGTGAAACAAATATATTTTTTGGAAGTAATTTACATGTTTGTCACTTGTGATTAAGTTCAGATACTGGAATTATTTCGATAAATTTCATTAAAAAAACCAATTCCGATAAAAAGTGTATTGTTCAAGCATTTTTTTAAATATCAACACTACCTATAAGAGCAGTACATGAGTCCCAGTTGTATATGAACCGCTTTATGATCGCATTTTCTTTTGTGAATTCCAGGCAATAATTCAGTTAACATACACATCGTGACTAATGAATATTTCGACCCACGAATATATATAGGTCTCTAAAATACAGGACAATGCGCTAGTAGGTACGATTTTCTAGGTTTAATTTCCAACCAAATAAAATTATTAACACAAGTTCATATTTGCTCGAAGTTTGCATTTCAACAACATTGCATCGATCGTAGTTACGAGCAAAAATTCGGAAGTATTCATCATTAATAAGTCTTTAATTCTAATTGACAAACGAAAGCCATCTCGCCGAAGCCTGTCCAGAGTGTTGATCGTAAATTAAGTGAATCTTCTTTAATACTTCAAAGTTGTTTGATAGCGCAGTGCGGTTTAAACTTTTATAAATTTGACTTTTAATTTAGCAATTTGAAGATTATTATTTCATTTATAGCCAGGAGACAGATATTAGTTTTAGAGTTTTGCAGTTCTTTTTTATTTATCAAAGTGAGACGAGACTCAACCAGGCTCGACTGTATATCTTCAATAGATATTTTATGTGCTATAAGAGATTGCCTTCGTAGCAAAACTCCGTCATATGTATACGCTAATTGCAACTTTGTTGGATAGGAACTGGCCGCAAATGAATTTATCCTTTTCCATATCATACACTTTTGTCGTAGATGCCTATAATTGTAAACATGAATTTAATTTTACTTGAAGGTTTCAGTGCTTATGTTACCTGGTTATATAGACAATGTTTCTGAGAATTCACAATTTGATTTAGCTTATCTGCCTAATCAGCGCAGATGGTTCCATTATTATACTGTTAAGGCGAAGTTCTATAGGCTGTGTTATATTTTTAAAATCCCGTTAGTTTTGAATATCGAGATATCTTGCTTTCTATGGAAAGCATTAGTTAAGTAATTAATCTAAGCAGTTCATTATGCACCATTTAATAAGATCTTTAAAGAGTTTTTCTCTATATTTTTACATTTTATATGATTTTTCTGACACACCAATCATTGGTGATGTGTTTTCATAATTATTTCGATTGTGTTTGAAGTGAAATTTTTTCATGGTATAATGGAGAGGGATGGATAGAGTTTTCTATCGGTTATCAGTCACGTAATTTTTGCTAAGCCTTCAACCGTAGTAAAGCCTAGATTATTTTTGGGTATTAATAATTCTGAGACCATTAACCTAAAAATTTTGCACGTATGGCGAAGATGTATATAGTTTTTAGTTGTGTATAAAGTACATTAATTAATCCAAAAAAGGTTTGCGACCACTAAATAGGTCGGAAGTAAATTTTCTTTCTATGTAATCTTATACAAAAAGAAGTTCTTCCACCGATCTGACTCTATGTTTCCTTTTTCCCTGCTCCTTGGTTGTCCGCTACTTTTTACCTTTTCAATTTTATCTACTTTAATTAATTTTTTTCTTTGTGAATTTTTCACAGATTTTTTCAGATATACATTATTTCTTCTTTCTCTTGCTGTGAATTTTTTATTAATTCATTATTAAAAAAAATCTTTATCCACTTATTGCTTTGATCAGGCTGCCTTATATACATGACATATTATATTATCTGCCTTTTGGAATATATAAATCCAGATAAAACACTAATGATTGAAATATTACATCTTTTATCGGTTTTTCACTTATAGAAATAAAAAAAATCGTCAACAGTTAAGACGTTATCTTTAATTATGACTATGGCTGTTTTCTTCACTACGCGAGTATTAATACATGTCCGTATCTTCTACTTTAATGTTATCATGGGAAATCCTTTTACATTTTAACGGTTTCTATATAATATAAATTCTATATAGCCTTACGCCTCATAATAGTCTTAGAAAAAGTAGTATTTTATATTAAAACTAAATTTAATAATATTAGTCATTTTATTTAATTGAAGAATTTCAATAATATACGGACATGTATTCATCACACAAAAATTTCATACTTCATAATGTAGATATATGTATATGAGCGTTTTGCACAGGACGATGCTGGTAAAGTTGTTGATTTGTCAGTGCCAGTATTATGAAGCTACTACGCACAGATGCCATTAAGGTAGACTTCCAAGCACAACAACAGCTATAGGCGACAGATGGCTGCAACGGGACGGCTCGGCTACAGTAATAGATCATTTTCATGGTCACAGTATGTTCTTTGAATTTAAAGAAGACCGCCCTTTAAAAAAATTCGATTACTGAAATTCTGGTGTACTTTTGAAGGAGGAAGAGAATTACGATGTTCTATTTTTTAATACATATTACAAGAAGAGAAAGCCAGTAACATCTATGTTCATCATACGGCGCGAGGAAGATTTCAGCACGTTACTAAAGTATTTAAAGAGTGACCAAGACAGTTTTACAGGTTATTGTTGATTAAATAAAAGCAACTCGAGTTTTTATTGAGTTTATTTAATCACAATAAAGGAATTATCATTCTTAACATTAAGGAATTTTGTTGTTGTCTAATTTAGTATTAATTTCTTGTAGATTAAATTCTTGATATTCTCGATCAGGCGGTGAACTCAAATTCACGAGTTCTTGAGTCAACACTAAACTATCAGGTCAACAAGCAATATAGGGTTATAGAATTATTGGGGTGGATGATTTAGGTGTGTGCATCGCAGCATAATCAGAAGTAGTCGCATAGGATTAATAATGTACCTTGGAAAAGACTGTTCTCGGCTGCTAGTATTTCATGATTTGTGAGAATACGTCTCTTCAGCGACGCTGTTTATTCAGTTCAGAGCTTGTCTGAGATTTATTACTTGAAGCACTTCGAACGATGAATATCATACATGCAATTACTTCCTTACTTCTGTAGCAATTACCCTGTTCTCATCCTGTGGTTGCTCAACGGTATCTTACTTATTCTATATAATGTTAATGCCTCCAGTTCTGTGTTGAGATAAAGTTTTTTGGAAATAAAACTCTTTGTGTTATATTTTGAATTTTTCAGTGCAACAGACCCTATTTCTTTGTAACACCTGAATCTTCTGTAAGAGTCTTACATATTTTCCATCTTTTTACAGTTTTAATCTGTAATAAAAATGCAACATAATATTTATTTACCAATCAATAACTTATATCATTATGGTACTATCTGATTAGGGGTAACCAGAGACATAATGGTAATTTTCTTTTATATGTCCACATTCGGCTAAAGTGAATTTCAGGCCAAAATAATAGGTGGTGAATCCATCGCTGTTATAAATAGTATTTGAGTTTAATCAATAATTTAACGCCTATAATATCTTTAAAATTAAATGGAAAAAGCGTAATGATAAGTTAAAGATGGAAGGATATATTGTTGACAACTTAACTTTTTATTTTACATCAATCGAATATCTGACTTATATCTCACCTTAGAAAAGTACTGAAAGTATTAAGAAAAAAATCGATGTCAATAGTTTTGCTCCTCCTACCGAAAATATTTACAAACATATTGAACATGAATTTTGTCGTTAATGAAATATACCAAATTGCGAATGGAGTATTGATGGGTATAAAAATAACAAAGTATAAAAAATACCTCTTTTTTCAATCACAAGAATTACATTAACATTAATTTGTTCGCAATAGTGGACGATAATTATAAATTAATTTGCTATCAATGTTGGATCTTATGGCAAAGAAGGTGAAGAAATCTGAAATGAGAAATGAAAATTGCCACTAACAATTAACATTTCCACGCATCTAAAAATTTACCGAGCACTGACATATTGTAATTATGCTACTGTTTTGAAACGGTGATGAAGCGCTTACAATAAATATCATGTTCACTTGATAGTGTAGCGAGTTGCTAGATTCGGAGATTAATTAGAATCGGGAGAAAGAAACGAATAACTACCAGTTATGCGGTGCACGGCAGGTAGTAGAAAACGCCTTTTGATCATTATCTTATGTATTCCGAATATTTTATACGCCATTTGCAATGCTGCCGGAATCAGTTTACGACTTGATAAAAATAGCTTGTTTTCTTAGCAAAATATTGGGAGACGCTTATCTTGAAGTTAAACTGATTCTCTTCTATAGATATGTAGTAGCAGTGCAGTCATTAAATATGTTCCTATGCACACGCGCGGGGAGATTTTCAGATTTTCTTGGATTTCAGGTTTGGAATAAGTTTCAAAAGTTTTTGTATTACACAATGCGAAATGTCTTGACAAGTTAATACTATAAGTAATGGAAGTTGAGATTGCAATTAAATGAAACTACGTGATGTAGTATTGCGAGTATTTACACTTTCTTTAAGTTCTTTACCACGACCTAGGTTTCGTTGTATTACATCTTCAAATGGGCTATTAACAAAGAATAATTATTAAGAATTTCCAACAACATTTATATTTTACAAAACAAAATAGTGGAAGCCGGGTTTTTGCGGGTTTTCCCTCTACTTAAGTTAGTGTATTATTGTAGGGGAGTTAGTTTATTGCAGGGAAGCGGTGTAGTTTTTATTATACTTTCAAAAGTTATACAATATGCAAGTATTTTAGTGAGGGTAATAAAGTAAATTGATGTTATTCTATGAGGTTATGCAATGCAAAATGGTGTATGTAATAAAATTAAATGGATATTATTCTCAGTAATATATTTATACAATATTAAGGGTATCTGATAGTTAGAACAAGGTTATACCACTAATTATAAATATTACCCGTTTTATATACATATATATATTTTTTTTCTTTTATTTTTTTTTATATACATATTTTTTTATTTAGACGTGTAGCCGGGCTAAAATAATTGTTTTGAAGTGTACTGCAGTATCAGTATTGTCTAACTATATTATGTCTAGAAGATATTGAGTATGGGTGAAAATATTGTATTTGTATATGTTACATAATTAAATAAATTGCAGTATTCAATACAACAAGTTGAGATGATATTTGGCAATAAATGTTATCTCAGCTGTGGTATTAGAAAAAAATTAACTATTTCAAACTAAGTTTTGTCTAACTTGAAGAGAACAAAAGCATGAAGATATTGATTACAATTTAAATGCTCATTAGATTGAAGATGTGATTAAAACTTAAATGCTCATTAGATTATTTGTTAAGCAAATATTTTAATGGTAACCAAATTCGATATATTTTATAAAAAAATTAGTTTATTGTTAAGCATCAAAATCGATTTGACGTACTCCTATGTACCGCTTATAACGGTCAACAATAGATAAATCAGCATATATTTATTGTTCCCTCCCTATATCTTTCCGTATATTGTCCTCCAATAAAATATTTTAGTTCATTTCTAATTTAACGTCACAAACTTGGGGTTTGACACAGATCAAGTTTATTAATTTTTCCTCTTCATCAATACAAAATTCAGCCATTACCTCCGAGACATGTGACACTATTACTTCGAGAATAGCAGTATCGCCTGTTTCATGTGCGACAGGAATAAACACAAACCAAGCGGCACGTGTTATGGCTTGCATACAAGCTTATATATTATAGAATAGTTATGGCCAGTAATGCCGCTATCACTGAGCGACACTTACTTCTGCCACCTGGGTTTGTGAAAGTCTAACTTTACGGTAAAAATTCATATATTTTACATAAAATAAATTGCATTGTTGTGCATGCGTGTCAGCACACAAGAGAGTGGTGGGGAGCTATATTCCACATAACTACAGCAACTGTCACGTCATTTCTGTTAACATATTTAAAAATGGTATTGCCCCATTATTTGTAGACTTTTTTAAAATTTTGTGTAAGTTCAATACTAGCTCATTAAACTCGTCTTTATTTTTACGATCTCATGTGACTTGAATAACTTATTCGAATAATGTACTAATTCTCAATTTTTATAATATCAGCCTTTAAAATATTTTATTTTAAAAATAAGAAACATAATTAATTACGTGTGGCTAACTTACAGGATGTTGAAAAACAAAAAATTAATAAAAAGGATTCAATCAAAGAAAAGTGATGGCCAATATTAAATTGAAATTCTGAAGAAATTCGTAAAAAAGGGCGAGTAACCAAGTGAGGTATACAAGCAAACTAACCATGGACATATTGATATTTAACAATGTATGGGATAGATATTAACAACTTGTGGTGTATGGGATAAATATTAACAACTTGTGTGCGTATAGGATAAATATTAACAACTTGTGGCGCATGGGACAAATACTAACAACTTGTGTGCGTATAGGATAAATATTACCGACTTGTGGCGCATGGGACAAATACTAACAACTTGTGGCGTATAGGATAAATATTAACAACTTCTCTAAGAAGAAATAAATCTTTGCTTAAGAAAGACAGAGATAATAAACACGATAATTACTTTATTGATTTAATCTAATTCTACAAGTATATTGATATATATGAATAGTATGAAGAAGTACACGAACGAATAGAACACGCCATGTGTTCAAACTGGAACTCCCTGGAAGTGAAACGTTTGAAAACAAAGCTAATTTAGCAAATTGCGTCGTCCACGTATTCACACATCTCCATTTGTAATAAAATTTATTTAATTTTGATTATTGGCAACAGCCGCTAGTGGAGTAATACATTTTTGGAAGTTTCGATTTTCGTTTAAATTCCGATACATGTAAAAAAAACTACATTCAAAGAGAAAATCACTTGTGTCAATCGTCTTTAGATGTAAAAAAATTGTCAAAATAAATAGAATGTTGCTGAAATAAAGTATTATTCAATAAAAAATAAAAATCGGTTAAAGTGAGTCTGAATCACGGACAGAGGTTGGTCAGCAATTATAAAATGCATTTTGTTTTCGATACCATCTATTTGAAGTGAAAACATCTTAATTCTAACTCATCATTAAAATGGACATCCCAACGCAATCAATATTTAACAATACTAAATACAATTAAATAGGCGGGGCATATACATTGCTGCGAACATCTCAAAAACTATGACATCTAGAATCATCGCTGTAGTTATCCTATAAAATTTATGTGAACTTCTAAAAACTTGGTTTTTTATTAATTTTAGTTTCAATAGTAGTGAATAAAATTGAGGCATATGTTTTCAAATTTTTTCTAGTATCTCTGAAGATATGTTACCTAAAAATATGAAAAATATATAATATTAATAACATAAAATACAAAAAATATTTTTGATGCCCTTGTGACAAGATCATTTGAATTACATTCCACACTACATGAGGAATTTCAAAACAATTCTGTAACTAATCTACTAAAAATATACTGTAAATAACACCATTAACTATAATCTGTAAATAACACCATTAATACCTGTTATAAAAATATCATGATACAGCTTAATTAAAATATTTAATAATATGTAAGAAACTGAAAAAAATATCAATCAATTTAAAAAGTTAAGTGAGAAATTTTTAAATTTAGCTAATTTAGAAACCTGATAAAGTTTGCTAAAATGTATACTAGGCCATTTTAGTTTCTGAATTATAAATACATTGTTCAAAATTTCTATTTGAACTTACTTATACATTGTTCAAAACTTCTATTTTTCTAAAAATAGCAACTATAATCTGTGAATAACATCATTAATAACTGTTATAAAAATATCATGATACAGCTTAATTAAAATATTTTATAATATGTAAGAAACTGAAAAAAAAATCAATCAATTTAAAAAGTTAACGGAGATGTAATAAGATATTGATTGCGATTTTTTCGCTTAGCGAGAAATTTTTAAATTTAGCTAATTTAGGAACCTGATAATGTCTGCTAAAATTTATACTAGGTCACTTTAGTTCCTGAATTATAAATACATTGTTCAAAATTTCTATTTGAAGCTATCACTTACGTGTATATAAAGATTCCAAAAAGGTAAAATTGTTACAATTAATTCTGTAAAGATTCAAAAAGTACCTGCTTTATTGAAATAACTCAGCATTCGCAGAAATGCTTACAATCAAAATAACTGCTTATCAGAATTGTTTCACTATCTCTTTCCCACTCGTATGGTCTTTTTATTGGTCTCGGTCGTCAAGCGACCCCCTTTACTCCTTTCAAAATCTTCGCTTCTTTAGTAACTTGCTTATCGCTTGGAGCTAAGAAAGTGTTTTTTGCTGTTTTTTCCCCACCGCTGTTTTTAATTGTTGACCTACGCTTGAATTGGTCCTTGTTTGTGCTTGTGATTTGGATATAGTTTGACTAACTGCATTGCAAAATGTCTCAGACTTACACTAATTTTTTGTTATTTGGAAGGGAATACCTCCAGCGTCATCCCCTGGAAATTTTGTGGAAATTCAAGTAAACCATAGAATTCTTCAAAAAAGAACAGCACGGATGCCTTGAATGAGTTTGGATGATATAAGTTTGATGATAATATAATAAATTTGCTCTTCAGCGGAATCAGGTTAAAATGATGGAGCGGAAAGATTACGATACTTTCTGTCTTCAGTAATGAAGAATAAACACATCGAGTTTAGACTCGTTGGACTTGTCTTGATATAACAAGAAAGTAAAAAGGTAAAGAGTAACAAAGTAACGTAGTTAAATATATATATATATATATATATATATATATATATAGGAAAACATAATTAACTTGTTTGCGTCTATCCTCGTGTTTTCGGTATTTATGAATTGATTTCGATGACTTTTTTTTATTTGAAAGAATATGTCCACAATGTTTTTTCATGAACACATAAACATACAAAGAAACTTCACTTAGTACTCGTATTTTAATAATTTCTGACTTTTCAGTGTGAATCTTTTTTGATAGTTATTTGAAGTCAGTTTCTTTATTTTTTATTGAATATATTTGGCGTTAATTTTGTAGAAATTAATTATTCACAATTAAATGAAACTACGTGATGTAGTATTATTTCTACTTTCTTTAAGTTCTTTACTTGTGGTAAAGAACTTAAAGAATGTAATAATACTACATCACATAGTTTCATTTAATTGTTTATTTTTTGTAAAGAAATTTTTTTCTTAATAAAGGCAAAAGGTGTTATACCCATTAATAAACCTTATACCCATTAATTTGTTCATTGCTTCCTATTTCAATTACTAATACCGATATGAAATGAACTCGGGAAATTACGGTTATTAGTTGCTGTTATTGAATACATAGGTAAAAGTAAAAAATGGCGTTGTAAGTAAAAAAGTGAATAAACTATTATTTACGTTAAAAAAAATATTTAACCTACGGTATAAAATTACAAACGGTTGATAAAATAATAACAAAATATCCTAGTAGAGTTATTATGCTCATAGGAATATTTAAGCATAAATTGAAAAGAAAAAAACATCAACAAAGAAAAAAACAAGTGAAGTTATGAAAAAGCATCGCTTCAAATTTCTACTTTATTGCGCAACGTATTTCACTTTATATATAATTTACAATTATTTTCGATTCTACCTTATATGTAAGCTACCAGTTGAATCAGTAGCAGTTTGGAGAACTATATTAAAGCAGTATAATATACATTGGATACTAAAATTGTATTCTAGACAATTATGATCTATTTAATAATTGTAAAATCTGTAAATTTGTTTCGAAACTAAAGATGTGAAAATCATATACGTTTTTGTCACCCAAGTTCCAAAATATTATTGGTTGTAAATACAAAACTTACTTTTTATATTCCAAAATTACTGGACTTAACGTAATCAGTCGTCGTTAGCACGTCGAAATACTAAAACATTGGAATATTGACTTCACTAGATGAGACCAGTTGGACAAAAATAGAAGGATAAAGGAGACTGACGGAAGGCTCACTGTGTTGGGTTCAGGTGTTACATGAACACAAAATATATGCTTATGCCAATATTAGTTAATAGTTTATTTTTAATTAATTTAGGCAATGGCTACTTATTATAAAATTATAAAATTTTATAATATTCATTCCCTAAATTAATTAAAAATAAACTTATTATAAAATATACTTATTATAAAATTATTTATAAAAAGAAACTATTGGTAATGATTACTAATTATAATTATTTCCAATGGGACATTACATATTTCATGCAGTACTTTGTTGTTATTTTTATTTCCGATTAACAATTCTTCATACATTAATCATAATTTCTTCTAGTTTATTAGTATTGATACATAGAAGAGATCAAAAAGCGCTGTGCTACAACTATATCTACGGGAGAAAAGCTCGAGAAGAAGGTCAAAGACTAAAGTATCACGAAAATATCTGAGGTTCGTGTGATAAAAGGCCTAATCGTCTTCTAGGGAGCAAAAACTTGGTTCCTGTTTTTAAAAGATGCAGAAAGATAAATATACTGGAGACATTTTGAATAAATATCTTGAATGACGTTTCACACAAAAATATTTATCATTAAAAAGCTGAGAATTAGAAAGTCTCGTATTAACGAAACTTTAAGGATGCTGAAGTCCTTCGGCTACATTTATAAATAACGAAGAATCCTTTTTCTAGAGGAACAATTGGTAGTGCAAGGCCGGGTAGAAGGCAGCAAAGTTAGAGGCAGAGCACCAACGCGTTGGACAGGTTATTCAAGGCGACGACGGGATCCGCAATAACGTAATTCATGCGCAATACCTTCCACGGCCAGAAAGAAACATTTCAAAAGCGACAGTACTTGCCAAAACAATGATTAACTACTCACTAATTGGTCGTTTGTGTCCAAATAGAACTGCCTAACTAAAAATAATTATGGTCATAAATTTTATTTTTTACTATTTTCCGATTGTCAATAGCTGAATTTCTTTGCTTTTCATACCATAAGAAATACCAAATTTTACTAGAAAATACCAAATTTGACTGAAATGCTATTGATTAACATTTATAACGGTTTAAAGTCTTTACTATTTTCATTACGCTCCGGTTTCCAAACCGCTATCTCGAATTATCGGACATAGTCACGTCAAGAATAAAAGGAAAATTTAACATATAAAGTAGTAGTTTTTCTTATTTCACTTTGATACCATAATCTAATGTTTTTTTATTGCATTGACTTTTGATTCAAATATATCGATTCAAATAATATATGCATTTACTATATTATGGTACAGACTCTACTATAGTTACCAACAATTGATTAGCTCTTATTATAATAAGATTCAACAAAGCAATAAAAAAAATTATAATTTTTTAAGTAAAAGGGTTGATAGGCGCTTGCAAAATTATTAATTTGCATTTAACGTCACTTTGTTGCTATTTAACTGGCATTATTTGTAGTTTTTAGTGCTTAAAATTAAATTTTGATTATTTTTGTAATTAAATAACCCAGTTTATTAGGTTAAAACCGCGTAAAGACGGCATTTATAAGAAATTGTCTTTAAAAATCGATCTGATTTGTTCTTTGAAACTGATATTCATGAGATTCTCATAGAAACTATCAAACGAAGTGAACTGGTTTTTCGCTACCTGATTATTTCGTTATTACTTTCATAGCATTTCGTCTGTTATGTTGCAATAAGTTATTTATTAATTACGTTATTTAAATTTTAAACATATATTCCGTTTAGCTTATATATCAACAGTAGCCACAATGAATTAGTAGTTATAATCAGCCTTCTTTTCGATAAGTTTTTATTTTTTTCTGTGTTATTTGCTTCTACCAGTTTGATCTTGCTACGGTTTGATGAAGGTGGATTTAGCTATTCTCCCTAAGCCCGTCTAAATACTCCCTTTCTTCTAATAAATTTGCTTGTCCTGTTTCCCTGCAAGTTATGTTCGAACAGGAACTAAAACGTAAATCAAGATATTGTAAAGGAGCAAATTTAAAAAAAAATTATTCAAAAATTTCCTTCCTTATACCCGTCTGACTTAACCTGCACTGAATCAATAGAAGCAATTCCTGGTAAAACCCCTAGCACTCCTTCATTCACATTTCATAAACATTAAACAGCTCTTTTTTACATGATATAAATTGTTCATCCCCTCCGTTAACGGTAGTCGTATGGGTATTGTTTACAATGTTCCAGTAGATTGCTCTGATGAGAAGGTCTTACAAAACATAGAAGTCACCGAAAACTGATCGATGGCCCATCCCAATTTTTTTCCATCACAGATGATGGTTATTATTTTGATGGCCATGAACGTTCCAACGTATTTTGATGGCACATTCCTCTCTACCAGTTTTAAAATATGAATTCCTGCAATGTCTCAAATATTGTAGGTTTGGATATGTGATTGAAAAATGCCGATCTTCCGAGCGTTGTTCTTCATGTGGTAAAGGTCACCTCGAAAGATACTTCCCTCTTCCTATTGACGACTAAAATGAGTTCCTTTAGGTGAAATTCATGATTCCACTCATAGATTTGTCCGGAATTCGAAAGACAAATGAGATCAAATTTGAAATATCTAAAAGGGACATATTTTATGCGGAAGCGTCCAAAATAGTCCCTACTTTAAGGTAACCATTCCCCTCAATTGCAGCTCAACTCTTTTCCAGCTTCTCCTGAAAATGTGTTTCCCCTTCTTGCCCTAAATACTCTTAAGATTTTGACTCTGCAATCTAGATCCCATTCTTCGACAATACTCAACCAGGGCGGCATCTCGAGTAGCCTAAGCATACTTCCGAATTCCTTAACCTATTACGGGCTGATTAAATTTAATCAACAAAGTTCAGTTAATACTCCTTCTACTACAAGTATTATTCAAATTGATTGACCACTTTGGTCAAAATGCTGAGTTCCTCCTGTCAAATACCGTCCAACGTAGCTTGTTTGATTCTTATCTATCTTCAACCCCTTATTGATAATGGTTACGCTGACAGTGGCGAGGGTCTTGCAATGGAATAGTCGCGGTGTTATTTTAAACAAAACAGATTTTTGCCACCCCCTTGTTAAGAATTTCCCATCCGTATCTGCCATCTCGGCGACTTTGTTGAATCTCAAATATCATTTTGAGATCAAGGACTACGCCTATCTACGGTATGATAGAGCGGATAGCAAGGGCGAATCTGCCTTATTATTTAACAAATCCCTTCTCTTTTCCTAGATTTCTCTTGACTCTCGCAATTGTCAATTCAACGTTGTTGCTGCAAGAGTCAAAGATAACACCATCCTTTCTGTATGTGTCTCCCTTCCAACTTATTCCATGTAATTAGAACTACGGTATATTTTGACCTCAATTCCTAGCTCGTATATTATTCGGAGAAATTTTAACCCTCATAGTTCGATTTCACCCAAAGCAACCCTTTAAGAAACTCATTGCTGGAATTTCAGGATGATTTTGGCCTCTATTTACTGGACTATCTAATACGAGTTTCTATCCCATTTCAGAGAGTTTCTGCCCCATCCGAGCTCAGTAAATATATTTATTTGCTTCTAATCCTTAGATCTTATATCTGATCTGATATCCTTACCTTCTTGAAATATTATATCTGAATATTTTGGAAGCAACCATTTTGATTTATTTCCCTCGTTTTAATTTCAATGTTGAAAAAAAAATTGTCTCTCAAAAAATACAACCTACATAGGACAGATTGGATAAGATTCCGAATTTTCCTTAATATAGAAGTGGATTTCCTCCCTCCAGTTGACTTTGATAGCATTGACTCTTGCTATGATCAATTTGTGGAGCTAGAGACCTGGCTATTGGGAACTTTATCTCACTTAAGAGATTTAACCACCGCTACTGATCTTCTCTTCCTTGGTATGATGGAGTCTACTCTGTGGCGGTTAAAGCCCGTGAAGAGACTGAAGCGATATAAAAAAACCTAATATATTGTAAGCAAACTTCTTCTTGTTTTGAAATACCTAAACAGAGACTAAAGGAATTCTCATTAAAAAAACAGGGATGGCTAGAAGAAATTCATCCACTCAATCTCTCCTTCATCCTCTTCTTCTCTTATCGGATCCAATATAAAAGGCTTTTGGTCTGTTTTCTGGCCTGATTCTATTTACGTCCTGGGGAATTGCGTAAACTAGTTTATAAATAAATTTGCTCTCCCGTATGTCACAAATCTAGATTTTTTAGATATAATTTTACTAATGCCAACTATTTTATAGAAGAAGATTTCTTCATTACTGAATTGGATTTGGACGGTATATCATATTCAATGGTGAAAAATACTTTATCATCTACTTGTTGTTATCTTTTGTCCTTCATCAATCATATCTTTAAATCAGGCTATATTTGAAAGTTATGGAAAACTCGGATAAGAATAATATTCCTAAACCTCATAAATATTCCATCCTAGAGACCCATAGCACTTTCTCCTGTTTTAGCGAAGATCACGGTACACCTGATTAAGAATTGATGGGAATCGTTTACAGAACTCCTTTCCATTTTCTCAATCAACTGATTTGGCTTCAAAATAGCAAAAAGTACGATGGACCACTTCAGCGTCAAGAGTTCCTCGTTGCTGCTTTTTTACATCTTTCTTCAGCCTACGATAATGTCAACCTTCCAATCCTAAAAAAATTCTTTACAGTCTCTGAATTCCAGTCAAGATTACAAATTTCCTCGCTAATTTTCTTTTAGAAAGATCTATCTTTCTTAGAAGCCCCGAATTCCCTCCCTTAACTAGAACTATGCGGAAGGGACTTCCAAGCTTTTCTTTTAAATCCCTTAATTTTTAATGTGTACTCTTATATAGTCGACTTATTGGTAAATATCTTTTGTCCTATTTAACAATAAATTGATGATCTGCTTTCATATTTTTTGATAAATCAATAAGGATTGTCGAAAATGCTTTAAACTCTGTTCTTGTTGACTTAAAAAAATGCGTTAACTCTCACAGTATGGATTTATTTCCATTGCAAAATTACTGTAGTGTCTTCTCTAGAAGGAGAAACACTCCACCTTTATCTCTTTCTTATAATTCTTCCTCAATGCCTATTATTTCTAATATTAAATTCTCAGGTATGTTTTTGGACCCAAAATTATCCTGGAATACTCACATTGATCACGTTATTTCCCGATGCCAGGCTAATATAAATATTCTCCGCGCAGTTTCTGGAGTGTGGCGGGACTCATACCCTATCGCTTAATAAATGACGCTTTGGTATGCAGTCATCTAGGCTATGCTACATTCCTCTTAGATTCCATATCCAAAAGCAAAGCCACCAAATTGACCTGCATTCAGTCTCAACCACTGAGGATCATAGCAGGTGCAATGCAATCTAGTCCCATAATTACCCTATAAGTAGAATGTGTTGATCCTTCTTTACTCCTCCGGCGATAATACCTAGCTGATCATTACCTACTGAAAGCAACTAGATTTTCCACGCACCTCATTTTCCCAAAACTCATCCTTCTTTCTAGGTTTTATCGAGCATGTCCCTTTTTGGAATTCTAAGAATCAACGTCCTTTTATCGTTAGCTTCCAAAGGTTCAAATACCTCTCTAACCCCGTTTATCAAAAGTCCTCATTCCTATTCTATAGTTTTCCATTTAATTCTATACTTTTATATTTAATTCTATAGTTTTCCATTTAATTCAGTAATTCAAAGGTTAAACATAAATTTGTGTTTTGGAGTTGGTAAGAAGTCAAAAAACATCAATTCGCTGCTAATTCCATTTCTGTATAGATCGGAGGCGAATATACACAGATTTATTGAAAACCCCGGGAGATGGCTATGTAGGTGTGTCGTTTTATTGCCAAGCCACTTCTTATTCGGCATGTCGAGCTATTGTGGAGGCTTTGAAGTATGCTCTACTTAAAAAGATTCACAGACATTCTATCTTCGCTAACTCCTTAAATTCTTTATAATTCTTCCTCGTTATCCTTTTTTCACGAACTGTAGCTTTCTAATTCTCCATATCAAGCAACTCTGGTGCACTTGATTTTGAGAGATCGGGATAGGATGTCGTTCTTCCATGGATCCCTAATTATTGTGGGATAGTAGGTAAACAAGTAGTAGACGCAAAACTCGGTTCGCCGTCGTAAACGTTGTTTCACTCTTAATTTTATTGAAAAACTCCTTTCCTCATTCGTTCTTGGATGGTGCCTAACTGGCAGCGGGCGTGGAAAAGATCATCTCCGAATCCGGATGCGGGGTATTTCCAGTTTCAGTCGTCTATTTCCTCAAAACCTTGGTTCTCAAAAATTTTTCTTTTTCTCGACGGAAAACCTCTGTGGTATCTCATATGCGTTTTGATAATTTTTCTATTCCTGCTTATTTGGCTCGGCTGCGTGGCGGAGGACCTCTAATACGCGATTGTGAAGTTGGAGAGGGTAATCTAAATCATGGTGTTTTTGAATGTCCATTAAATAATAAGTTTCCTTCATTAATTTATAAATTATTAAAATTTAAAATTCTGTTGCCCATTAATACTAGATCTCTTTTATATGTGGCCAATAAACCAATTATAGAATTAATAATTTAATACTTTAGAAAGGAAGACATCAAAATATAGGATCTTTAAAATTTACATATTTTTGATTTTACGTTTGTTTTTACATTTGTATTTTCTATTTTCTACTTCGTTTTACTTATTTAGTTTTAGTTTACTTCTTCTTCAATTTGTGTTTTGCTGTACAGTATATTTTTTTTGTTACCAAGGAACAATTCCTAACTTGTTTTTGGCAAAGATTATATATGAAGAAAATAAATGCCGTAGAATAAAATATGAAGACAAAATAATCTGTCATATTTTCACGTGCTTTTGTACTCTCATTAATAATTTTATATATTTATTACTTAATATAACTCCATTCATTGAATATGGTTTGGTGGTCTCGTTACGATCTTGGTTATCAACACGTAAGTTGAATATTGAAATTTATTATCATATTTTAAAATCTAAATATGATTTAGTTCTAGATAATTTCCAAGAATAAATTCGTTTTATCTTTATAGGCCTCGTTAGCCGTAGTCCTGATTAATTGATATTGGTAGAAAGGTTTGACACTTTCTAATGTAGTATGCAGTGGTATTAAATATAAATTAATAATATATGTATTATAAAATAATATAATACAAACTAATTTGTCCCGATGGCACAGAAGATGCTTTTGTAAAATAATGTAGGGCTGTATTGTATTGTAAAGTATGCTAATTGGTGCTAAACTACCATTATATCACAATTAAATGAAATTACGTGGGCTATTAGCAAAGATGTAATACAACGAAAGATGTTGTAATACAACGAAACCACCTGAAGATATTGTAATACAACGAAACCTAGGTCGTGGTAAAGAACTTAAAGAAAGTAGGAATAATACTACATCACGTAGTTTCATTTAATTGCGAATAATGGATTTCTACAAAATTAACGCCAAATATATTAAATAACGTTATATTCTTTAATCTCACTGTCCATTCATATTTATAATTATAATAATTAAAATCATTTATTTTTTGTAATCTAATTGTGGTTTTCTTTATGTAGAGAAAAAATATATGAAAATATAATAATTTTTCCATTCTAAATTAAAATTCAAAACATATCGACTTTACAGCGAGGACAGAGCAACTTTGAAATAATACAACCAGCGAGGGGAATAATGTCACACCTTTTGCGACGGGAAATTTTGAAGGATCAACCGAATATCACCCGAATGACGACTATTATAGTATCATTCAGTAAGAACGATTTTTATATATTTGATGTAGCAAATGTTTTTTTTAACTGTTGGTTGATATCTTGTTATATTTGGAAAAATATAAAACAATTCACCGCTTTGGTGTTTTTTGACGTAAGTGTTCATTTCAAATTTGAATTAAGATTTTGAGGAATACTGTTTGTAGGGAACCATTTTAAACTATTGTACATTAAGAACAAACTAAATAACATAAAATATTTAAATACACAAAAATTTATTACGTTATAGTTTTTTTATTATTCAAGAATGGCTCAATTATGTGGAATAATTATTATATTTTAGTCCTTAATATTGTTTATACATTTTTCAGAATTTATGTAGCAGAATTGATATTTAAAATATATTTTTATTTCTCTCTTCTCTTTTTGATTTTGAGAAACATGCCGCTATGCAATTTTGTAACGATGCATTGAATTTTGATCGGTAAAAATAATAACGTGTCGAGTTTATGAAATGTTTCCGCTTATTAATGTTTGTACGCAATTTTATCAGTGGCAGGGTTTTTTCATATCATAAAAAATATTATTACTTCTTTGCAGAAAAGAACAACAAATCTCTGTATAATCTAGTGGCTCTTATAGAGAGTGGAATGAATATAGCTCATGTCAGGGTAGTAGGCGATGATGACGACTTGTCTAATGTCGATGCGTTGAAGACTTTTGACCAGGCTGTAAAATATTGCTGCTACAGAAACAGCATCAACGACTGGCCAGTGGCTACCTGTACTAGTTTAAAGTGTTCATGGAGTTTTACGGGTTTTTTTATAAATGTATTATTATTTATGAAATATTATTTATATTTGGTCGTTGAATTATCTGCATATTTTTGTTAATTTCAGGCAAATATTAATATTCATTATGAACAAATATCAAAAACATTTTATATTTTAATGTAATTTCCACGTGAATAATATTTTAAAACTAAGTGGTTCCGTATTTCTAAAAAAATTTACGTAAACAGTTGTTAGTGTAAAAAGAGATTATAATAGTTTTCCAGTAAAAATTGTTCATAGAGAACTTTCAAAATATGGCGGGTGCAGATTATTTTTTGGATCCTGATCCGATCCGGGTTTTTATCCAATTTTTCACATAATTTTCAAATCCATATAGTATAATTATTTTGGTTATTATGTTTATTATATCTAACGAAAACAAGTATTAGTAAAATTTTTCAAGAGTATTATTTCTTTTTGTAGGATTTTGAAAAAGGTATTAACCTCGAACCCAACGATACAATAATCCTAACATGTGATGACGCATATAAGTATTTAGGAGACAGAAACAAAATACATAGCTGCTACAAATATCTGTGCAAGGATGTGCGGGTGGGCATGAAAGTAATTATAGAATATGGCGATGTTGTCATGCGATGTACAGAAATTATAAACGATACCGATATAAGGTGCGTGGTTGAAGGAGATGGCGGTCTGCTCCAATCGAGGAAAATAATTTCTTTACAGGGAGCAAGATATTCCATGCCCCCCCTCTGTGATATTGACTACAAAATTATCGAGTTTGTGAAGCGAGAAAACGTAAGTTTTGTTTTTTTATATGGGAAAGTTATTTAAAATATATCAAAATACTTATCAAACAACGAAGATTTTACATGAGTCCGCTTTCTTAAATTATATATATATATATATATATATATATATATATATATATATATACTTTTTCCGAAGTAATCTCCACTGCATACTAGGCAGTCTTGCAAATATATAAACTGGGTACAAAAAATATCTTGCGAACGAGACGCTAGAGCAAATTTCCTCAAACGTCCTAATTAACTCGGTATTACTTGAGAAATATCAACTTTTTAGGTGTTTTTGGACATATGGGAAAAGTACAATATAACATGGGGCTAAGTTTGGACTATTTGAAAGTATCCCAATGATTGGATTTTAGTATCCTTTTAATAATCTCTTCTTACATGTCGGTACATTATCTTCATGCAAAAATCAAGTGTTGAGTGTCAAATTTAAATATGAATTGTTAATGCATCCACGAATAGAGCGGATTTTTTTTAATACCCTTCGCACAGCTATGATAGTTTTTGTACCGCTTCCATATTTTTATCACTAGTTTCTTCAACAGATTTACCCCATATTAAATCATCTTACAGCTCAAAAATACCAATGAAATTTTATGAACTAACTTGATGAACTAAAACAGAAAATATATTCTAAGGCCACGTTAATATCCTTGAAGCTTTTGTTTTTGAAGTAAAACTTCTTTACGCACGCTTGATTTGGGGAGTAAGCTGGTGAAAGCGTGACGAGAGCGTTACGAAAAGTGTGATCGGGCGAGGCGAACGGAAGTTGAGAGGGAGATATAAGTTAGTGAAGGCAGAAAGAGAGAGAGTTACGTTTCGTCTATTATTTTAGGGACAAGAGAGAGAGGTGTGAGCACACATTTCCTTTCTCTCTTTCTCTCATAGCCAGTTATGTTTCGTATATCTAAGACACAGTGCAAGCCTATTTTCTGTATCACACTGTAGGAGCAAGAGAGAGCAGTGCGCGCGCACATTTTCTTTCTCTCTTCCTCTCATAGCCAGTGCATGAAATATATATATATATATATATATATATATATATATATATGTATATATATATGCGAGTTTGCTGGCGTTATGCGAACGGTGATTTTTTTATTGTTTTGTAATTTGATTTCGTTCTTGAACAATTTTATAAATTATTATTTTATTCAATATATGAAATATCCTACGTTTAAAGTGAATAAAATTGTAAATTCATTTTAAAGTTTACATTTTGTGAATTTGAAGTTTTACTTCAGTCGTGTGGCCTAAAGCACACTCCTTTTTTATGAAGCCTTGTTTAAATTTGTGAAGACTGATGGCCCCCGTATAAGCGAAGAACTAATTTTAATATAATTCGAACGCAATTATCGTCACGCATCAAAACCGACAATGATGTTAATTTAATAACTTGTAATTTATCTGTCTACAAAATCTATCACCTCAATTTCATTTTGTCATATTTTTGCACACGACAAACCGATATAGCAACCTAGTATTTTAAAGTAGTCGCATTATAGGTGGATTATAAATAGGAATAAATGTGGGGAAGGTAGAGCTAAATAGCGATGGCTAAAATACAGGACAGTTTCAAATGGTTAAATACAAACGATTCGTGATACCGGTGAAAATTCTTAAACCAATTTTCTTACAAAAGTTTTCTTCTTTTTTATCACAACCATAAAATTAATTTAATGTTTTAAATACTTTTTATGATTTTCTTTTCGTGTAAAATATTATATATATATTCCCTTGGTGTTATACAAATCGAAACAGAAAATCGAAATGTTTTTTCAAGTTAATTAAGCGCTTCCACACTCAGTTAACTGTACTCCATATGAACAATTTCAAAGTGTAATTTATTTTTTAATCGGTTTCTGGTATTTTGTATACATTGTTGGAAATTTGTTAGAAACCTTCTTTTGTGACATTGCTAAATTATATTGGACGATTTTATTATTTTTGAATTAGTCGACTGAATTTTAATACAAATTTAAATTATAATATTTAAACAAATATCCTGTTCAAATAAACCAAAAATATGTACGTCTTATAGTATAATAGAGCACGATCACGATGAAATAATAAAGTAGGGCTGTATTAGTAACGCATTTGTAGGGCTGTATTAGTATGTATTTGTGAGACTAACATCTGTTAATGAGTTAAAATTTTCTTCACAAATTTGTGTTGAACCAATATTTCTTAGCTATTATTCTCTTTAAATTCTCTTTTAATTTCCAGATAGATATGTTGATAGTTTCATACTGCCGGAATGCCGAAACTATTTTAGAGGTTCGAAAGGCCTTGGGTTATATGGCAAGGAAGGTCCAGCTAATAGCCTGCATCTGTGAGATTCAAGGATTAGAGAATATTGAAGAGATTATAAAGGTCGATTTTGCATGGTATTTTTTTCGAGAAGAAAATTAATACAAACCTTCCTGGTTAACGTAAAATTATCACGATTGATGTTAAGTGACAAATGGATAAAATAATAAATTTAATAATAAAGTTAATCATTGAAATTTGATATCAATATCTGTGGTCTAACTTTCTGAGGTAATATTAAGATAATTTTTCTAACCACTATATGCACGGACTTCAAACAACTTCAAACGATTTCAAACGGGTTCCTACGACTGTAAAATATGCTGTAGTGCTCCGTAATCACAATTTGTATGTTTAGATGAATATATCACGACTGTTGGAAGTCATAAACTCAGTTTTATATAGTTACTATTATAATCAGTAATTCTCAATATTTTCTGTTAATCATCAAGTATAATAGTATAATTTCTTTGGTAGGTTACACAGGTGTTGTCAAATTGATATAACAAGTCACCTTCTATAGATTCCACGGTACGAAATAAGACGGTTTATATCAATATTTTTGGAGTTTACTCCTTAAGAATCGATTTTCATATATAACGTCCGGTATGAAGTTTTATTAGGAGTAAAAAAAGGTTCAGAGCGTTAAAAAAGTGAAACAGTTTGTAAGTTTGGATGTAGGAGTTAAGCTCCAAAACTACTCGTTCGGTTTTAATAATTATTTCACCAGTATTTAGAAAGGACCTTCAGGGTGGATGTAAGTTGTAGATTACACCGTTAAAAAAATTTTCGTATATTATAAAAAAGTTAAATTTTGTAAGTTTGGACGTACGTGATAATCTTCGAAACTATTCATCCGATTTCAAAAATTCTTTCACCAATACTTAGAAAGGACCTTCAGAATGGATGTGGGTTGTTTATTATCCTGTTAAAAAATTTCATTTATTACAAAAAGTTAAATTTTGTAAGTTTGGACGTACGTGATAATCTTCGAAACTATTCATCCGATTTCAAAAATTCTTTCGCCAATATTTAAAAAGGACCTTCAGGATGGACATAGGTTGTATATTATTTTGTTTTTAATCACTTCCTCGAGATACACTATTTCAACGTTAATTCAAGTGTTAAACGTGCTTACGTGCACATATAACGGGTGCTGTGCGGCATCATGTTAGCAATACCACTTGACGCGGCAAAGCTTTTTTTTGGGTTTGTATTTGAGCGGTATGATTATCATTTCGCAATTGTACAGTAAATTATTTTAAAGAGATTTTGCGATATCAAAACATTTAACAAGAACAAAAGATTTAAACGTAATTATGTCAGTTAACCAACAACTTTATGTTACTGACGAGAAACTTTTTTGTATTGATGGCTGCAACCCTGATGAGTATTTACATAAAAGCAAATGTAATTACTCTAACACAAGCATACAGCGCTAGTCCAGCATTATATTATACACGAAAAGTCTGAAAAATCACGAAAAGTATCTTTAAATGACGATAATAATATATAATATATAATGTGTAACTAATAAAAAGTGATATTTAATTAAGTAGACAAAATTAAAGTAATTGTGGTCAGTACTATCAGCCAGTATAATTATTTAAGTTTATAAACACCACAATACATTTATAAAGATAACATTTCAATAACCATTACGTAAAAAGTAACCATTATTATTGTGGTTGCAATTTATTTCATTCTAAGAAATTCTTCATGTTTGCCTACTGCAATTTTTTGTGGCTTGTGTGTGGATAAGCTTAGAATTTATGTTTGGAATTAAGACTTTCTGCAGATAATGCAAGTGGTCATCTGTATTTTTTCATTCTTACTATTAGTTTGCTTTAATATAAATGGGTTATGATGGCATTATGTATTTATATTCTGAAAGTATAACTTTTTAGGTTCTGCTTTTGTTTTTATGGATGCGAATTATTTGTTAGTGGAACCAACGAATGATATTTCTTTAGAGTTCACTCTAGTGTATATGCACGCAGGTTATTTGTAAATGGGGCCAACAGATGGCGTTTGCCTCAATATCGAAATAACATTGAGCGTTACACGGCTGTTTCAATCCTAACGGTACGACCCTATGTGTGAATTGTGCCCTTTTATTATCATTACCTCTAGTAGGTACAAATAAAATGTATATTTATCTTAGGTATAAAATAATATGAATAAAATTGTCATCGTATACTTACAGTTTTTTCTAATTTTAGGTAAGTGACTCTATAATGATTCGTCGGGGTTGTTTGGCAGTTGAGATAGAAAATTTTCGACTTCTGTTTTACCAACAAAAGATAATTGGACTCTGTATGCAGGTGAAAATTGTATAAAATATTTGACAATATTAAACTTTGTAGAATTAAGTGACTACTGAGAAAATTAATATTTCGATAAATAAATACATTTATTAATATTGTAATTATCTCATATATTTGTTATTATGAATATAAAAGTACAATAAGGTGTCTTCGTGCGGAGCGCCTACAATTTTTTTTTTCATTTCTGCCATTCGCAAGGTAAAAAATAAAATATATATTGTACAGTAATATTATTCAGTAAAATTTATTACCGGGATGTATTATTAGTACAAAATAGAGTTAATTGACATACAACGTAGAATAAAATTATTAAATTTAACAACCAACGCTTTCGGTATAGCGAAGCGTTGTCGAAATATATATGTAGGTAATTTTTTATACTTTTCTAGTATTCTTCATTCTTATTTCCGTGACAGATTTTTATTTCTATTAAGGGGCTACATCTGTATTAGTCATTTCATTTCATACCAGAATTTGTAGTCTTTTATGCAGTTTTTTTTAAATATACGGTAAAAATAAACTTTTATCACTATCGAATATTTTTTATTCCTATTACAGTAAACGATTTTTATTCTTATTAAAGGACATTATATGTTTCCTTATGTTTATTATTTTTTTTAAAGTTCTAGTAAAAACTAAACTTGTTAAAGATTGTTGTTTATATACGAAAATATAACGGCCAAAGGACACCAGCGGTATAATAGACTCCCTTTTTACACCAGATATGTATTTGTAATATTTTTTGCATATCTGAAACCAGAGCTATCGTAATTACGTGTTCTACATATATATTTATTTAATACAGTAAATTGTGGTGTTTCGTGGTTTTTTAGGAAGGATTTTTAAATTGTTATCCTTTTCCAATATTCCCTGTTTCCTATTAAATTCCCTGTTTCCTATTAGTTTCCTATTAATAATTTCATTTAACAAATAAATCGTTGTTTTTGGTGCATAAATTTTTTTCAATTTACTGTAGAAAAAATTAATCAAATACTTGTTGTCTTTTTGGTACTAATAATTGAATTCATGTCTTTATTTACAAACAGATATGGTTCAGGTACTATGAATTCTGAATGTAGGTATATATTATTTTATTTGATAGTTTGTTGTAATAACGCGCAATATGAAATTGTTTATTAAAATTTCGCGTGTTGTCACAGCCTGGCTTATCTAGGATCATAGTCATCGGGGTGAATCAATTTTGTTAAATAAGTTTTAAACGTCACTAGAATATACTTTTCCGGCAATTTTAAAAATTATTTAAGACAGTTTTGGGAAAAAATATTGAGAGTATTGATAATAAGACTAAGAGCATTTCCAAACTTTAGTTAATATTTACTTGTAAAAGGCAGTATCTCTATTTTTTGTAATAATTATTGAAATAAAAACTCAGAATATTAAAATGGCTAAACGTACTTAATTTTTCTATCCTGATAGCCCAAATGTTTGAACTGGATACAAGACATTTATAATTTTCAATCTGTGTAGGTACATATATATATGAATACTAGAAATAAATAAGGCACTAAATGTCTTAAGGTTATTGTGTTGAGAAAACAATAAAGTATATACAAGTATTTCTAATAATTAACTTTATTTATTTTTTTAATTTTGAAACAATGCAATAGCACTTTTTATGCTAATTTATGTTATAAAAACTCAAACATTATAATTCTAAATGTGAAAAAAAACGTATGAACATAAAATATAAAGAAAGTCCGAAGTCCTCATTGAGTTTCATAAATAAGGCACTAAGTCACTGCTTGTTGTTATTAAAAAGACATTATGTCTAAACTGGACGTAACCGTTAAGATTCAAGTTGAATTCGTATTTACGATACAAGTGATGTGACAAACAAAACGTATTGTGGATAAATGACGTTGCGAACAAATTAGTCACTTAACAAATTTAAATAAAAGGATTTGTATTCTTCGTTTGTAAAGAAAGGTACCATAGCTAGTAGATCTTTTTTTTGCAGCAGTTATTTTAGAAATATAATTGAATTGTGGAATAGAAATTGTATTCAAATCTCTTAAATTTTATTTCTTTTTAGAATGTTAATAGTTTTCCAAGGTTCCATACTGTTTAATGTAGTACGAACTTTAACTTTGTTTAGGTGTTCTTTAGATAGTTTTATCCACTGTGCTTTAGATATATTCATTTTATCTGTGTTGATGATGGAGTCAGCAACTTTGTGGAAGTCAAAAAAATCATTTGAGGTCATAGGTATGACTTGGAGCGATTTGTCTCTCGCTTCTGCAATCATTTTTATTAAATCTTCTGGAACCATTGTACTGCAAACTTTTTTGCGTTTTTCAATTAATGCGAAATCTCTATCGCAATTTAAATAAGAGTGTCCAGAGACCAAATACTTGTGTTCTATTTTGTCGAAAATATTCATTTTTATCAGGTAAATCCATAATAAAAGAACCATCTTGTTTTTATTTTGGCCGCAACAGTTATCACTCCACATTACGAGATTCCTTTTGGTGGTAGCATTGCTCTAGAAAACTTTCAAAATACAAGACGCGATTTCATTACCACCTCTTCCTGTGTTTCCTTCGTGCCATAGACACATATACGCGTCATTAGTATCGATATATTCATTAGTATGTATATTCATTAGTAGATAGTCATTAGTATAATTAGAAAGTTGCCGAAGATAACACATTTGACTATGTGTCAGGGCCGGAGTTGACAAAACTTGTTGCAAGTCCATTGTTGCAGTACATGTCAAACTGTCTGGCATTTGTGATTTCGCAATATCTGCTTTTAAATAATACATTGCTTTATTTGCTTTACTTGATTTTGGTGTAATTTTAATTTGAATGAAGACTCTTTGTCATTAACATTAGCTTTTACTTGAACTGTCAGCAAATCACAAGTTGCAAATCTTTTTGCCAAATTTTACGTTTTTAAAATTATTTTTAAATACAGAAGTGTAAACTTTATAAGTCACAGCAGTATCAGGATACAATAGTTTAAATGATTTAAAAAGCCTGTTTAGATTTAAATCTGGACTTAAGTATTGTTTTTGAGAACGTGATCTACCATAGTGAGATTCTTCACGAGGAAATGAATTGATATGATGCTTTACATTTTCAATATCTTCGTCTGACAATTTTCTGCTTTTAATTTTGTTTCCTCTTTTTTCTATGTAACTTAATTCTCCACTTTTCACTCTATTTATTAAAATATGATTTTTTTTTTGTTTTAATCCAAACACCAATGAAAATGTTTTCCTACAAACTGGTTTCAGGTTGCCACTACCATCAGGTAAAACATATGAAACCGTACACTGACGTCTGCTGTTATTGGGATCACTATATTTACCATTTCTCCTCCTCTTTATTTCCAATATATTTAACAGACCCATTAAATATGATCCTTGCTTTTCGGCACAACCAAGGTTGTAATAATCGTTAAATAATTTTAATTTCTGTTCGTAAGGAATCTGATGACAACTTTTTTTACATTTGCACATAACCTGAAATTTAAATGGGTATATCTGTAATGCTAAATAAATATGTCTGATATACCAAAAATAAAACAAAGGAATAAAAATAAGAAATAAAAAATTAATTTTAGTTTACTTTTCCAGACATCGATATTAAAAACAGTATAGCAACGTAGGTCACTACAACACTATGACGATTAGCAATGGAAAAAAACGGGGTAATTGAAATAATATTTGAATGATATTACCTCTTCTCTAGGAGGACAAACAGCAGGAATTATTTTCGAAGATGTTGAAATATATTCTTGTCCTTTAGTTTTTAAAAGTTTACGAGCTATATTTTCATTGGAACATAATATTTTTCTTTTATTTGCACCTTTGGCACGAGGTAAACACACTTCGTTGTCCGCCATTTTATACAAACTGAAGTCGGTGCGCATGGTCCTTAGTACTTTATTCCAAATTGCGAACCAGTGGAGTTAGTACCCGTACAAGCTTCACACTAGTATATCGATGATAAGATCGCCGTGAGGTTCTTAGTGCTTTCTTTAAGACATTGGGCATGGTACTTAGAATCAAAAATTATAATTCATTCCAAAACTACTTTTTTTGGTACTTAGTGCCTTATTTATTTCTAGTATTCATTTTGCTGTTAAATTACGTCCATTAATGCAAGTATTCCTTATAATCGTTCCTCGTAACACAATTCTCTTAAATTTTCTAAAACGTCTTCTTCATTATATTCCATAATATTATAGGCCGGAAAACCAGTTTTCATCTCAGGGAAAATTATGAAAGGTGCCGATTCAGACTTTACGGACGTGTCGAATGCCATCATGACTGGCGCTACTGGCTTCATGATCATGAATCAGAAAAAAGTATACCACAATACACAACGAATACTTGACAGGCTCACAACTGTATGTAAGGCAATCGAGCCTGTAATCAATATGGAGTCCCTTTTTTGGCCCCTAGCATTTCAGGTAAGTTAAATGATCAATTAAACTGCTATTTTTATATTTCCTATGTATTTCTATAAATCTGTCGACTCAATTTTTAATTAAATTACAGATGCACAGCTTTATATTCATTGGATCATTATTCTCACCAAAATTGATGAGAGATTGTGGAGATTTTCACAACCTTCATATACGCCTTGATTTGTGAATTGTGACAAGACTTTCGAGTTTGTTTACAAGATAGAAAAACGTCATTGATCGAGAAATATAATCGTCTATTTTTTCGAAGGAAATTTTATCATTAAAATATATTGGTTTTATGTCGTTATTAGATTTAATTCAAGATACAAATTAACAAATTCCCAACCTTCTGCTTTTGAAATTGGTTATACTTTTGAAGCGAAAATTATTTTTTGGAAATACGTTTATTATTATTATTACAATCACGTAATGCCATGTAAAATTTACTCACACTATAAAATAAATATAGAGGTTAGTCATAGTAATGAAAAAATAAAATACAATTTTATTAAATTTTAACAGTAAGTTGAAAATAGTTTCGAAAAAAGTGATTGATTTAGTGTATGGAATGAAAATAAGAATCAGAAAAACTATTTTTAGAATATTTGTCTGTCTGTCTATATGGTAATTCGTACGGGTATCACGCAAATTCTACTGGACGGATTCTGTTGAAATTTGGTGTGGTAATAGTATATACCTAGGAGCAACCTAGAAGACAAGAAACATTTTTTCCCAATTACACGCGAACGAAGTCATAAGCACAGCTAGTAATAAATAAGAGCATGTAGAAATGAGTATTATTTCATGATATCAGTCCAAAAATATTTTTTCAAATTAAAAATAATGAACAGTACAATCTGCGGTCTTTAGTTCAATATAATGTGTATTTAAAGAAATACCAGCTTCAACGTAAACAACAATTATTTACGATTTTTTTTTAAATTCTAGTAAAAACTAAACTCGTTAAGAATGAATGTTAATATACGAAAATGTAATGGACAAAGGACATCAGCGAAATTATAGGCCTACTTTTTACACCAAAGATGTATTAATAACATTTTTTGCATATATGAAGCCAGGGCTATATTAATTATATATTTTCAATATCTAAACATAGAATATTGATAAAATGCTAAAATAATTTCCTATGGAAGTGATATTTCATGCAAAAATTACTTTGTAATTATATAAACATTTTTGTTTTTACACATCAGGATTGCTAGATGTCAAATAATATTTATATGAATATTAATTTATAAAAAATATTGTGCTATTTGTAATGTTTATTAATAGAAATACTACTATTACCTTTATTTTGAAATACGAATATTATTTATTATTATACAAACAAATTTTCCCTTGAAAACAATGTTCTCCTTTTTTCATACTATTGTCTTTGAAATGACCAAAAATATCGTAGACGTTTATCTTACACATCGCCGTGGCGGGTATTTAGGTAAGTAGGCTTCATGTAGTCTGACATTGTCATTTGTCGGAACTATCAGATAAAAAAATATTTTTTGAAAATTCAAATAGCTTCTTTTTTAGTAAAATATATTTTTTTACTATTATTTTTTAAATATGTATAAAAAAATGAACGCTATAATTTTAATATTAAATGAAATTATATTGATTGAATGTTCGTAAGAATAACCTTTGTTACGTAATTTTGACTGAAATTTTTAATTAATAATTACAAGTCAAATTATGACAGTTAATTATGATGGTTACTTCATTTTTAGTGTTCCGTGGCAAATTGCCAAAACTGAATCCTTACGGGATCAGTTCAGTGTCCATCCGTCCACCGTCTTAAACGAATGTCTTGAAAACTATTCGAAAATTTGCAACTTGGGTATATTAATTACAGAGGTGAAGTAAAAAACTTCGGTTTTGATTCTGAGGTTAATTTCAGAGAGTAAATTGGTAAATAAAAAAATTCTTAAATGAAAACTTTTTGAGGCATGAAGTTAACAATGTATTTTTAATGTTGTATTTTTTTAAATATTTTTCGGGCAAAATTTTTAAATACTGGCTTCTAATAATTTAAGACAGCCTTTCTGGTGGTAATCAGCCTCTTAAGGTAGGGTACATTAATTTTGCCATTATAGCTAGTAATTGATCGATTTTTTCCTCCTTGTTTTAACACGAAGTCGCTTTTCAGTTAGGAGTACCAGCGTTGCCTCCCGAGGCAGCGGCCGTCTCTGCTGTATTGTCGGCTCGCGTGTGTTCGGCGTGTGCCATTTTGATTCTGACGGCAACGGGTCGTTCGGCGCGCGTGGTCGCGCGTTACCGGCCACATTGCCCGATTGTCGCAATCACCACCGACATCAAGGTCTCCAGGACCCTGCATCTATACAGGGGAGTGTTGCCATTATTTTATAATGGTAAAAGTGCTTTATATTTTTGGGTACAGTTTATGATTGTCAATGGTCTTCTTTTCCAAATATTGCGATCATAGCCTGACGTGTTAGGTTAATTAATTATGTTTCTAACTGCCTAATTTATATTCAACGATAGATTGATCGTTTGTAGCTCGCATATTATATATATATATATATATATATATATATATATATATATATATATATATATATACAAACAACCTGCATACAATTTTTTTAATTTTATGCTAATATCCCCTAAATTAAGAAAACATGAAAGTAGGAAAATCAATGTAAGAATGTTATCGATATAATAGAATTCATCGCAAAATATTTACAGTAACACAATGAAAATTTTACTTGATATAGAGAAATCTCAGAGTTCGCAAGCAAACACCAAGTATTAATAAGATTACCTACATCTGCTAGAGCATAATCCCATTTAAAATAATGTATATATTTTAGGGCTCTTTTTATGGTATAGATTGCATTTTTTTTATTTTGAGACCTATTTTATTTCGAATTGTTTTCAAACCAATTGCAAAACAGTGTCTCCTTCAATGTGAAATGTGACTCCTTCACGTATATTCAACGACGTACACTCCTATTTTATTTATTTGGACATTTTGGAGGGAAGCGGAAATACCTGCCTTATATTATTTTAAATCATATTTTAAATTTTAGAGAAACACGACCGAAACTGGACCATGGAAGTATTTAAACGCTTCCAGATGGCTTTAGAATTTGGTCAGCAGAGGGGAATGTTTAATTCTGGAAGTAATGCCATACTGATGTTCCCTTGCAAGCGATCGAGTTTATTTTGTGATGCTTTCCAGATCATTGTTGTGAAAGAGTATTCTCATTTGATGAGGTAAGAGAATTGACTGTGTTTGAAATCATTATATTGAAATGACGATGTTGCATTTTCCTTCAATATGAAGGAAAACAGAAAATAAGAAAAAAGGAAGTCGTCCCCGTGGTGTGTGGGATATTATATCACAAAGCGTTACGGTCTTTAACTGTGCGGCGCACCACAGGGACCCGGGTTCGATTCCCGGCCGCTCCTCAAGCGGGGCTGGACTGGTATTCTGGTTGGCTGTAAGATATTGGTTTCGTAGAAATAAGTTCTCTGTAAGTATAAGTTCGCTATAAGTGTAACAGTAGACACATTAAAGTACATAAATAAATAAATGAAAAATTATAATTATCTCCATCTGTACTATTTTCTTATCTGTTAGCGCGTGATATAATCGTAATTTTCATAAAGAAACCTATCTTGGACATCAGACACTGACCTTTTTAAAGAGAATTTCCATTTTGATAATCGCTAGGTGAAATACGGTACAGTAAAAAGATTACCTTGATTAGACCTATGAAGAACTTTACAATCAAAAAACAATATATTTTTTTATTTTATTATTGATATATTTCAAATAACAATACTATAAAAATATACTATGGGTCATTTTACTGGCTACAGTTTCATTTTAAAGCATACCTGTCATATTCATTTTAAACTTATTAACTCTATCTTAGTGCTTTGAATTGTAAGAGTAATCAAAAACTTGTCTAGTTTAAGGTAAGACTACTTTTACCTTTAAAAAGTGCTCTTTCGTTCCACCAAAACTAGTGTTGCTATTTTCAGCGTACGTGTTAAAACAATAAAATTTGTTTGGAAAATTATTGAAACATACCGTTCATCACCATATCTAGAAAGTATACATATCTCTGCTAGACTCATTAATAAGTTTAACTATAATTTTATATCCTTTATACCTTAATGAAAAAAATATATTCCCAGAATGTTTATTGAAAGTGAAACATCTCAAAATGAAGTCCATGTAACGCAGTGATTCCAAATGAACACGTTGCTTAATCCTTGCGATCGAATATAAACATTGGACAGACACACTGTCAATAATAAACTCGGAGTTGTCGAGTTTACTATTAACATTAAAGCTTTCTAAATTTAGTAATTTTTGAATGCGAGTTTACTATTAACGTTAAAACTTTATAAATTTAGTAACTCTCGAATGCCGTGAATGAGAAATAATTAGGGCGAGATTATATATCCAGGTAAAATTGAGCGTTTGCATCTTGGGTACGAAACACTAAAAGAAATTAGATTAATCTGTCATTAATAGTAACATGCGGAGGTTTCATGCAAATGTCTATTTAATTTTAGAGACTCGCGTAGATTCTTAGTAGAGTAATAAAACATACCGAGAATAAATATGTACGTTATATAATTGAATATTTAACATAAGAAAATAAGCGATATTGAAATTAAGCTAATTATGTTGCAGGTGCCAATCAAAGCCATTAATATCTGAAAATTACGAAATTGAAAGTTTTCGTGACATAGAAAATACATATATGGATAATATGTGCATAAAGGATGGGCATAATTGGTTTTATAATCATTTTATATGATAACAATTTCATTAGTATTTTATTTATTATCTATGACAATTGTAAATTTTTATAAAAATAAAAATACATTTGAAATGTAAAAATTTTGTATCGTATTCAACATCGAATTGAGAGATTTGACAAAGCGTTCGTCAAGAGTAAGTAATACAATATTGATTGGGGTGATGGGTTTTAAAGTCGCATGCTTTTTGATTCACACATTAGATTAAAGCATATAAAATTAAAAACTAAATATTGAAATGTTACAAACAACAAACACTGTAAATTATCATCATCATCATCATCATCATATATATTAATACGCTAAGGTTAAGATGTTACTCTCCCTTTTTAGAAAAAACCTCACAACTAATCCACATAAATTATATATCATTTTATAGATAATTGCTTGCTCTACCGGCATCCACAACTAAAAAATTTATTATTGCTATTGTTTTTGCAAATTAATTAATTATTAAAATTATATACACAAAACAGCAATGCTGCCATCTAACGGCTCAACGTCGATATGATTGACGGTCGGTAAAATTTTTGTTTAATTTCAAATCCACTCACGTATAAATAAAGTGGCGCTTTAGCTCAATGCTTTTGATACTTGCGCCTCTATATGTCAATTTTAGTAAAATATTTGTTTGATCTGTCATCTGAGCTTCATAATGGAATAAATAATGCGAAGACTTCGCACGGGTCACGCTAGTTTCTAATTATAAATTTAAAAGAGGCAGTAATAATTTACTTAATGATAATTCCTAAAAAAAATTCCATCAAAATTTGAACAAAAATTAATCGAATTGTTAAAAGTTTTTTGAATTTTGAACAACAATTTGATATTTAAGTTTATGCAGAAGTAAGTCATTTTAAATGGTCACACCATTTTTGTTACTGCATTTAAAACACGTTAACATTTTTGGAAGTATCGAGTGTTGCAATTTAAATTAATCATAATTTCTGAGCTTTTAACTGTTAAGAATTCCCGAGTCATCAATGTTAAATATCCGTAACACGTTTTTATTTAATTTTTAAGTAATTTCTTTCATGACTTTTCCCTATCAAGGATTTGTCCCTGCTCATTATATTCTTGCCAATTATAAATTTGTATGCTTACGTAACGTAGATAATTTTTTGTAATACAAATCAAAATGCAATTATTGGATTAATTAGATGATTCAGATTAACATGACTTTATTGTGACTCCTCATTGGAATTAGAGAAATAAAAGCAGAACGATGGAACGACATTTCTTATGCTAATTGGAATTGTAATTTCTAGCTGGGCTTTGAATTTTATAATATTATTTACGTTTGTAAAGGGAATATAATTGATTCCAAAACTTTATACTTGAAGACAAAATTTATATTTGAAAGAAATCTATTTAACAGTTAACAATGAAGTTTTGTAGAAATATTTATACGCACAAAACTAATCTTAGATAGATCATTTGAATTGAACGAAATAAATAATTGAAACCCTACTTATAAACTCAGTGAGTAAATCCGCGAAGAGGAAACAATTTTATTACTCTGCCACACATTAAGAATAATTTTGAGTGCTTCCTTTGTGCGGAGCTCCTTGCGATGCGATTGTTTATGCGGGATTATTCAAATGTGATTCACAATTGGCGAAGGAACTCTCCCGGGGGATGTAAATGTGGATGCGGTGCGGTAGATCGCTCGCAGTGCGGCGTTTCTTTGTAACGCTGGAAAATTTCGTAGGATGTTGGCTGGAAAAGGCATATCGAATATTGAATTAAGTTCATATGTATACAGTGTGCGATAGTGAGTGAATAGCTTGTTTGATTTTAATATTTTTCTATTTTAAAAATAATTTATCAATTGAAAGTTAGAATAAAAAACAACTTTAAACCAAGAACAGGACAATGTTGATAATTGTCACTTTATATATTTAGAGAAAAAATAGTAAGCATTATTAATTGGTTATTATATTACGTTACTCTTAGATTTGAAAAAAGTTTTATGTTAGTAACTTTATAAAAGATGTGGAGAAACTTAGTTTGTTTCAATCAATTTTTTTCACTACTTTTTTATAAAATCATAGACGCATGGATATTAAGAAATTATTTCAGATTTATTTGGTTAGTTGTTTCAGAGATAGATACATTTTAAATATATCTTTTTTATTTTACTACTGTAAAGTAGACTTGCACTACGAAGGTACCTAAATAAACATAGATATTTAGGTACATATGAAAGTCTAAATAATAAAGAGTTCTTAGTACTTTCCACAAATATCAACGGCATTTTTCACTATGTAAATATGTCACCTAGTATGTCTTTTGCGATTATGAAAATAACTTAATTTTTTAAAAATTATAAAATATAGAATGGATTTTATACTTTTCCTGTAAATGGGAAGTAAATTTCGAGAAACCTTATTATTTTCATGAAGTCAGATCTAGCAGTTTCAAGAATAAAGCGAAGGGGAATTAATATTTTTTATAAAAAAAAACAAGTTTTTTTTTAACTAAACTTTTGGAACCTTAACCTGTAAAATACATGAAGTAAAGAGAATCGAGTTTTTAATTTGATCACTGTACCAGATTTAAAGTTTTTATGTGGAGCGGTTTTTGAAAAAAAACGGTATTTTCACAAGTTTTTTTTTCTTTTAAGATTCAGCAATCCAAAAATAGAGAAACTGGTTACATTATGTTTTTATTTTTTTAATTTATTCATCTTTCTTTTACGTTAATCCAAAAATATATTTGAAATACTGATTGTAGTTATTCAATTATATCGTCAGTCAATTATTAAAATGAAAGTGCAGATTGATTAGTATACTTATTTAGTTACATTTATTTATATTTCCTTTTTTACTTATTAGAAAAAACTGAAATAAAAAATAAAAATAATATAAAAAGAAAATTAATTTTGTAATTATGAGAGAATTGGAGCAAGTTGAGTTTTTCTTTTATATTTCTGCGTAATATTAGACAATTAAAAGGTTTCTATGCTTTTGAAAATTGTTAAGTCAAAAGCCATTGAATATCGAGACTTAACATTGATTGAATTAAGTTAGAAATCAACTAACTAGCTATAAGCGACATTCTAAAATAAAGTGGTATTAATAACTATTTTATGAACCTATTGAAATTTAAAACAAAAAATAACATATTTATAATATTAAGAAGTAGATAACAAATAAATAATCGGACAATATCTAGCGAAAATCATAAAGACTGACATATTTTCGTTTTCTTCTTTTCGTTGTTACTTGTAATAGTTCGAGCAAGATCCCATTTGTTTCATACGTTTTCGTAAATTAAACTGTCACCACGCCCTAATTTGCTATGTAACCAACACACCATATTGATAAGCTGAATTGTCAATTTCGTAGAATTTTATGTTATATGTGTCATTTATAAATTTACATAAATTAATTATTTAAACATTATTCCAAAAAATGGATAAATGTTGTGACTATCTGAGTGATAGCACTTCATACAGGAATATCTCAGATATTGCATTTCACTGGTACGTAACATATGACACTGATTGCTTCAATTTGAAATTTTCTCGTTATTTATAGTGAAATATATGTTATAATTTTGTAAGCATTTTAAACTTAAAACGTTATCGAATTTTTAATGTACACACCAGCTACATATACAACTTAGATTAATTTTTTTATCCTAATAAAATTATAAATATTTGTAAGTCGCAAAACTTTTGTAGATTTGTTGCCATTTGACAAGATGTCAGGAAATTCGGTCTTTAGTTTTGTTGAAACGAAATATACGTAACTCAGGAAATGATTTTTAAAAATAAACCAGTATCTATTAACAATTAAATGAAACTACGTGATGTAGTAAAGCAAAGATCTTTGCTAATATCCCACCTGAAGATTTTGTAATACAACGAAACCTAGGTCGTGGTAAAGAAATTAAAGAAAATAGAAATAATACTACATCACGTAGTTTCATTTAATTGTGAATAATGAATTTCTACAAAATTAACGCCAAATATATTCAAAATAAGTATCTATTAACTACAGGTTATGACAATTTTCAGGTTTCTCATCCTTACAGATATATAACGATTTATTATTAGATAAATCATTTCTCTTTTAAGACCGCTTTCAAGTTTCCTTTTATGGTGTCTAATTTTTGTAAAGTTTTTGAGAGTAGACTCATTCAGGTAAGCAAATATCATAAAGCATATAACATATGGAAGAATACATCGAAGCATTTTTTATGAATAACATTTATTTCTGAAATGAATCGACTATCTATTCTTCTTATACAGATTTGGTTAAAAGAAACGAAACTAAAAATTGGGGACTAAAGTAACATAGTCTAGTTGGTCAAAATACTTGGATGAAAGTAATATTGATTTAAAGTAATATTTATAATATGTTATAACGATCCAAGCTGTAAATTTTAAGGAAAGAAACCTCATGGCAGGAGCAATACAGAATATATTATTTCAAATCGAATCTATTGACAATTTCACAATCGGATATACTCAAGATAATACTCGTATATTAACGATTATATGTTTCGCAATCGTGTGCTGAAACTTTCAATGATTACACATTGTTAGTGTATTCTTTATCCTAGATCCAACAATTTCTGGTGACCCGATAAATATTGACTATATATATATATATATATATATATATATATATATATACATATATATTTAATAAGAATACATTTTGACACCCATTAAGAAAAAATATTTTCATAAAATAATTAATAGCGAAATTTGCGAACACGATGCAAACTCTGTTTTAATTTTAACAGAAGCAATAGTCCAGACTTACTTCAATCTAATATATCATCAGTAGGATAATTAATCATGAGATATACGACGGAAATTATTTAAAAAACAAAGTATTACTTAGATTCCTCAATACGATCGTTTAAATAATTTATATTTAGGGGCAACACAAAGTAATGTCATATTGTACTGGGATTTATCCCGTTTTGTTTTAATAATCCAGTCTTATAAAAAAAATTGAACCGATATACGACAGAATTTTTTAAAAAAAGAAGGTACTATTTAGATTTCTAACTACGATCGTTTAAATTATTTATATTTAGGGGCAACACAAAGTAATGTCATATTGTACTGGGATTTATCCTATTTTGTTCCATAGAACGATCCAGTCTCTATATACATCCATATAGAATTCAGTCTTATAAAAGAAAAATTGAACCGATTTTAAATAAATATAAATAAAGACACAATATGTTTTCATTTCTACTTTATTATTATTATGAACCTAATAACCACTGAACGAGTAATTAAACATATTCATTATGAAACAGAGTGTCAAATTGGGGGGGGGGAGGTACATTGGATCGCACTCGCTTCCGTGCACACGTTTTATAATAGGTTAAAAAATGTGTCAATCACATGTTCTTTAAATCAAAACTGACACGGTTGTAACAATATCGATAAACATTGTACGATAGTATTTAATTATCGAGCTACATA
Organism: Druceiella hillmani; assembly: GCA_039881145.1. Lineage (NCBI taxonomy): Eukaryota > Metazoa > Arthropoda > Insecta > Lepidoptera > Hepialidae > Druceiella > Druceiella hillmani. The sequence goes on along the minus strand of JAYKKI010000017.1, from coordinate 36,312,702 downwards.
CTATCGTATTATCAATGTGATGCTCTGCAAAGTGTACTTTTTTCTTTAAAGTTGCTGATCTTAATAATAATTTTAATATACTTGAAGAAATTCTGTACTTAGTAAGAATTACCATTTTTCGTTACTTATTAATTGTTTAATAACTTTAAATTTACAAGGACTTGCATAAACAACCAAAATTATAAGAATGATGACAATGTGGCTTTTTACTACCATTTCGTATTAATCGTCAAATCAATAAAATGGTTTTTATAATAATTTTGCGTGGATTGGTTTTGTAGTGTTTATAGAGATACAATTTGTCTAATGTACAGGTAAAACTAAGTTACATAAATATAAATACGTTTTAAGTAAAAAAATTACCTAATGGATAATGAAAAAGAGAATGAATGATATTATTTGAGTACATTTATCTAAATTATATATTTGAAAATTTATGTGATCGGCATAATGTAAAAAGTAAATTTTTAAATATGTATCTGTAAATATAAATGTACTATTGAACTTAGTTGTTAAAAAAATAAAAGTTCTCGACATTATCCAATAGATTTGCCTTACGCATAAACCACATTTTTTAAAATATGGTCGTTTACAGTCCCAGTTTAACATCGGTATCATTCATCGGTGTTTTCATTAATCAGAGTCATAGTTTTATGCAATATTGATATACAAAGCATACTTTGTCATGTCAAAAGTATTTTTTATTATGTTTTTATAACAAAATGTGGACTATAAAATCAAAAATTAAAGAAACGATAAGATATTAAATGAAAAATATAAGTAGAGAATAAATGAAAGACATGAAAAATATAATAGATTAAATATTAAACGAATGCATAGATTGATGAGTAATAATGTATCGTTATTATGTGAATTCACATTTTTATAATTCGTTCATAGCAACAATAATTTTTATCGATAAAAATCGGCGCTTAGATAATATCCCTCACTAATGTCTTAAAAAGTCATATCAAATACTATTAGAAATAATTTGTAGATAATAACTATTAATTTTGAAATAAATGAAATAATATAAATGTTATATGTTCACAAATGAAATGCTACTTCATATTTTTGTAAATTTGATGTCTCACTCTGACTTCTGCACCAATTAATTGCATAATTTGACATTTTGTGACACAATGCGTTCACGACAGTAACCTACATTTATAATTTTATAAATCTGGCTTATATGCAACTGACATATTCAACTTTTCGAAGATAGTGCGCATGTCGGATTTTACCTACGTACGGCTAGCGGGGTTGCCCAAATATGTCACGTCCAGTAAGGTCTATGACTATTATATATAAATGAAATAGAAGTTGAGATCAATATGAAAATATATTTATATATGGACAACGTGTCACCATTGCCTTAAGACTCGCCCCTAAATATATTTAGGGGCGTGTTTTGATAGACTCCGCAGTAATATTATAAATCTGTCAAAAAAAACTTATATCAATATTTTGTAAACAAGACAATGACAAATTTTCGGACCTGAAGATATGAGCAATGAAACATGTATTAGTTCATCTCGCGTGCGTATACTATGCAAGTATGCTTGTGTATTACATTCATTTTTTGTTTTACATTTTTTTTGTTTCATCGGAATATTCATTATTTTGTACGTATTTTATAAGTACAAAATAATTGGGCTCCAGGAAATTAAATTAACGGGTTAAAAGCAATAAAATAAAGCTGTACTCACTTACGTACTTTTCCATTTGATGTTATGCTAATTAGGTAAAAAATTAGCCAATATCTGTTAATATTTTTCTATGTTTCTAACATTCATGTGCTATCAGAGTACCAAGTTTCAGGTTTTTAACTAGTCTAGAAGTGTCTAAATAAAATTATTATATATCTGAAACATTTCCAAATGTAATAATAAACTAAAAATTTGTTAATTTTTTTAACAAAAACTATTCTTCGTTTATCATATAGCAACATGGTTGAAAGTACTTTTCTTTAAACAAATATAGGGCTTTCAAACGTATTCAGTGAAGCAGTTTTTATAATTGGACCATTTATAGGTGCAATTCATAATCAAATTGTGGCCAACAAGTTTTTATTGCAGATGAAAATATTTCTAATTGTAGTAAAAATACACCTTTCAAAATATAAATTTAATTCAGTTTCTTAAAACGTTTGATAAAAAATGGCAACTCTTACGATATGAACGATTTTCTCTATCTAAAATGAATTCGTAAATATCACATTTATATTTGAGGCCCCCCAAAAAATACGAAAAAAAAATAACATTTAGAATTTAAATTTATTACTTTTTGCGAACTGTTATAATGGATTTATTGAAATATTTAAAAAAAAAATTTAATGATTAGTAAGGATTTATTTGAAATAACAAAACACCATTCTTAAATATGACTATTACAAACACTTTATTATATGTTAAACATAATAATTGATTTATTAACGTTTCTAATTTATTTATTAACGTAATTTAAATGCATTTATAATATTTGGAAGTCATTTAATTGTTTTTTTTTATTGTAATATAATTTTTTTACTTAGTAAAGTTGGCATTTTTGGGATTTCATACATAGGGCTTTTCTAAAAAAACTGAGGGTGATGGGGAAAATCTATGTACATATTCGTAATCAGCTCACCAAAATATCCTGAATTCAGAAAAATAAAAGTCAAAATTTGGAGACCTGTGTAATTTATACAATATGTTCAACACTGAACGACAATTGAACGACGTGAACTGGGTTATGGACTTCAGAGCTACAAGTGGTTAGTATCTAGGGTTTATAAAGATTAAGAATACTGATGCATCTGGGAATATAATTTACTAACGCTACTGGGAACAGAGTTTTATCTTAGGAAAAGCTGGGTATCGGACTATGTTAATCTGATATGTTTAGTGGCGATATTGCATAAGTATTAGGGCCGGCAAGTTATGGTCATGCCAAAACGTTCAGCGGAAATCTCCTAAAATTACTAAAACAATTGAAATTAAATGTTTATAAAATAATTTTGTGCAATCGAAAAACGTTTTTATTTAAAAAAAATCTGAAATAATATGAAAGAAATGTGCTTACTAAGCTATGAATTTTCTTTAATGATGAAAATTGGTTTTATAGAACAAGTGCAGTTCCACATCCATATTTTGACAATTCTTTGAACTGATATGAAAGAATATACATTAAAAACGAAGAATTAAAAAAATACGCTGTGGCTCGCCGTTGTTTATTATAAACAAATTAAATTTAAAAAAACCCTCAAGAAAAATACCTTAAAATTTTTATGTTCCCAAGTATCTTTTAGTCTTCATTTTATGGTATTTTTCTTTTCTGAAATATAGTCCAATATATATATATATATATATAATGTATATGCATAATAAATGCGCATATTTTCCAAACAACGTGAATAATTTTGATCCTATAATACGATGATACTGGCTGATAAATATAGTTCATTGAGAAAAACCAGTGCAGAGGAGGATGATTATGTCAAGTGACACATTTTTCACACTTACGAACGCTATATAATCAAAGATAAAGTTAATACGTCTCTTTTGATACACGTAACTATTTTTATACAACATAATCATGGTTTTTTGGTCAAAGCATGACGTTAGATACATTGATGTAAGTTTACATATTTGAACTCTCATCTTTGCAAGGAATTCGTACTATATTTGCTTAATTGAATTATTACTTTTTTATACTTCAATGTAATTTTACTTCAATCTACTGATCTACTGGTTTTCACTAAAATAAACGATTTTCAGAGGACGGAGGAGGAGAACGTTAAGACCAACAGACCAAAACTATCTGGAATGAATTTGGCACATTTTCTTAGTCCGGACATAATGACACAAAAATCCAATATAACACGGCTTACGCCCATCGCCGTTTCTTTTGGTGAGAATATTGTTTTACACCTTTAAATAATTTTTTTATAATAAAATAGTTTCTATCCAAAAAAATGCAAAATTCCACTTTATGTCAAATTGGACTTCTAATGCAATTACTGAATTTTTTTTTGCGTTAGCCATAAACAAATTATATAAAATCTTTGGAGTTGGTGCATATCTTGGTCACCGACAAACATGTCGCACTATTTTATCACCATATATCGTTGAATGTACACAACTTTTGTTTAATTAAGATAAAACCCATTAACATAAGATCACTTTTATCTATTGCCAACAAACCCATTCTAGGATTAATAATTCAGTACATTAGAAAGAACTATATCAAAATATGAATCTTTTATAATTATATTCGTGTTTATTTTTGTTTTTTGCATCTGTTTGTGTATTTTGTACTCCTCCGCATATTATAATGTAATTTATTTTTTCATTTTATTAACTGCAGTGAAACGCTTAATTAATTTTTTATTTTACTAAATAGTGCATTTTTTGTTAACAAGCGACAATGGCAGATATCCGAAATATGATTTCATCAGTGTTGCATAGTCTTTTTTCCACACTTGATATTGACAAAAGTTCTCTATGGAGAGAACGAACGCCATATTATGAAAGATAAAGATGATCTATGATAAATAACGTATTGGATATTTGCCAAAGTTGCACGTGGAATTCAGAAGTTAAATGAATTTATTAAGTGAAATTTAACTATTGAAAAATGTAAATGTAAAACGTCGAATTCTGGGAGCTCTTCAGGAATTTTTAAACTTATTTCATTCTTCTAGATTTAATTAGTATTGTTTGCTGATAAAACTAAAAATTGTATTAAAAATATATAAGAGATGCCTTCTTTGCTAGTAATTTTGACAAACACAATTTGCAATCAATAATGGTCATTGTTTATGTAAATCATAAGCTTTTTTTCTCAATATTCAAAACAATGAGTATTATATTGCTCCTACTTAAACAAATTTAATGAAACGTTACATTATTTTTATTTGTAAACGAAAAAATATTTTTGAAATCGAGACACTAAATAAGTAGACCGCACATAAAGTTTGAATAATTTAAGACCGTAATCCCAGAGCCAGTTACTTTGGCCTCATAGCCTTGCTTTAAGTAGTGATGTTTACTTCATGAATTTTACCAATCGTTGAATTAAACAATTGAATAAGTGTGTTGGTTCTTCGTTTCCAATTCTTATCATTTACATGCTTATTTTGATAAGTTGTAAATATATATTTTATTACAGATACACCGGGTTGGCAATTAATAAAATAACCATGTTATTTCAACGCTGTTTGCTCGTGTCGTGAACAAAAAAATATTTCCTTTCTTCCCTCAAAACAAGAAGTTGTTTCTTTATTACTGTACTCTGACATGAACATGAGTGGGTCCGCCAGATAATTTAATTTCTGTAAATTTCATGTAAGAGGTTGTTAAGGAGGGAAATTATCAGGGTTCAAAATTTAATTCTTTGAATCTTTGGAACGAATGCCTGACCGTGTCACCGGAAAGTACACCTTCACTCATCATTACGCATAAATTGTGTGCGGATTCGTTCGTTTTGCCCGAAACGGATTTCACGAAGTAAGATGAATCTATTTATTTTTATTTTTTTAATTTATATCCGATATAACTATACATTTAGTGATTTTTTTTGCTACATGGTCGATCTCTTACAGTAAACCGAAATCCCAGAAGTTGAGAAATTTGTGTTTTGGTGGAGTATATACTCGCAGCCAGATATTTCAACCTTCATAGTTTATTATAATATAACAAAACTATAACTGCACAGTATAGATAAATTTAAAGTATTTAAATCAGGAAGTAATTTAGGTACTGAATAGATGGGATAAAGGAATAGGATAAAAGAAAAAAGAATAGGGCAGTGATAGAAAATCAAGATTGAAAAATCTTTTGCAGACAACTTTTGAAAACGTGAATTGATGATGCGAATGTTAAAATTAAGTTTGTTCCAGAATTTGTATAGCAGAAGGAAGGAGTACTCGTAGAAGGTAGTGTTACGTTCAGGAATGAGAGGAATAAGGAATGAGAATATTTCTAATATACTAAATGGTCATGAGCTTTAGGCTTCGGTTCTAGAATTGAGATGGGACTAATTGTATTGAACTGAATAAATGTATCGAATAAACGTATTGAAGAGATAACGTAGAATATGTATTATGGGCCGTTTTCGTGTTTCTGTCCAGTCGATACGTAGTCTAATTTCGAATTTAGGCCATAAAGTTATATTTTTTCAGTAAGTTCCAACAGAAAAGGGGAATGCATGCCGCCTTCTTTATATAGTCTACCGGAAGTATCCGAGAAGTGTGTATAACATCCAAGAAATCGCTGAAGAATATGTGGCGGGCTCAATAATTACCAATCTAATATTTTACTATATCATTTTCCAACTTTTGTGATATATTTGGAGGAAGAAAATGTAATTCTATTTAACCTGGGTAATTTTATTTAATCTATTGAAAGTGGCATGAATACTACAAATATGATCACACTAGGTTGAATTGAATTCCATTTTTATATTTGATAAATAACCATAGCTTGAGGCCAGTAGTTGAGAAACCACCGCAGCTACTGGCCTCTAGCTAAGGCCATTTCTTTAAAGCGTCATTTTTCAATTTTTATCATTTATTCAGAGGAAGACAACGTATCTTTATTTAATCTGCTAAGCCTTATTGAGAGTGGAATGAATATTGCAAACGTCAGAGTATCGCACTCGGACGACTTTAATTCCATTCTTACATTTGATACATTACACAAGGCTCTCAAAGTCTGCTGCGAGAGGAACAAGGTCGGCTATTGGCCCCTGGCTACGGGAATATCCTTGAGGAGTGCTATGTGCCACACGGGATTTACACTTAAGGTTTTTGCACTATGCCTTTTTTATCAAATTTAGTAATAATTAGTTTAAAAATTTTCACTACTTCGACAACAGGAAACATACTCAAGATATATAAGTCGCTCAAATTTAATTTATGTCAAAAATGTGTTGAAAAATATTTTTGGTATCGACTCTCGGCTCTCTAATATTCAATTTCAAGTATTTTTGGGCACTTTTTTAATTATCTAAATGTTTTTGTTTTGTTAATTCCTATTTAGGTTTTTTATTCGGCCATTTGCATTGTAATTCGTATATTGAGTGTTTAATGACAAAACTATGAAATAAACTGACAAAATTATAACAAATGTTTCTTTCCAAAAATATAATTTGCATTGGCCGGGTGCAGAATAGAATGTAGGGATAAAGAAACTGACGGCAGCGCTTACTGTGGCAGATATGGAAATATCTAAAGGCTTCCGTCAAATATTGTCCCGTTAATTATAATTTACTTACGAATGTTGCCATCTTTATATTAGGAAGCCGTGCAGTTTAACAAAAATACGAATTTCATCGATTTTTAAAAAAAGGATGTACATAAAAAACGACTTATTTGAAAAAATAGGTTTCTGTTGAGATTATTTTATTATGGAAAATTGGTTCAATGAAAAATTTACTCACTATAATATTATATACTTCCATTTTTTGGATTGTAAATTTTAGTCACCATTTTCACTTTAAATTTATAGCTAGATACTATATATTTAACAAACATATAACATGAAAATAACAGAAAACGTTAAATAAGAAATTATTAAAACCTTACAAAATTTTAAAAACATTCAATTGTACCAGCTTTATGTATTATTATACGTTTAGTTTATGATTTTTTCAATTATAAATTTATAATTTGGAACAAATGCATTTTAGCAACAATGAAAATTTCACTGTTTATATAATTAAATTTCATAGATCCTCTTTATTTAATTAAAGTAAGTAAAGAAGATCCATGAAATTATAATTTTAAAAAAATTATGTGCCGTAAAATTAAAATTTAAACGTCATAATTATTTACCTTTGTAATACCTCGAATATTTTCATTTTTCTTTTGTTTCATTTTAATTATTAACATTTCTGTTTAGATACTTTTTTTGTGTAGTATATAATTATAAATTTAAAGTAAAATTAATGAAAAGTACTTCAGCCATATAAAATAAAAATATTCATAGTGAGTAATTTTTCTTTAAATTAAATTTTATAATAAAATATCACCGACTGAGTTCTATTTTCGCAATGCGTCATTTTTTATATATATTCCTTAACTTAAAATCACTAAAATTAAAATGTTATATATACTTTTTATGCACTAAAAGCAAATTTTTGAAATATAACAGGATAGTTTTTGAGTAGTAAATTGTAAAAAATACTTCAAGAAATGACAAGTTAAAATTTTACAGATTTCTAATATCGAAAATTAGAAAAAAATAGCCGTTGTAAAATGCATGCCTTCTGAGATTGTTTGTAGTTAAAAGGTTATAATATAAGTAATGAAAACATTTATTATTTTACTCATTTTGTTGAGTTAAAAGAAAAGGATTTTATATATTATGAGTACGGACAACTAAAATTTTATTATTTTTCGTTAATAAAAGCATTTCTTAAGATATTTTTTCTTTACTTTATAATGAATAGCAAGACAAACAATCTAATATAAATTAATATTATTTTATTGAAAACACAAATAACATTTTCTTCCACAAAAATAACAAAGAAACAATTGAAACGTAGTCACAATATAAAGAAAAAATGCATATGAGTCGCAGTTGTTTTTTTTTCGTTATTTTTATATTATTTACGTAAACATTTACTGGGGCCATTATTTTGAAGCGTACAAATCAAATTGGAGCGCCTTTAAAGTTGCGGACGCTGGGTGGCGCTAATGTCACGCATCCAGCCAATAAAAACATTTCGTGATCTTGTTTTTTTATATGAACGGTTAATATGTATAACTATGAAATATATTACTTTCTTTCCCCCATAATTGCTCGGATCTGGTATTGAGAATGTTGAGCTAATACCAAAAGCACCAGATTCCGTAAATCAGTTTTTATACATTTTAAAACATAATAACCTTCACTTTTACGAATTTTCATGAAAGTAAATTTAATGAAAAAATTTAATAATTTTCATGATAGGTAATTTTACGAGTAATCAACTTTACTATAGCTTTTTGGAAAAAAGAGATTTAAAAATAATTTCATTTCTAATTTTTAATTCAAATAAAAAAAAATATGCATATACGTATGTACTCGTATGTATCTTTGAGGGCACGTTATAGGTTTTATTTCATCACCAGACGATCCTTTTTAATCGACTGATTAATTATACGAAAGGAAATTTATTTATTTTCACAATGATTTACCAATTTTAGTAAAAAAAATTATGGTCGACGCGCGTTCCGGTCCTTGGTTTTTGCGGATCTTATTGCTTCTTCTCACTGCTGCTTTTAAATTTTTAAATTATACACTTTTTATTTGTTTATCACGTGTTTAGCCATTGAATATCGGTTATTGTCTGATTATTATTATAAATTGATAATCGTAATCTTACTGTGTTATTTAGATACATACATATTAGAAAAAATGAATATTAAAATAATATTAATAAACAAAATCAGCATATACATTTTTGGTTTTACCGACAACTTTTGTTCTACTTGCAGATTTATTTATAGAAAGGAAGTTAAACGATACTATTAAGTATAAATTAGGATTTAAGAGTTACTAATATTTTATAATATTAATATTTTCAGGAACATTGCTCTAATATTGATCTTCAAATTGATCATGAAGTGATTTTAACAAATAATCCAGAATACAAAGATAAAAGCAATAGCAAAGAGATATATGTGTCTTATCAGAATTTAAAACAAGACGTAAAGAAAGATATGATCATATTCATAGATTACGGAGCTGTTGTTCTCAAATGCTTGAAATTGTTAAGTGATAACGATATAAGATGCAGAGTGCTTAGTGGTGGTCCGGTTTCAGCGAAGAGCATTGTCATATTTCAAGGAGCGAAATATTCAGTGCCTAATTTATCTTCTATCGATTATAAGTTGATCGGCTATGTGAAAGAGAAACGAGTAAGTATGTTTAGAAATTATTTTTAAATACAATATTATAATATAGATATTCGTTTATTTATGTGACACTCATCTTTAAAGATACGAAATAAAATGTAACTGGTGAAGCTTGGATTTTAAAGTAACATGATATTTATTTATTTATTGTTTTGATTTGAATTGAAACCAATCGAAACCAAAAGAATGAAAACAGTCGCGTAACATGCTCAACAAAACAGTCGCGTAACATGTTCAACATTATGTTTGAATACATTTGAAGCGTGCTTTTGTAAAATAAATTAGCATTTTTTATTGAATTTGCAATTTTGGCAGTGATTTTTTTTTTCAGAAAGGGTTTAAAATTTTCATATAACTCCTTAATCTTTTCTGCTCATTCGATGCATAACTAGATAAATAATAGAGTAATAGACAAGGTTTTTGTTGCACCTGTATATTTCTACATTTTCAGGCTTTATTTCTTTGGATTGCATCCAGGAGGATAATTGAGATCATAAATAGTAACGGTACTCTGGTTACTAACATTGTAATAAAATTTTATTCAGTTCTCATGATCTTGGGCTAACTTTATGGTCTTATGGATGGTCATTTGTAGAGTGCTTGTCGTTTTATTATTTCAACGAGCCAGACTTCTGTCACGAGGTCTTGTCTCCTTTGCCTTTCCCAACAAGGTCCTTTGGTCCTGGGTTTTTCTATAATATGGCCGAAGTAATTGAGTGCGCGACGGGCAACTGTAGAAGGCAGCCTATCCGGGATGTCGATTTCTTTGATGATGGATTCCAACGGCAGGCGTCTTTAGCATCACAACTCAAAGATATCGGTACGTTTTAGTTTACGGTTTTTATAGTTCAGATCTCCGAACCATAGAAAGCAATAGAGTGTACCAAATTTGTACTATATTGATTATGATTTCCCGTTGTACATTTCTCTCCCTCCATACCTTTGCTAATTACGACATAACGACGACGATTTGCAAAGTTCAAATACACCAATTAGGAGTGGAAAAAAATCGATTTACTAGATTTGTTTACTTACATAGTTACATACAAGTGAAGCTAGCAAAAGCGTGTCAAAAGTCACTGTTTTATTTTAACACAATTGTGGAAGTAATGGATTTTAGTTAAAATCTTGATTATTTCTATCGCAGCTTTTGATCCTCCTTCTTAGGTATAAAGTAACAACGCTTCATTAAAATCTGTCCAGAAATGTTTGTGCAGTACTCGCACAGATATGGCAACGTGTAGACTCTTAACATATTTATATATAGATTTTGTAAAGTGTATGATTAATGAATACCAAACTTGATTTTATAAACAAAGACCCTGCTGAACATAATAAACTGCGTAGCTTTTCATGTTTAAGGCAAAATTAGTAGGAAATCGATGGGGATATAAACCATAAAATTTGAGATATGGAAATCTTGGTGTTTTTTATATTTTCTCTGATGTGAATATGGTTTACCTACAGTAGTCCACTGAAATGATTTCATTTAAAAGTTATGATTTGTTTGTACCGTTTTGAAAAATCTTTACTCCAGTCATACAAATAATTTTTGTTTGAAAACTATTTCACTAAATAATACGAAATTTGGTGTGGTTGTAGAGTAGTCATGTAGCAAGTATTTAATGAGCGACATTTGTGTTAATTCTTTGCTTCTGTTATTTTTTTAAACTTTGTGTGGATTTTTATTACTTTCAAAACAATTCGTTTAAAAAATCGCTATCGTAAAATATGTAAAAAGAGAGATTTGCTTATAACTTCAAAAACTACTTTAGGATGTGACTATAATCTAGATACAAAATCGTAGTGATATAACTATTGTATCATTTTCAAAATCTGTTTTCATATCACTAAATCACCGAATTTGAAATTTCCTTCATAATCGCAATTTTAGCAAAACTAAGTAGAGTTTCTTATATGTCAGATGTCAAAACCAAGAATCTTGTACGGCCTTTGAGAAATATGGTCGTGAATCGCAATCTGATAATCCATAAATACTCTAATGATAACATATAAATATTTACTTGATCAGACCAGATCAGATGGAAAATAGTTTATGAACAATGAAAAATTGGATACAAGAACATTTTATTATCGTGAATTTATTAATATACGAATGAAATTTATAGTCGGCAATTAAAACGTAATAAAAATATTTATTTGTAGATCGACTTCTTAGACGTTCCGTATGCTAGAAATGCACAGACAATTGTTGAAGTGCGACGAGCTTTGGGCGAAGCTAAGAAACATGTTAAGATATTTGCCGGTATTTGCGAATTTCAGGGTCTAGCGAATATAGAAGAAATTGTAAAGGTAAACTTTCACTTTACGCTACGTGAGTGAAATATTTGTAATAAAATACTTTTTATTCGCTTCTTCAATGCAATATTGATAATATAAAGTTTTTAATGAACTTTGGCTAATAACGTATCATTAATTGGTTTATCATAATTCTATCAAGTTTGGGAATTAAGGGCTTAGATGAGTTTGTATGTCGAACGGAAGTCGATAGATTTCAAAGGTTTTGTTTTGTTAAGTTTTATTTGGTAATTTGATTTTCCTAATATTAAAATATTGTCACTTCAGGAAGCAGACGGAATAATATTGCAAAGGAGTACACTTTCCTTTGAGATGAAAGATCTACGGCTGATCACTGTTATAAGTTACGTCACCGGTATGTGCTTGAAGGTAAAATATTTCTGAATGTGGTTTAAGAAAAGAATGAGAATTTTATATAATCATTAAGAATATTTGTATTCAATTTTAGTTAATTAATTTTCTTCAATTTGTCGTATATTTTTGGGTCTTAAAATCCTTTATTGTAAAGGATTATATTATCCAGTGCCATAATTTAGGAATAATAAATTAATTCGCTCCCGTATAATATTTTAATTTAACTTAAAAAATGATGATGTCGAATATAACGTGCAAATAAAAATTATAATTTTTTAAGTAGCCTTCAGATTTTCGTGAACTTTCTAATGATATGAAGTCAGATTAGATAATCGAAAAATGAAAGCAATTGAAAAAAAAACTTTTCAAGTATGAATAGAGCTGGCATTGCGATTGTTTTGCACCCACTTGGGTCTTTAAAATCATTCAAAGTTACATAGTATTTCAATTAAATCATTTACTATTGTTAATTTTTTATATATATATTGCCTGCTATATTTTTAACATATCTAAAATGGTACATATTTCAAAAGATATGATAGTTTTCTGTATCTAATTTTGACAACCCTATTTTTCATGACATTTTATTCAGTAGCGTCTGAAATAAGGGGAAGGGAGCATATATCTCAATACGACTTTTGCAAGCGACATATTTGTAGGTAAGCCCTTTCACATGATACCCCAGATGATACAGAAAAGGAAATGAATATTTGAGTACTTTATTTAGAAAAAATGAATTTAATAAGCCATCCAACACTTCGAAGTCAATAAATAACAACGTGCCTACACTTGTGTCACTGTAGGTTCACAAACCGATGTTCTTAAGCCAACCCACGATGACATCGTTTACCGAATTGGCGAACATAAATGATATTACACAAGCATTGATGGTTGGTATCAGCGGCTTCATGTTAATTGACGAGCCTGGCCTACATGAATTGACACTAAAATTGGTTGTGCAAATCGGCAAAGTTTGCAAGGCCGTTGAACCAGCCACCGATATGGAGGCGTTCTTCTGGCCGATATGCGATGAGGTTACTGAAGTTTATTTTAATCATTTCATGTAATAATATAGGTAAGTCTGTGAGGTGACCCCGAGAATGAATCTTCATCAAATATAGGGATGATACGTTCAAAAATTCGACGTGACCCAATGAAGAATTTGCCCTTTGTAACTTAAAAAATAATACGAGTCTAGAAAATTTACATCACGATTTTTAATAGAGTACTGGAGGCTTTTAAGAAGAAAAGTTCTAATTTTCCTACTTCATACGTGATTATAATGAATATTATTTATTTCCTTTGATAAATAACTATTTGGCCAACTTTTTGTTACAGAAGTAATCATGTCTAGTCAACAAAATTTTACTTCACTTTAATTTACAAAATAAACATAAAAGAAAGGAGAAGGATTATTGGAAAGAAAGTGAAGGGAAGTGGAAAGTAAGGTTCAAAGAGATATGATTTTTTCAGATGATGTTTAAATACTTGAATGTATGATGAAAGTTTGGTATTGTGGATGAGTTTGCTCTACAACTTGACAAGATGAACAGTAAACGAATGCTCATAGAAAGAAATAGTACATTTTGGGGATAAGGAACATTAGAAATTTCTCAAAACGTATACCCAGGCAATGAACAGATAGAATTGTAAATCTTTCAATGAGATGAGAGGGATTCTAAGGATTTTTTATGATATGTTAAGTTAGTGAGATAATCTGAAAAATGCGCTGGTCACAAATCTTTACCCACCTGAGCGGTGACTTAATTTTAGAGACATGATCAAATTTTCTAAGATTGAAATTGTACCACGTGCATAAATATTGAAGAATCTGAAGTTTGTTAAGCAGTTGTTCTGAAAGGTCAGTGTACCAGACGTCTCTATAGTCTAATAGAAGCAATAGCAGTGTTTGTCACAGGTGAATTTTAATTTAAGTTAGAACGCAATTTTGAGATCTTTTAGATATTATATTCTGCGGAAGACTCGATGGTCTACATCCTTTACTTAGAGCTACCAATTAAGAAATCGATCGATTAATTAGGAAATATTACGATGTCAAATCTTTGAAAAAAACGACATTTTAGAGAAAATATACGAGTCATGCCTGCTAGGAAAATTTGAAAGTAAAATTTGAGTACTAAATGTGACCATAACCAACATCTTTTACGTCATTGCAATAGAAATCCGAATTATGATTTTAATAGTTTCTATATTTATTTTTACTTTACGTTTTGGTGATATTATAAGAAAATCTTTCTACAAGATAATTATACATATCTTTACCAGTAAAATTATTTAGATGTGTATAATGAAACTTATACAAGAATAATTCTATTCTTGTATAAGTTATTACTTACACAAAATTAAACTGAAAATTAACGAATTTTTATTATTATCTTTTTTTTCGTAAAGAAATTCTCATAAATTCTAGTATGGTTGTGTTTTTAAAAGATTTTCTTCGGAGCGTTGCTTCCAAATCTTTATAGTATACGGGATGATTATATTATTTGTCAAACGAGCTTTTCATTATTATTGTCACAGTATGTTACACGAAAAATTTATACAGGAATCTCCAATTTCTAATTTTATTGTTCAGCTAAGTATCGAAGGTGTAAAAATATGAATAAATTCTATTAGTCAAAATCATATTTTATACCTAAAATTATCAGTTGATTGTAATGTAGTAAATAAAGAATTTAAAGATTAAAATAAATAGTAATAGATTATATTTACTATAAAAAATATACTATAGTATATATTATAGTATATTTTTTCTTTCTTTTCTGTAAAACTTGAAAGAGAAATTGAAAGACACAGTATTAAAACAATATTGTGCGTGTGCTTATGTACGCGCGTTAGAAGTTATACTTCTTTGCTATAATGCAAGAATAACTTATTTAGCACGCAAATAATTAATGGAAATAAAATAATAAAAGGACTGGAGGGTGATTTTAAATACGGCTGATAAAATTTAAATACAATAATATTAATATTAATAATAATAACAATAATAATTGTTTAAAATTTTATTTAAATTTTGTTATTAAATTAATGTTAAAATTAAATTAAATTATTTTAAAAATTTAAATGATTACTCAGTATTGAATTTAATAAAAACGCACTTATCTAATGAATAGTTAAATCTACTAAAACAAT
Source organism: Druceiella hillmani (assembly GCA_039881145.1). Taxonomy (NCBI): domain Eukaryota; kingdom Metazoa; phylum Arthropoda; class Insecta; order Lepidoptera; family Hepialidae; genus Druceiella; species Druceiella hillmani. The sequence continues at coordinate 36,296,990 of JAYKKI010000017.1, read as the reverse complement.
TTAAATAAAGTTTAATTAATAATGAAAATAATTATTAATTTTGACGTCATAAATGATAATGTAATAATTTATAATTTTAAATGCAAAGAAATACATACTGAAACTTAAGCTTACTTACAGAATATCAAATTAAAATGTATTTTAAAAAGCTTACAAGCACTATTTATATCACGAATATTCACAACAAACAAATGTTTTTTTATTATTATATGGACCACCATTAAATTTTAATTACTAAAAGTATTATTTAAAAGCACAGATAAACTTAGATTTGTATTTATATAAAACACGTGTTGCGTAAACACCTCATGAATATAGTATTAGTCACTACATGCATGTACATATATGTTTAGGAAGCAACTTCGTCCCGTCGATTTTTGTTACGTAATGTGCGCGTATAGTGAATAACTTCATACCGTTGATTTTTGTTGCATCGTGCACGCGCATGCGCGCCTTGTAAAATATCACTCACCATTTCTTCATAACGCGCCTGAAAACGTATAACTTCTGTATATATATATATATATATATATATATATATATATACATATATATATGTATATATATATATATATATATATATACATACATATATATATGTATACACACATGTACATATATACATATTTTTTATTCCCTTTTTTCTTTTTAACGTCAATTTAATAGTGTATATAATGATTCCTTTAACCAAGGATAATTTGAGAAGGGGATAATGAAGTACAGCCGAGTGATAGATCTGTTGAAATAATTAAAATATTTTACGATAACGGTCATACATATCTCAAAAAAAATGAAAAAATACGTATTTTAGTATTTTTCGTCATCCAAACATGACTATTTGTGCTTTAAAAAAAATATACAACTCAGAAGTATAAACTTATTATAATGCAGAAATCGTAATGATAAAAAAACTTATTATCTTTAACTTTAAAAAAAGATATTATCATTCAACCACAAAAGCCATCCATTATTACGCTATGTATGAATTTCATATAAATATATATGTTTTTCAATTTTTTTCATGGAGATTTAAATACTCCTAATAAAAGCAATAAAGTAATTTTCGGCTGGAAAGAAATGAACACTGTGTTCCAAAAATAATGTTTTTATAAAATAAGAATTGGAAAAAATATTAAAACTGTCTACCCTTTTATTTAATTAACGTGTCATTTCTGCGTATGTGACTTTGATTAGAAGTATTAAAAAAAATGGAAAAATCATTAACATGAAAATTCAACCATAGACTAATTACCTCATAATGGACATCTTCCTTTGTTAAGTGTCAATGCACGTGTTTATTTGTTTTAATAAATAGATAATAAATATAGAATGTCTTTTAGGAGCAACAGTTTGGGCGGACGACAAAACGTGTGCGTGATAATCTTTCTTGTTTTGTGTTAATGTCGTAAGTAGAGCATTTATTTTGTTTTTTATTTTTTATATGCCTTTTATCGGTATTTTTTATTTCAAATTGTATATAAAAGAAACGCCATAATAGAATAATAATAATAGATCCTGAAGATAATCGATTATTCTGATTGAGAAATAGTTTTGTTTGAATTTACATATTTCGTTTTTGATGTTTATTTCATATTATATTATAATTCACATTTTCCTAGTAATAAAATAAAAAAACGTAACGTAACGTACACCATTGCTAAAACAATTTACTAAAAAAATTGTTACCAAGGTTGTACTAAGGTTTAGAAATTTTGATATAAAAATGTAATTTTGAAGCTGAATCTCTATACGCAATGTTTATTTTTTTAACATAGATTTGAGATACGTTAAAGTTTAAGCCAATTCCAATGTTATAAATTATAAAATATTTGAGTTAAATTGATATTCTCACTCCCTTATTCAATCTTACGTTAAGAAAGTATGACTGATCAACAGAATTTGTAATTTTTCAAGAATCCGACCAGTTCAGCAGAAAAGCATCAAGCATTCAAATATCGAAATCTTTAAATTATAATTATTAAAATATATATAATTCATTGAAATTAGTTGCTGAAACATTTCTTTCCTTTTCACAATTTTTACCAATACTCTGCAAGATGCTAAGTCCCTGCTTGCCGCCCATAACCATGGCGGCAACAGCAGTGCTGGCCGCTAGGCAGAGCGGTGTCGGCGCTATCGTGCTCAGCACGGTGAGCGGACGTACTGCGCGCCTCGTCAGCGCCTTCCTCCCGCACTGTGTCGTGTTTGCTGTCACCACTGTGCGCAGTACTGCGAGGAATTTGCAGGTTTACAGGGCGATACTTCCTGTCCTGTATGAGGGTGAGTGAATTGTTATTTGTAGTCCTGAATTTGTTATTTGTGATTTTAGTTTTGCAAATAGTATTATTTGTAAGTTTGTGTAAGCAATGTGAGCGGCTACATAGAATAGCTTATTCAATTCAAGGTAATTTGAAAGGTCAATTTTATTATTTCGGTAGAAGTTATTTATTACAGCAGAATAAAATAATTATTAAATTCGAAAAAGGTACAAGCAACTTCATTAATATTTCGATGTATTGACTACTAAAGTACACTTATGCAAATGTAGCAAGGGTTTATTGTTACGTCCACTTTCTTTTTGAATAGTAGCACCAATGAATCTGACTATGGATTCAGAAAATGTATATATATATATATATATATATATATATATATATATATATATATAATCTATAACTTAAATCCCTTACACGCAAGTTATGTTACAAGGGGCTGACTGCAAGAAAACGTTTACAAGGGTGAAGCGGCTATTAAACGTTGTAAATTACTCCAATATTTTTTCACCCAAATGTTCTATTACAGAAAAATAAAGTTTGCATTACTTTCTGGACAACGCGACATGATCATATTGTCATTTTAAACTGAACTGAATTAATTTTTTTCAATTTTCCCGGAAAGTTTCTTTATATTCTAAAGTTAACACCCAAAAATAAGAGACGCCATTAATACTTAGATCATTAATATTATTAAAATTTTAGGGACTTCCTGCAAAGATTGGAGTAAAGATATGTTTTACCGAGTAAATGCTGCTCTCAAATTCGGCGTGGAACGAGGAATACTGAGCGTAGGCATGGTCGTTTTGTCTTTATTCCCATCGAAACCACACAGTCTTTTTAACGATGCCCTTCAATACATCAAATTGCCGGAGAGTTTGAACCCTGCCCCGTAAGTAGAATATTGTATCGTTCCTCGCTAAAATTGCTGTTCTATATCCTATATAGTTATTTTAGCTATCTATGGAAATAAATCTATGGTTAAGAATGATTTTTTAAATTTTACTGCTGATCTGAGAATGTTGCTGCATTTCATGTTATCATTTGGTTAAATATCCATGAAATTTTTCCAAAATATATTTTTCTCAATATTACTTTGATAATTTCCATAAACAATGCATATGAAATATCTTGATTTCAGTAAGATTCATTCATTCTACTTATAGGTTTTGAGTTAACCGTTTTCAAAGGACTAAGTTAGATAAGCATATTAAACACTAAGATATAATTAAAAGGCTTTGAACTCTGACTTAGTGAAACTGTATATTAGTAAAGGAATTAAACTTAACTTACTTGAACTTAGTAAGTAAATACGTTTTATATTCAGAAAAAGTTCGTTCCTGTACACAGGTGTCTTTTATATTCGAAAAGAGCTTAATACCACGTAGATATCTAGTATAGAATACAAAATACTCGTATACTTAGTACATACATATGCTGCACAATATTTTATTTAGTTGGATGTTTTCAATGTCAATAACCTTCAGATTATAATAGTCCTTTTTGTGAAATCAATTTTATTAAATGATAAATAAACAAATACTTTTGATGTTAACCAATAATAAATAAGCAATAGACTCGTTTCATCGAAATATTGACAAAAATGAAAAACAAAATAATTTTGGTATGTTACAGATGCATCATGCTAATCAAACCGACCCAAATATGTAATGCCCTACCATCGTTTGGTTTATAAATAGTTTTACATTTAAATACCTTTGGACATGATCTTATTTTGACTAAATAAAAAGAATAAGAAAATAAAAAAATATCATCGATGTATGTTTCATTTAAGTTCCGCCCGATGTTAATTTTTTTGTTAAAGTTGCTTGAAGTATGCTAGAAATTAACATTATGGAATTGGACATGAACGTTGTCAAGATAACTGACAAGTAAATTGACAAAATAGGATAGACTGGGACTCACTATTGTATCGATTGAAAATCATAAAAGTTAATCATTATATACCAATAATCTTCCACAACGATTAACGAACTAATATATATTGAGTACTTATCATAAATATATTTTATTTGATGTACAAAACTCGGTTACAATATTTTTCAGTTTCCTTTACTTTGATGTTTAGAGAGATTTTAGTAAAATGACACAAGATAATGAATTTGTCAGTTAAACCTATACAGGTTAGATTAAGAAAAAAACTAAATTTAATCGTTCCACTTTGAATAATATTTTTAGATGTTTTGACACTGTTTTTTAATATTTTCTTAAACAGGTTTTGACGTGCAGCGACTAGTTTTGTTTCTTGTCTAATTTCAATCTAAATAATTTTATTTTTGACTTTCATTCCGAACCCAAATATTTTTGTTTTGTCATTATTTTTCAATTAGTAATATAAATTTTATACTAAGTACATTTCATCTTGTTGAAATCGGAATGAATAAGTAAGTATGTTGAGACCCAAATAGCTAATAAAAACATTAAATTTGAAATATTCAAACAAACATTTAAAAGGGTGAGAAAATTCTCGAATTTTCTCACCCTTTTAAATGTTTGTTTTTTATTTAATCATGTAAAAGTTTTAATGAAACTTTATTATTCAGGGAAAAATATTTAATTTTCTTTCGATTTTGTTCCTATAAACATGGTTCATTTCATTTTTTCATTCAATTTCATTGCCAACTTATTATTTACAATTTTTGTAAAATTAAGTAAATGTGCTATGTAAGTATTAAATAGTGATGTCTAAAGGGAATATGATTGTTTCAATAAAATTAAATTGCCCTTAAAGATTATAAAAAATATAAAATATCCTATATTTCCTAGAAATTAAAACAGATAATCATAGTCCGGCGCATTATCCCTTGGTTTATTATTACAAATAATTAAGGCTGGTAAATAAATTAGGCTGTCGCGGAATTTCCATTAAGTGTGTTTTAATTCGGTAAGGGAGAAAATTTGAATTTAATTTGGTTGCTCGAGTAATAAATTACTTTGATTAAATTAGAGGGCGGTTAATATCGATGCTGAGGTCGATTCATCGGAATCAATCCGGGATGCATCTTTCAACAAACGCGTTATTTCATTTCCGTAAACGCATTTATAGAAGTTAAAGTTTTTTCACGAATGTGTGAAGGAACAAATAACTCGAGGTAAATTCGGATAAAATAATATTTGGTCATATGTCTCGTTATTTTCATGATATTATCATATTATGGTTTGTTAATAATTATATGAAGTACCGAATTAAAAATCAAAACAGAGAAATAAAAATCCAATCATATGTCGTTGCACAGGTAAGTATTTTTAAATATTATTAAGTATTTACTATTTATCTTCGTAACATCAGGTTCATTTGAATAATCAAGGTTTAGTGTAAATAATGATGGCATTTTTCGAGTTTGTCAACGTATTTTGATGTATTTTTTAAATCATTCCGCATTCGAATGTGTGACCGATGAACATTCTGAAGTTATTTAAGGTTTATAGTATAAATGTCATAAATACATAACAATGGCATTTCTTCAAGTGTATGAAGATATTTTTTAAATCATTCCGCATTCGGATGTGTTACCGATGAACATTCTGAAATTATTTTAGGTTTATAGTATTAATGTCATAAATACATAACAATGGCATTTCTTCAAGTGTATGAAGATATTTTTGAAATCATTCCGCATTCGGATGTGTGACCGATGAACATTCTGAAATTATTTTAGGTTTATAGTATAAATGTCATAAATACGTAACAAAGGAATTTCTTCAAGTGTATGAAGATATTTTTTAAATCATTCCGCATTCGGATGTGTGACCGATGAACACTCTGAAATTATTTAAGGTTTATTGTATTAATGTCATAAATACATAAGAATGGCATTTCTTCAAGTGTATAAAGATATTTTTTAAATCATTCCGCATTCGGATGTGTGATCGATGGTCATTCTGAAATGATTTAGGGTTTACCGTATTAATGTCATAAATACACAATAGTGGAATTTCTTCAAGTGTATGAAGATATTTTTTAAATCATTCCGCATTCGGATGTGTGACCGATGAACATTCTGAAATTATTTAAGGTTTATTGTATTAATGTCATAAATACATAACAATCGCATTTCTTCAAGTGTATTAAGATATTTTTTAAATCATTCCGCATTCGGATGTGTGATCGATGGTCATTCTGAAATGATTTAGGGTTTACCGTATTAATGTCATAAATACACAATAGTGGCATTTCTTCAAGTGTATGAAGATATTCTTTAAATCATTCCGCATTCGGATGTGCGACCGATGGCAATTCTGAAATTATTTAAGGTTTATCGTATTAATGTCATAAATAATAATGGAATCATTAAATGTGTGAATGTATTTGATGTTTTTTAATCAATTCTCACGGATATAGGACCGATGCACATGGGTAGCGATTTTCTCAAATTTATAAATCGTAATATTAAATCGTAAAAAAATCACTAAATTTCAGACGTTTAAACTTAATGTTTAGTCCAGGACCACGATATTTCATTGCGCTGTTATTTTTAATAACACTCGTAATCTACGAGCTCTTTGTATTCTATTTTATCTCACTACTAGATTTTTATTGACCTATATTTTTATGACATTGTGCTGAAAACTGCAAAAATTTTAATAATTTATTTGACTAATTGCCATATCAAAATAGCATGATCTGAAGATTTATTACAAAAAGGTTATTCGATATTTAATTTTTAATTATATTTACTGCTAATACTTTAAATGAAAAAAATATTAAGCATTTCTTGATACTTATTAAAAAAAACCAAAAAGATACCAGGAGAAAGAACTGAGTAAAGTAAGTATCTTAAATAATTTGAATCTGTTATTAAATAATTCGAGTTTTGTTAAAAATGGCACCTTAATAATTTCCATATTTCTTTCGTAATCATTTTTAGGCGTTCAAAAATATCTAGAACTGTCTATGCTGATAGGGCGAGGAATGATGTTCAATTAATTAATTTTGGAATAAACATAAAACATTTTAAGTCGGGTATAAACTAACGAGCTACTTAAGGTTTAAATACGTAGATAAATGGGCATCACAAGGGATGCTGTTTTAAGCTCAAAATCGAATTTAGGAGTGAAGGTGTGTAGTCAACTTATGAGTCCCTGCGGAATCGGAATGATTTCTTCTTTCCTCCTTCGTGCCCGCGCCATCCTTCACAGTAGCAAGAAGAACCGTCATGTCGCAATGGGAAGAAGGTAGACCTTACTGAATGCCCTTCGCTCTACGCCACTGGTGGCTTTGGAATAGACGATTTTGCAAAAGCTGTTTTCGTGGAGAAATGGCCTAATCATTCTTCCCATTCTCAATTTCCGCGGTAGTACATTGTCTTCCTTAAGGCAACCAGATCACCAACTTGCTGAAAAAACAAAAAGCTGCCAACTATAGCACTTGATGGTGCGTTATTGCTTCGCTTGCTGTTTTCGCCAGGTATTCGCTACCTGAGCCAGAAACGATTTCTCAATTCTTGCATGGGGTCATACCTAGTTTGATGCTCGGATTTGGTGTCGATGGAAGGGACGTGAAAGGTCGGCCAAATAAGAAATGCCTGGGAGTTAAAGAAAACAGGTCATTAGGATCTAATGTTAAGGGAGTGAATAGACGAATTTAAGGACAGCCTTTACCAGTAAGTATTTTTAAATCTTTATAAGTTAACTTAGCATTACCCATAAAGCGCTTCATACAATATTTTTGGCTTTATTAAAAATAAATCTGATTGAACTATTTTAATCATTCCATCTAAACATCATAAAGCTCATCAAGTGACAAATGTCTTTAGTTTAATTTCATTTCCTTTACAGTTATTAAATACAAAACGTGAAACTTGAAGTTAATGATTTTAGGTGAAATATTTTTCCATCTTGAATTATTATTTTCCTTGTATATGTTTGGTTCATTTTTATATATTTATTGCATGTTGTATTTAAATGCAGAAAATTTAATTTAGCCCTAAAGTATGTTTGCGTTATATTTCAGATTAATCACATAATGGCATAAAGCTAATCTACCATCATTATTTAGTAGTATTAATAAAATTAGTATTATTAATGATTTATTCATACATTTCACCCTTCTTTGTAATAGGAATGTCAAAATCAGGTAATTCTTCAAGCTCTCAAAAATGCTGTAGTAGTTTACTTATTTTCTTACTGACTATTTTCTGAGTTTTATAAAATTGGAAATGATGTTCTAATGGTTTTTATTTAGGATTTTATAAAATAAGATTTATATTCGTAAAATACCTCTGCTCCTAATAGAACGTGATTATCAGGCTATTTAAAATTCTATATCAGCACGTTGAATCAATTTGTTAGTGGTAATGATAAAGCTTCAACTAGAGAATTTTGCAAGTCACCTGTAATTTTAGCGACCAGGAAACATTTAACGTTAAAGTTATATGTATTAATTACAGAACATATCCACAATTAAATGAAACTACGTAATGTGGTATTATTTCTACTTTCTTTAAGTTCTTTACCACGACCTAGGTTTCGTTGTATTACAACATCTTCAGGTGGGCTATTAGCAAAGATGGCAATCTCATTTTTCATATTCATATTTAAGGGTTTCAATACTAAATAATTATTTTAAATGGTTTTTTATAAGTAAGTTAACATTGTTATATCATACTTAAAAGAGCTCCCAAGCAATTTTATGATTTGTTGCTCTAATTTCAATTGATTTAATAACCTTCCTTGATTAGAAACAGAATATAATTTTCAAGAAAGCCGGAATTTATTAGAAAATTAAAAATTAAAAAATTCAGCGATTGACAATCAGAAAAGAGCAAAAACGAAATTTTTATTAATAATATAGAACAAAATATGTTATATTTTTAATATTTCAAGAATTTTTAGTAAGAAATTCAAATAATTGTAACAGTCTAAGTACTAATAATAACTTTTTAGAATGGATTAGAAAACATAAGTAGTCCATACCGGTTATTATTTTCAATTTGTAATCGTTGCCTAAATCAGTTAAAAATAAACTGTTAACTGACATTGATATTCATTCTGTTGTTGTCTAAATGCATGTCTAGATATTTTCAAATTTAACTGGTAGATCTGAGACTTTTATACATTAGTATATCTGTGAATAGTAATAATCTGGGAACAAGTCTGCTTTAAATAACAAAATATAGGTAAAAAATTAACTACATTCAAATTTTAGGACTCATATTGTAGTAAAAGGACACAGACTACTGCAGTTGTTTGAATATTTTGGATGGACGAAAGCACATACTAGGAGCAAAAACTCCCATTATTAGGTCAGAGAAAACCCACATGTCTATCGTGAGACGTCTCAGCAAGTAAGGTGGTCATTAATATCTATCTCACATATTCCCTATTTGATTATGACATAGTTTTATTAGAACATTTACTGACGATAATGATAACTAACTCTGCGGGTGCTCTTAGGTGTTCATTTAACTGAAAAATTAAGTTATTGAATAATAAATTTTATCATGACGTGTGTTCTTTATGTTCAGTTTTGTAAAATTCAAATGTGTTAATAAAAAATTTAAACCCTCGGAAGGTCATAGTCAATTACAAGGATATATTATTTATTAATCATTTTCACGAAAATACCGAAAATATTTAGAAAATCAAAAGTTGAACAAACTTGCTAGTTTGTTGCAAACAAAATTATTTATTATGTTCAAAATAGTCCCCATGTTATTCTATGTATCGTTCCATTTGATAAAACCACCAGTTTTTATCGGTCTCTATTCGTTCATCAGTTTTCTATTCCTTTGACGTATTTTCTATGGTATTTTAGAACATAGCCACCGCTTCAAATTTCGGGGATCCTATTCCCCGCACTTTATCTTTTGTCATTGGTAATAAATAGAAGTCACATGATGTGAAGTTGGGCTGTAAAGCGAATGACCCATAATTTCTACATTCGGTGAAGTCGAATGTTCCGCTGTACCTATAGCTAAGTATGCAGAGGCATTATTATGAGTTAGCTATTAGTAATCTCTCCGATACTTAGGAGATAGCTTTATTCTCAAAATTTCATCAAAATGACGGGAAAATAATTGCTGTTACACTAGTTTGTTATAACTCTTAATTTAGTTTCCAGAGCAATCGTTGCATAATAACCCATCCCGTTCAAAGAACGATGTTAGACTATGTCGGGTAAAATAAACAAGATGGTGTTTTTGATCATCGGTTTAATCATGGGTTAGGTTCCTAGATTCTTATAAAGCTTACTGATAGCTAATGATTCGTGTACAATTTTATTTACTTGAATTATATCAAACACTTCTCGGATCTGCTGAACGTTACTCTTGTGTCAGTTTTTACCATAACGTTTCATTCGAAATTGATTGTAACTTTTGTTGGTTGAGTTGTTGCTGAAATGTAAACGTTTTAATTAATGAAAGGGTTTTCAAAATTTGAGTTTCTTTTATCAAAATTATTATATAGGGCCAATCCTAAGAGCTTTCAGTGCGACCTTTGTATTAATACTTAATACTTTGAAAATGTTAAACGCGAAATTGTGAAAATAGATTTTGTAACTTCATGCATGTAATTTCTCGTATAATCGGCAACAACACTAGATGACTGTATTGTAAATATAATAGTTGCAAACTTTGTCGCTTTTTCTTCGTTTATTGATAATTTCCACCATGTTCCAAAGGACAAGTTATTCAAAATAATCAATACTACTTGCATTTTTTCTGATAAAAAAGAACGTATATATATATATACGCAATATATATATATATATATATATATATATATATATATATATATATATATGTATATATATAGTATCAGGCGATGTTCGGCAATCGGTGTATTTCGTGTTTTCCATAGGAAAGTGAAATTGCTTGTTTAATTGTATTAGATTTTCTTTTCCCTTCCCTGTCCCTTTCCCCTCTCGCTTTGCTTTTGCTTTCGCCTTCGGCCTTCGGTCACGCCTTCCTGTTCACCTTCGCGTTCACGTTCACCTTCGCATTTCTGCGTTCGCCCTAGCATTCGCCTTTGCGTTCGCCCTAGCGTTCGCCCTCGCGTTCGCCTTCCATTTTCCCTTCGCCTTCCACTACACCTTCCCATTACTCTTCCCTTCCTCTCACCCTCACCATCACCCTCACTACCACCCCTCTCCCTTCCCCTTCCCTTCCCCTCCCCCTATTCACATAGGCCTTCATTTCCTCTCCCTTCTTTTTCCCCTCACCCTACACCTTCCACATTTAATCTCCCTTCCCGTTCCCTTCCCTTTATCTTCCCCTTCTCTTCTACTCCCCTCCACCTTCCCTTCCTCTTCTCCTTCCTCCTCCGTTCCCCTTCCTTTAAATACCCCTACCTCTCAACTTCCTCTTCTTCCATTCCCATTCCTCTTCACTTTTCCCTCACCCCCTTCCCCACCCTCTCCCCTTCCCTTCCCCTTCCCCTTCCCCATCCCTTTTGCCTTTCACTTCCCTTTCCGACCCTACTATTCCCCACCCGTTCTCTTATGTTTTTACATTCAAAATTTATCAAGTGATAAAATAGTGTTCATAGTAATTTTGAAAATTTTAAATGGCTTCCATTTCCAAAATAATTAACCGACATGGCCCATCTTAGGAATTATTCAATATAATCACCCACGCAATTAATATATCTCTAAATTTCATCGAAATTGTTAGAGCCGTTTCCGAGAAACCGTTTACATATATATATATATATATATATATATATATATAAATATATATATATATATATATATATATATATATATACATATATATATATATGAAAGTTCTTTACCGCTTAATAAAAGAAAATACCCAATATATTCTTATCTCCATCCAACGCTGACATATGGTTTAGTTAGACTTCCAAATACACAAAATAAGCAAAAGATAAAATCACTACGTACCAGAGTGTCACGGAGAAGAGTCGTCCGAAGATGAAACGTATGAAAAATATAAAATATACAAAAATAAGATATAAAACAAAAGTAATAGTAATTTCGAATACTCAATGAAATGAAAATAGCAAAGGGCAGGCCCCGTTGATAGGACGCACGAAACCAAGTAGAAAAAATAGTGACTATAGGAAAGAGTAACAAGTAAAAAGAGACAAGGCAGAACAGAAAACTGATCGACTCTAAAACAGACCGCGGGTGCTGAAAGAAGCTGGAGAAGAACTTTACCCGAATGGGTCATAAATAAATTTATCATTTTATTAATATTATACCTTAAATTTATTTTTGTTTTATTATTATTAGTATGATTACGACAAAATCCTCTGTTAAGACAAAACTGAAAAGGAAAAATGGTCTTAAAATAGCAAAAATAAAATAAAAAGTAAAATAAAATTCAGAACAGAAGTAACTTTAGACTTTATTTTTATTATTTCCATAGTCGTAATTTTTTTGATTTCCAAAGTGGAAATATATTTTCGTATCACACTTGAAGCTTTAGCATATAATTCCAATAAAGACCTTCCACGTGTCTCATCTCGGCGATATTTTATTACTTTACAATATCGCAATAGCCATTTTAGTCCTTGGTTGATTCGACTATAAATGTGGTAAGTATTTTAAGTTCCAATAAGACAACATATAAAACTTTATACAAGCCATAAAATAATATTTTTATTACGTAAAATATGACCCCATATTTATTGAAGGTATCAAGAACTCTATGGATAAATAACAAAACTGAAGAAAAACTGTTATGAATTCATTAATTATTTACTAATTTTGATAGAACATACTGTAGTTACTAAGAACATTAAAGGTGGCATAGGATCGATTTTGATACATACTTCTTAGGTCGAGACTTTTATGAAAGCTTAAATTCTATAACACCCATAATGTTCAGCGAGTAACTGTGCTTGGAGTAATCTGTCTGTACTATCATTATATGTAGTGATCTGTCTGTAATAACATTATATTTTTATTATGAATAAAGCAAAGGATGATTATGTCGGATCCTTAAAAAAATCAATAGAAGTGTTTAGTGTTTAACAGAGAGTAACTGAGTTGTTATGAAGAGCTTCTGAAATCGAATTTAAAATGGTAAAATCGTGAATATTTGCGGAAGTTGAATACGTTATTTTTAACGCTTGTGAAAACTGCTTGTAAAAGAGTTATAATAACGACTAACGTCATGTATATCACTAATTTTGAGTTTTAATTTCAAAATACGTTGTTTGTGGTGAAGAAATAATCGTATCTTTTGTTGATAACCAAAAAAAAAATTTGCGGATCGAGATATCATTTGTCATGTAGATTTCTCCGCTTCTTTAGAAGCAGAAAATAATATTTGAAAAACACTTGAAAAATGCGATGATAAGTGTAACAGATTTAGTTGCTATGGAAGGAAGATACTACCTATTATGTCAGAAATAATTGTAAATGTGTAATAGGAAGAAAAAAAGGAGATATACACCCTAAACAATCTTTGATGAAGCCTTGGAGTATATCTTTTCCCACCTTCCTCGAAGTTTTGAAGAGTTTATGAAATAAATAGAAGAGTACCTCCCAGATCCGAAGACTGTAAAATATCTTGAAGTATTACAAATAGTACAAATAGGTAGTACAAATTTATAATAAGTAGTACAAATTTCTTTTGGGACAAGTGGAATACGCCAAAAAAGCTAGTCCCCGATGTAGAATGGCTTGGAATTGTAAAAGAAGCAGCTGTTATTATGTTGGTGGGTATAGATTGACAGGAGTATGACAAGTCGAAATAGTCATCATCCGACTATTTTTTAATTGAGATAAATTGAATCACAATCGTTGCAAGTTTTTTTTCCGTGAATTGATTTTGACGAAAAAATGTAGCTCATTTGATAAAAGCAATCGAATTTGGGAAATGTTATTACTCGTTGTCATTTATATGTCAAGACTTCAATAATTTAAGTTACGTTTGTTTAATCCCCATTAGTATATACATTTATTAACTCATTGAAATCTCGTTGTCTTATTTCTATAATTGTGCATGCCAATATCCTATACAGAAAAAGGACTCCTTGGCACGTCCGTTATTATGAGTCCTGACAAGTCGATTGGTGTAAATTTATTTTTTAGAAATGATTTGTGATGTGGACCGCAAATTGAACATTATTAATGGCTTACATACTGTTCATATTTTAGAGGACATCCAGTGTATGACTTCTTACGATGCCATGATATCCAGTCAAACTATCCCATGCAAATTGTAATAGAAAAAGATTATCTTCAACATAAACTGTAGTTGAAGGTTACTCTGTTTCACTCTGAAAATTTATAACTAATCAAAATTGCAAAGGTCAAAGGAAATTATTTTATTTCCGGTATGTCCAGCCTTTTCCCTTTGATTTTCTTTGACTTAATGGTAGGTGGACATAAATGCAACTTTTTAGGAGTTGCATTTTTGTCCAATTGTGGAACTGCTTTATGGAATAGGCAAGAGCTGATATATGTTTCTAGTAATCCATGATAATATATTGTCTGCTCATGGCATTTTAATACAAAGAGCTCTTTTCTTTACTGTCGAATGATATAACATGTTTAACTAAAAAACCTGCTTCTTTACCTTCGATTAGCGTTCCCGTGTGAAAGCTCATGAAATTGATGCGAACTATCCTACGCTTACGTCGTCGTGAGACTTGGATGTTATGTCTTTTTACCATTGGATGTACACTGATTGAAAGCAAATTACAAGATCCCTTTATTATAATTTCCGTTGAGAATGATACAGAAAAATGCTAGCTGCTCGTAAACTTCATTTCTTGTCAATTGATCCTTGTTTTGTCATCTTGCTTTAGCACATGTCATTTTGGAATCCGTTCAATTTACAGATGACTGCCTTGTATTTAGATAAGTTAATGATTGTCAGAGTTAATGACAGTGATGCATTCAGAATTACAGGAACAACATTCAAGAAAGTGCTTATTGGTCACCGGTAACTACATGCAGAAATTGTTTGAATAATGCTTTCCTGTTTTTTCTTCAAAGCCCCTTTTTTGCTCTTTTAGAGAGATTCTTACTTGTTCGTCCAGCTGTCTTTTTCGTTTCCCTTTGAACAACAAGATTGCTTTTGCAGGATGTTGGTGGAATCAAGTTTTCAGACCCGGGTGCTCATTTCAAGTTATGCATGTATACATTTTGTTGGTTTGATTCTTTTGCCCATTCGTAATTCTTGGCTCAGTTATACATACGTATCTACGCACTTAAGTATAGTACAGTCCACATTTATGGTCACAGAGTTATCGGTTTTCGACGTCATGATTTTTATCTCGTTTTGGTCCTTTCGTTTTAAATTTGCAATTCCTGTATCATTATCTATAGTTCATTTGGATTGTTAGTAATCACTACTATTTCGTCCGTAAAGCTCAAATTATTTAAACGTACATCTGATATTATAAAATCTTTATTTTCTTAACCCAGTTGTTTAAAAACATTTTCCGCAATGAAGGCAAAAGTTTGGGTGGTATTGTGTCCCACATGACACCTCTTGGCATAGATACTTGTTTGCTATATAATGGTGGTAAGGGTAATAACAGTAGCATGATTGTAGGTATTGGCAATTAGGCTACTGTATTTATGATCTACGCTCACATTTCTAAGAAACCTCGGAACCGCCCATATTTTCACAATGTCGAATGGATTTTTAGTCAAAATGTACTAACATACGGAGAACTGGTATTCTGTAGCTTTTTCAAGAAGCACCCTCATAGTCAAAATATGGTCTAGCGTACTGAAGCTCTGTTTGAAGCACGCTTGCTCTTTGGATTGGTAAAATTTTAACTTCGCAGTCAATCTATTAGTGATTACCTTGAAAAATATATTGTGCGCTTACAAAAAAAGATCTATCAGCTTTAGTCTTTTGGTATCTTACCTAAGAATAACAATTTATTTAACAAGCCAAGCAGATTGTCTAACAAGGAATTGCTACCTTCTTTCGGCATTTCAGGCAGGATTTCATCTTAAGTTTACGCAAGGCCATTATCATTCCATCGTGTGTTATATAGAATAATTCCTAAGACCCTATATTTTTAACATTATAGCGATTGTAATTACTAGAATTTTTACTTGTAGATATATGTGGGTCTCAATAATGTTCCATAATCACTTGAACCAATTTTGTTTCGTCCATAACGAGATTACCTTCCCTAATTTTTAGAATTGTGTATTGTCGGGAAGCCGCGTTCATGTAAAAAACTTTCAGAACCCTAAATTTTTTATTCTGGATTCGACAGTTTTCTCTTTATATGATTCTATATCCATTTTCACAAAATCTCTTTCCATTGTACATGAAGATAAAAACTCTTTCGATGTACTTCCGACTGTCGACCAGAGTGAAAACTTAAAACTATGAAATAATAGTAGTTTTATAAAATTTTACACAATATTTAATTTTAAAATCTGTTTTACTGCGCTAGTAAGATAACTCCTAAGCCACTGTGAAATACTCATTGCACGATATATTGCAGAAGTCAAATATTAAAAAAAAGAATATCAAATGTTTAAACGTAAATATTGATACGAATATTGGAAATATTTGAAAATATATGCTTCGTATTTGTTATCTATTTTTCTATATAAAAATATTAACATATTTAAGTACTCACTGTTGTACAGCACAGTGATCCTACAATTCAACAATTAATATAATAATCAAACTAAAACAAAATTATAAAAAAGCACAATCTTTTAATTGACCCTCTCCTAAATGCTAACGCAATAATTTAATCATTTTGAGGAAAATATAAATGACTTTCAAATCATATTTATTGGTTAGTGAAATAATATTTAATGGTCAAACACAAATAAATATTATTTCAAAGTCATTTGTGTTATTATCAAAATGACAAAATTAATGTGTCGGGATCTAGGAGAGGGTCAATTAAAATAAGGGAAGAAGGTGGTTATTAAAGGGAATTTTTGCGGTTAAGCTTGAATCACATCTAAGGCTATGGGTATGTACGTACGTTCATACTCACGGACGTATGTATGTACAAAACGTACGGGCACACTTATCGATTACATATATATCTACTTACGCATATACATACATGTGTAAACTTGTTTTCTGCAAAAACAAAAAAAAACTAAATTGATTCTAATCAAATCAATTGTAGGCTATTTGTTTTGGTCTATAGATAACAACTATTGTCCTTTATTAAAGTCGTCTAAGCAGTTTCGGAGACCTGGCGAAAAAACAGGTTTTCTAGTGCAGGCGACTCACATGTACTAGAAAAACATAACTTTCAATTGATTCTGTGCTCTGGACATATTTCTTAACAGTTCAAACTAGAGATTATTATTTTGTAGTTATAACAGGACTCAGAATAATAACGCTAAAATAAGCCTGCCACGAAATTCTCCAACCATATTTGTAAGAGTTACAGTACGAAGTTGCTTGATTTAGTATTAAATTAAAAATGTGTCTTACTTTTACTAATGTAATTCACATATTGTCTCATTTTTATGAAAGTACTGATTGGTTTACTCTAGACCACTTGTTTATGTAGCGTTAATTAATATTCTGTAAGATAGAATTGGCAAAATAATATTTGAACAAATTTGTTCTGATAAAGAAGATAGCTCTGTGGAAAGGATCAAAATCTTTTCTCTGATTGTTTGATTATAATAACAAATGAGATCTAAAAGAAATACTGCAAACGTTGTTCTGTTTAAAAGATTAACTAAAATATATTAATATAAATTTTTTAAAAGAATTTTAAAAACCTTTACACTGTCTTCTTTCTCCTCATAAATCATTTATAGTAAAATTGTTAAATACAAAGTCTAATATATTACGTTTCCATTATTCAAACAAGCAATAAAAATAAATAAAGGTAGTTTTTATATAATAGCATTTGGTATTTTTAAAATTATAATAATTAATTTTCTTCGAGATACTTAGTAATAACGTTATTTGAGATTAGAAAATTATCATAATAATTATCTAGCGCAAAGGGCGCTCGTTAAATTCAAAGGCTTTGTAATTACAGTCTAGCAGGAACGTTGGTTATATTTAACCGCAAGGGAAAGTGAAGCAAGTAATTGGTTCTAAGCTTGCCTCACTGCGGCGAAAAGCTATTTGCGTCGTAAATCTGAGCATGCTTCATGTTTAATATTTCTATTAGGATTTATCTAATTCATTGAAAATATTCAATATATTTTCCTTCTAATATCTTACTTAGTCAACCGGCTTACTACATTGAAGCCTAACTAAATAAAATTACTTTGAAAGACACTACTCGCCATTTCGTTATTAAGTAACAGTGCATGGAATAACTTGGATAAGACATGCTTAATGCGAAGACCTATTCTCAATTATTGTCAATGGGGCCATATCAAAGTGATCGGGTACGTACGAAAGAAATTATAGAATTTGGTTAAAAATTTTACTCTACTACTGATAATGGTAACAAAATAAAAAAAAGTTGTTTCGAAATACTGGCGAAATGTTTTACTTTTGTCAATATTTAATTATATGCATATCATTCATAAATTTACCATTGTAAGCTTGGAATAGAGAAGGAAACTAGAACAAAATTAATTAAATTTTGTGTTTTTTTTCAATTGTTTACGTTTTTTTCCAAATTAAAACATCCATATCAAAAATAATCGACTATTTTAAAGTTTTTTAAATAAAGTTCTTTAATTTTTTATCCTATACAAAAGTTTACTTTCTAAGTTGTTTTTCATCAAAACTTTACTAATTTAGAATCTCTTAAGAGCTTTTTCTCACTAATGTTTTACCTATTATTAACTCTCACAAAACTTTCGTCCAGCTTCTTTTAATCTATTGCAATATTTTTAAGATTAGTACTGTTAACATTTTTTCTCTAAACCTATATTGATCTTTATTTAAGTTTCCCGTATACAAGTTTAAGCTCCGCAATCATGTACTACAATAAATTTTTGATTTCAAATTTCAACCTACTGAATTTTACTATTAGTCCATCATCTTTTCTATAATTAAGAATGTGGTAACCCGTCAACGTGAGTAATATAAAGATATGACAAAACGACGTATAACTTTGTTAGCCATTTAAAGCACAATCATGGTTCTAGTGTTGTGGAAGAATATAATAAATATATGAAGGAAAATAAATTCAAGGAAAACTAAAATATGTAACCATGCTACAAATAAACTTACCAAATCTTTTAAGGAAACTCCAAAAGTGCCTGTAAGTCAGGAAACGTTCGAGGGTAACTTATTAAATTTCTTCACGCATTCTATGATATTTTTAATAACTGTAGAAAATATATATTTTATAAAAATGATGGAAGACTTGAACTTAAATAATGATGTTATTAAAATGCCTGGAAGATGTTCTCCCAGAAAAAAAAATTATTAAGGAGTCATCAGATCCGATCAATGATATAAAACATGTTATTATTGGTGAAATATGTGTGTACTACAGCTGATATAGGTTAGAATAAAAAGGAGCTTCTTGGGAGTAACCGCTAGTAGATATGCATTTACAAAGAGGTTCAGTAGCAATAATTTAACGCACTATGAAAAAAAAAATTAAGTCATTGTGAATTATGCGAAATAATTTGCTTTATCCGGTGACATAAATCAAGTTCTAACGTTGAAATTTTTTCAAGAAAATCGACGTGGATATTTTTAAGAATATCTAGAATTTTCTTATGTAAAATTGTGAAGTTTGAGTTTTAAATTCCTGATCACTTTTTTTTAGTGAAAACCCCAAACAACATATGAAATTTAAAAAAAAATCGGTTGGTTTATTTATTTTCTCTAAAATTTTCTCAAAACAAGTTTTAGCACCAATTATAAAGACACGTACGCACTAAATTATAACTATGCCAAATTTCAAGTTTCTATTTCAAACAGTACGTTAAAAAAAGGTCTGTGATAGACAGACAGACGCATTGACATGTGTTAGTGTTTTTATATGTATTCTTTCTTTTGAGATGAGGAATCCTAACAATTGCAATAGAAAAATATTATAAAGAAAGTGGTACCTTTGAACAAGGTAAACTATGAGACAAAGGTAACAAAAACAATTAGGAATGAATTTAAAAAAATTGGATTCAATGATAGTTTGTTTAATTAGACAAAGTTTGTATTAAAATAATAAATCATGTAAATATCAGCAAAATATTTCAGAAAATAGAATGTATTGTAAATCACAAGAGACGTTGAAAGTTGAGGTTAAAGAACTCTTAAATGTGTAGTAGTTGCGCATAATAAAATGTGCAAAGTGAAAAAATGTACATGTTGGTAAGCAAGTGATTTAAATTTTCAGAAAAATCTTGCATCTGAAATGCAGCTTTTACTGCTTACTTCGCTAATTTTTGCAATTTATCTCAAATTGCAATTACGCTTAATTTAATTGTGGCCGCAATCAGCAAGGCTGATAAAATTTGTAAAGCGAATCCGACAAAGTGCATAGGACATGAGCGTGAGAAACACACTTGTACTGATGCTAGAGAGATAGAGTAAACGAACCACTACCTTATATAATGTGCGAGTAGTCAAGTTTTTAAATAGTAATGGGAGAAATCCATTGACTTTAAAGCTTCCCTCATGATTGAGGGATAAATATTCAGAAATTTATAGCGATCAACAGATACAGATTTATAATTACTCGCTGATGTATAAGTGCTGACACAGAAATCACAAATAATAGCTGATATCGAATGAATATGTTAAAATAAGTAAATACAAAATAAAACAAAGTTAGGCAGGAAGTTGTTTAAACATAACCCGAGTCATATAAATAATGTTTAGCAGATTTCCTCTTGAATATCTTAATATTTATAATAAATGTGATAATATTTTTTCTGAAATCGGAAAGAAATTAGACATAAAATTTCATTGAAGATCTGTCAGCTCTTTTTTGTCTTGGCAATTTATTTTGACTTTCTAATATCGCACCAATAGACTACGTCACGGCTATTCTACGTCCATGCGTTATGAGTTTTAAATATGACAATTCTAATATTTCAAAACTGTTTTTGAAGTGTTGTCCGAGTTTTGAAAATGTTTATTTATGAAATATCAATTGAATACTGTAAATTTATAGCTTCATATAATGAAATAGCTATACATATTATTATGCTTTTTATATGCTATATATGAGCAAGGAAAACCAAAATAATTCAATTGACTTCAGTTGACTAAATGAATTGAAAAATCGATGAAAACAGACAAGAGTAACCTTTTTATCGTTTTTTTCTGCGGTTTCATTGCGGATAAGATTTTTAACTTTAATTTAACAGAAAAATTGTTAATATTTTTAGTGCCTTGATTTACGTGCAATTACCTGTTGTTAATTTTAGGGTTTCGTTCTTCTGGAACATAGAGTTCATTCTCTTGAGAGTTCAAACTTTAATTACTCAAAAATTAATTATTCTAATAGAATGGGCGAAAGAATTAGTTTGTTATTACGGACATTTAATTTAGGAATCGTTTTATTCTAAACTAAAAGTAGACTACATTATTTTAACTATGTCTTTTAAAATATAAATATGTAGAATAGATTTTTGGCGAAACAAAAAACCATTGTCCTTTTGTTAAAAGTGGTAATATTAATGATAATTAATGTTTATTGAAAAAAAATCAGGAAATTCGCGGTAGAATATAAATTTCCATGAAAAATAAGTACTTGGCGAAATATTGGTAATAATAGCAACGCAAGTCAAGATTGATTCAAGGATCATTCTTGACAATATAAACATCTAATTAATTTGTTATGGTTCTTAATTAAAATATTTTTTATATACATTTATATTCTAAATATGTTATGCAGACATTGTTGATTCGTCGTTAAGAATCTAATAAATTGTCTAGTATATTCTACTACAGTTGTAATATCTTACTACATACATTCATAGACAAAAACGAATAGACATTTAATTAAGCGAGTCTAATTAAAAAATGAATGTATCAAAAAATTTGACATGAATTTTTTTTCGAACCAATTAACAATAATGTATAATATGTATGGCTAATCTTTTTTCCACTTATTATCTAATATATAAAGTCGGTGCTCTGTTACTACTTATTTGCGTTCAATCAAAAATGTATTTAATTCCATGTACTTTTAGTATAGTTAAAAAAGTTTTTTGTTTATTTATTCACTTTTCTATTATAAAACACGTTTTTAATTTCTGTAAACATCATCCTTGAACTTTTTATCTATTCAATAATGTATATTACGTGAAGGCAGAGAGGCATGTATGTACTTTACTTTCTGTTTTCATTGAATTTTTGAGAAAAGGTTACCACTCTTGCAGGTTTTGTGTTTATTACTAATAACGTAAACATTGACTGCTAACTCTGGAATGTATTCTTTCTAGCAACGAAATAACAATTTCGTTTGTTGATATACAATAACAATATCATTTGAAAATAAGAAAGTAATCTTAATTTTAATTTTGAATATCAACAAACGAAATTTTTATTTTGTTGCTAGAAAGAATAAATTTGAGTGTTAGCAGTCAATGTTTACGTTATTAGTAATAAAATGAGTACTTTAGATAAAAGTGTATGGCTTTTTGGCACTTTTTATTATTTGGGTTGATGAATGAAACCGTGTTTCGATATCTGTAATAAGATTTAAATTTTCGAGCTAATATTAATTCGTGACTACTTCATATGTAAATAGCTAGTTCATTAATATTTGTAAGTTTCAAGTTATAAACGTACGAATTAATGTATGTATGTAAAAAAAGGTTTAGGTTATAAAGCATTTCATGCAAAAATTTAGTATGGATTACGTAAGATGAAAATAATTTTGAAGAAGCAGCTACCATCCTCTCTTTATTTCAAGATAATATTTTGAAAATGTAGAAATAAATTACTTGAAATAATGATGAGTTTTTTACTAAAATTATTGATAAATGAAATGTATAGTAAATATTTATCCAATGTATCTTAGATTGGATTAGCAATTAATATTTATGAATTATGCTAATATTGCATATTTCTATGGTAGCTGGATTGAAGAGATTACAAAAGGATGAATCAACAATCTTTAAATAGTGTCTACTTTTAATCGGCTTTAAAAAGAATATATTTTAAATTCGAGGCGTATGCATTTTCATCACTACAGTAACTTAGAGACGTGATAACGATTTTTATGATTACTCCTTGTTTGAAAGGAAATCATGGAACAGAGCCCATGTAAATATAGTCAGGACTTGTCGATAAACTCCAGAGGTATCTTTAGGAACTCCTCTGGATGAGTGTACAAGGTTTCTTTGAACAATTTGATACCGAATTTGAGTTCATTCGAGATATTTTTATAAGTGTTTTAGTCCCGGATGTCGGCCAAGTCCTAATTATGGAGTAGGAAGATGGTGATAGAACTTCTTATTGGTGAGACATTTGAATGACAATATTGAGTATGCATTGCATGAATTGTCTTGGTCAGTTCTTTGATCAAAAGTAATAGTCAATGATGTGGAAGTGGTTTAACGACTTTGAGCTCGTTTAAATTGTCTAGATCTCTTTGTTCTTTGACAAGATGTAAGGTCTAGGGTCTGACAAGGGAGCAAGACGATGGTGATTCTTAATGATGAGGAGTAAACTCATCGACTTCGGATTTATTTGATTTATTTTGATGTAAGAAACGAAGTAACAAAGTAGATAGGTTGATAAGTATATATGTGAAATAACTAAGGTATCAGTAGGCAGGTACGTAAGTTTACATATATAGCTGTATACAAAACCATGTAACAACTAGGATATTAGTAGATAAATAAGTAATTACGTATTTATATATGATTACATGCACGCAGACGTAGAAAAATAAAACTTTTTAACGAAAAAAAAATTGAACCATCCTTGAATATTCCCGGAAAAAATATATCAATTTATATAAAATAATAAAAATACGAATATCTAGCGGTATATTTTGCCGTACAATTTTTTTTCCAAACAATTCCGATTAAATTATTAAACGGCACCAAATCCAATGTGGTGTATATGCACGTATGTTTAGGTGTGTATGTACGCGAGAAAAGGAGAAAGGGGTACGTTACGTAATTGCGCTAATTCTGACAATTTATAATAATAACAGTATTTTCAAATTTCATATATTCGAAGAAGATATTGTACCGCAAACGTTCCAACTAAATAATACTTGTATTTTTAATATTGTATACTTTTTAGTGCATTTCTTATTCAGCGTTTATTTGAAGATGATTAAATTTTTGTTAAACATTTTTATTCTTCTGTTTCAATTCTCCGGGAGTTAAAATGATTAAAGTTCCACGAAGAATAATTAAAACTCTAATTTTTATTTTTATTTCGTATGAGTTGATCCCATGATAATTTTGAAATATTCCATGGATTCCAAGAGTGGTTTTTTTTGTATGTGATACTCTACAAATTTTTTATTTCTCGTCACATGAATTTACATTCGTGACATATTCCTATTCAAAAAAAGTGGCAAATTTGCCAGTATAAGACATAATTAACAATCAATTGGATGCCGAGTATGCTTCTCTAGTATATATTTCACCACTTTATGTAACCAATAATTATATAAATAATTTCGTACGTTTTGAATATGTGAAAGTTGTAGAATTTTCCACGTTCATACTTCTTAATTACTTTATTATCTATATATTTTTCTCATTACTTTAGTTTTTTAATTTATAAACTTTCATGTTTATGTCCAAGAGGACTATAAAACTTACCTATATGTTCGCACGGTTTATAAATGTTATAGTGCGTATCGACTGCTGAAGCTTTACTTTCTGTTGTACACTTGTTAGTAGAAGTTCAATTACATGCTTAATTCTTAGTTTTATACACAGGTTAGAGAATACACATAGGTATATTTTGAAATTTAAGCTAGTATATATTCGAAGCATTGATCGTGTAACAATACAGTCAAAAAGTTGTTCAGGATAGAAATTTGCATCAAAGTACTTGTGAAAAGTCAATACGGAAAGTAAGAAAGAGATAAGTAAATGAAACATGTTAAGTATACCTAGAACTGACATAATGAGTGTACTCCATTCAAGTGTTATTATACTACTGGGATAAGTGCGGGTTTAATATATTTTATCACTATACCTTTTCGAGTTTATATATCACGAATTTCTAAGAAAAACGACTGTGACTAACTGACCGATGGACGTACTTGCGAGTTTTTCCTTTTTAAGAGTAGAATAAGAGGGAGCAATGATAAAATAAAATGATGGTTTAGGAAGAAAATCATTAAGTACTTCCGGATTTATTAAAAAAAACTATAACCTTAGTACTCGTTAAGAATAATTTTGAATAATTATAACCATGTAGATTAAAATTTTAGTAAATGACTTTATCAAATTTCCCTTAAAAACAAAAGCGGTTAAACATCCAATCAAAAACTAATTATACCAAGAAATTTTCATTTGTGGACTGTAAAAACAAAAAACACATTATTAAAAGAACATACATAGATGTTCTTGTTTGTGATATATCTTTATAATTATTAAAATTATATATGTTCTTTTTTACAAATGAGCCTTCAAGCCTTTTTTCCTCATCTTTTGCATCAATTTGTTCGTTTTTCATTGCTGCTCATGAGGGTTATTATATACAGCTTTAACTTACGGGGGTTTGAATTTGCACAAATTAATTGTTTCCTATTTAATTTTACCACATTCTTTTTGAAAAAAATATATAGGACTTATCTATGCCTTGGGTAGATGCTATTTGGATTTAGTGAAATTCAATATCGAAAAAATATTTTTCGCCTATCTTATTGAGAGATTCGATTTTCATTAAACTATCTTATTTCGCATGTAAATGAATGAGCAATCGTTTTGCTTAAAAAACTAAGTTTACATTAATGTACTTATTGCTACAGACAATCTCTTGCAGCGAACCACAACATATCAATTGAAAAAATAAGTACCCCGGTAGATCGTAAATGATTGTTAAATTGGAATGAATGAAACTTATGGAGTAAAGATTTTACAACAAAATAAGGATGTTTTGGTCTAAATATGATAAATATGGTATCGATATAAAATTAAATAAAATTATAACACAACAGTAACACTTACGAGATTAGGAGGAGATAAAAATGTGGTGTAGAAGGGATATCAAATAGTCATATTTGACAATTGAAGACGACTTCTGAACGCACACAATGAGAGCGTGCTTTGTATATTTGTGCCCAACTGATTCCATAGTCTAGCAGCACATTTGGTAGGTAAAGGATTTTCCTTATAATGTAGTAAGAGTGTTTTATTTTTAAAACGTAATTGAAGTTCGTAACGGGATTATTATGTATACTGAATAGAAACAAAGAAAATGGAGTTTGCATCGGCAACGAATATAACCGTTGTCGAATATAAATTATTTTACGTTTATTATTTTGTTTTTTTTTTTGCTTTTTGTCAAAAACTGATAAAGTGTTAAGTAACACAAAAATAAAATGTTAAGTTTGCCCGTTGGACTTTAATTTACATATTTTCGTTTTAACTTCACACCCTATTTAAGTATATACTTTTGACTTATAAAATTGAAAACGTAATTATTTCATTTTATTTAAAATGTAATAATTTATAGATTAAAAAAATCTACTTCTAAAGTTAGCTTTCCCCAAAATCTCATATTTGATAGTATATACTACGTAAGTATAAAATAAACAAAATATTAGACTAAATAACAATTTCAATAACTAGTGTTTAATTAAATTTGAAAGCTGAAAAACAATTGGTTTTTCTTACGTTAAAATTACATCATTATTTTATATGCTGATATTATACTAAAATTTAAAATAAATTGTGTGAAATGAGCACTTAATAATAAACATAACGCTATAAACCTTATCATATTCAAAATTATCGAGCCCGGCAAAGTAGAATTTTTCGAGCTACCCACTCGGTGTGATATTTTCAATATTTTCTGCTTAATTACATTAATTAGAGGCGCGATCGATGTTCTACGAAAGCCATAAAGCTTTCATTTCGTTGTTCGTCCTCTTTTCAGATGTGAATTTCAATTTTACTTTGAGAAAATACAAACTTTTTCATATTTATGAGCTTAATAGACCAGTGTCGAAGCCTTCAAAAAAGGTAAAAAGTACAAAAAAATCGTAGTAGAATGAAACCTATTGGAAAATGTTGAGAATATTACAAAAATGAAAGGAAAAATAAATTACGGTCGATTCGAGGTCGGGAAGTGGGAGAGGGTGGGTTTTTAAGGGTTAAAATCGGTTTATCTCGATTTCCGGCAAAACTACAAGTCTTATGGAAAAAAGTTACATAGCAAAGTTGTAGGTAATAAAAAGATCTACAACTTTTGTATTTACACTTTTTTCTCATAACCTCAAAATTCACATGAAAAACTCAAAAAACCACGTTTTTGGTTTTTTATTTTTATCTTTTACAAAAATATTCTTTTTTTCATGAAATTTGGTGAGAACTTACCTTTGTATATACCAAATACACAAGAATTTTTTGGATTTGAAAAATTAATTTTTTCTCCTTATTTTTATTCAATACCGAAAAAGCACCCTAATTTTCAATCGAAAATTCACGCGTCAAAATATTAGCTTTTTTAAAAAAGTTGGTGGGATTTTTATTCGTTGGAATCTCTACTTTCTGATAGTGTAATAAAAAATATACGTTACTATGGAAAATATTTTCAAAAAATTTAAAAAACGAAAAAAACTCGAATCGAAAAATTATTTTTCTATCATTATGTACAAATTTGAGCTATTTATTAATATTAACGCTGTAATTACTCATTTAACGTATGATTCTAAGTTACATTGATGAACAAACAAATTTTCAATCCATCAAACATTAAGATTGCAAAATAAAACATGGGAAAATGGTTGTTAAAAATATTCAAGATAGGATTTAAAAGGAATTTTATCTAAAAAATGAGGATGTTACAATTTTTTTAGTAAAAAAGCTGGTTTATTTCAGTTTTATTATATTTTTGTCATAAAAAAAATCTCATACTATATAAATTTTTTTCATAATATTTTTTAGTTCAATATTTTTTGTCTCTTTGATGGTATTCCTTCGTCGTTTTCCGATTCTAGCAAATCTTGGGAATCTTCAAGACCATCACCGTCTTCGTTTCCAATATTATTTCCAGTCTGCATTATTTCTTCATCCACAATTTCATCCGAATCATTAAGTTCCTCGTAACCTTTTTTTTCTACATTAGAGCATTTTTCAGAGCCATGACAATTTGAACATAAATTTGTGCATTTTAAACCATGTTTTCGGCAACCACATTTTAAACTGTTACATCCAGTTTCACAACTGCAGCAAATAGTTTTGAGCAGTATTTCCGGAATCAATTCCTTTTCTGTGAATTTAGGTATAATGCCTCGTTCATGTTGTTTCCAGCCCCAATCTGTAGCTGTCAGTTTGTTACCCAGCCAAGTTTGAAGCTGATAATATGCCCTTTAACAATGTTGTTCTGCTGCACCTTCTGTGGGTGGAAGATTCGCCAATATGAAAGATGATTTAATTTTTGCCAATTGATATTTTGTAAATCTTAATTGATTCAGCGTTAGATTGTCATTTTTACACTTATATAAATAGATTTTATTATATATAAATAGATTTTATTAATTGTAATCCATTATTTTGGATATCGTGTTTGTTTGCATCTTTTTTATAAAAAATATTGGCCACATTGGGCAAATGTTTAGCGTCTAATAATGCATTTACGATACTTTTCTTTCTTTTCCGGCAAACCCAGATGTTGTATCGCAACCTGAAAAACAATGCAGAAGTGCAATGATATTTTTAAAAGATTCATATTTGAAACTCTTAGACGTGAAAAATTGATCTTTTACTGTTCCAGAACCTGGCTTGAGAAGATAAATGTCATGATTATTTAAATTTAATTGATTCAAAAGCACCAAAAGATCAATATCTTGTCCCACAACAATGACAGTTTTACTTGTCTCTCCAGCAACTTCTATCGAAGTCTTAATTATATCAGCATCAGCATCTTTGCGAAATCATTTACTGTATTTTGTTTTTGAATATACTGTAATATATTATCTCTTGTATCGTTACTTTGAACAGATGAAATTTTTTCTTTTGAAATATTTCCGAAAAACCCACCGCAAAGGAAGCAATGAGATTGAAAATTAAATCGAACTGCGTCTTTATTCATTTCTTTTCCTTCCTTGGATTTTTTAGATCTTGAACTACAGAACGCTGCTATCGCAGTTTCACTATTATATTGACTTTGACAAGTTCGATGAATAAAAGCAGACGTCATAGTCTCAAATTTTTTGTATGTATTGTCGATTCTTTTCTTGCTGGAGATGACTAAACGGTTCAAAGCTGTTTTTTTTATTTCTCACATCGGCTTATCATCTGCCTTATTGCAGATTATACAAACAGATTCATCCATACTGATAATCTGAAAAGACAAAATCAAATTAATAATGCCTTCACAGTTTTATCATAAGTATAATTAAATTTGTTTGTGCAAAATAAATAAAATTATTATATTTTATCTTGTACTAAATTATCATTTGATTTTAATTTTGTAGGTTATGTTACGGTAAATGCGCTATTTATGAGAGAAAATATTACTATTTTTATCTTAGAGCTGATTGATATAGATTAAAATACAAGTAATATTTACCTTGCTATGTAGATTCCAATAGTTTCGTTTAAAGTAAATTTGTCACAATTTTCTAAAACAGCCTGCACGTGTATTTTTATAAATGATGTTGTTCACTGCTCTGTATCTTGTATACTAGCAATACTAACGGTTCTTACAGCTGCTACGAAAGAAGAGGTATAGTAATAAGTCCGACCCTCCTAGTCCCTTCCCCACTTCTTTACGAAATATCTATTCATGGACTAAAATTTTCTGAAGGTCACTTAGGTATATAAATTATCTTCAAATAGTAATAAATAAGCATCTACACATTTAATTTAAAGAAAATTTTATGACTTTCTTATAATATTGTAGATGTTTTATCAAATATACACATTATTAACTTAGTTGTTTGTTAATTATAGTAGTATTTTTTAATTGAAAATTTGTTTGTTCATCAATGTAACTTAGAATCATACGTTAAATGAGTAATTACAGCGTTAATATTAATAAATAGCTCAAATTTGTACATAATGATAGAAAAATAATTTTCGGATTCGAGTTTTCTTCGTTTTTTAAATTTTTTGAAAATATTTTCCATAGTGACGTATATTTTTTATTACGCTATCAAAAAGTGGAGATTCCAACGAATAAAAAGCCCACCAACTTTTTTAAAAAAGCTAATATTTTGACGCGTGAATTTTCGATTGAAAATTAGGGTGCTTTTTCGGTATTGAATAAAAATAAGGAGAAAAAATTAATTTTTCAAATGCAAAAAATTCTTGTGTATTTGGTATATACAAAGGTAAGTTCTCACTAAATTTCATGAAAAAAAATATATTTTTGTAAAAGATAGAAATAAAAAACCAAAAACGTGGTTTTTTGAGTTTTTCATGTGAATTTTGAGGTTATGAGAAAAAAGTGTAAATACAAAAGTTGTAGATCTTTTTATTACCTACAACTTTGCTATGTAACTTTTTTCCATAAGACTTGTAGTTTTGCCGGAAATCGAGATAAACCGATTTTAACCCTTAAAAACCCACCCTCTCCCACTTCCCGACCTCGAATCGACCGTAATTTATTTTTCCTTTCATTTTTGTAATATTCTCAACATTTTCCAATAGGTTTCATTCTACTACGATTTTGTTTGGTTTCAAAAATTATCGACCCTGGTCTATAAGTTTTAAACAAGTCGGGAGTTTTCAGAGATGCTAGTTCGTTCATTAAAATAATTACGTTATATTCAATTATTAATATAGTTTTATGGAAGAAAGGCGTGCAAATGTAAGAACGGGAAGGTTTGTTAAAAGAAAATACATTTTAATATATTTAAAAATAAAGTTATTACGTGAAATAAAAAAAAATAGTTTTGAGTTTGACAGTTTTTTATTAACATAACGAAACTTAAACATTTTGCAGTTGATATCGGGAAAAGTCTTTATTAAAACTAGAGCTCTATCTCGTGGTATATTGTGAAGTTATACTATGAATTACATTTATATATACTGTGAATGATATTTTTGATTGAACTTATACTAGAGCAATAATCTGATGGTCATGATTTTAAGAATGATTAACATTTTTTAGTAATTTAAAGTTACGAGAGAAGTGCACAACAGTTTTATTTTACGTGCATTTCTTAACGTTTTACTTTAACTCAAATAACTTAAAATTATTTTTGTATAAAGCAATGTTCAAGTCGTAAATCTTCATTTTTCCCTAATGATCTAATAACAACGTCTTTTGTTTCATTTTAAATTGCGAATGCACTCTTTTACTTATAATATATATTTCTATTGCCCAATAAATATATATTGTATTTTTATTGCTCAATTATTTATATTGTTTTGTCTAAATTGGGAAATTTAGTTTTATCTAAAGTGGAAAATCTTATTGCATGGTTGAAATTGACGATAGCTATATCCGTACTAGATAATGGAATTGCAATAAATTCTTCATTGAATTTTGGTAATTTTTTATTACTTTACGATATCACATTTTCCAGATTTTTCCGATGGAAAATCTTATTCACAGTCGAAAAAGATGACGTCCACATTCACACTTAATAATAAGAATTTCAATGAAGATCCTTTTTGGATCTTAGCAATATCTTATACTTACAAAGCAATAAGCGTTCAAAAGTAGGATCAGATAAATGTATATGAATAACTTAATACTAATTAAAGAAAATACAAATTTTTCACAGTCAACATTAAATTAAAAAAACGGAGAAAATTCTCAAGATAGACAATTTCAACATTATCGTTACCCACCCTTCCTAGTTAATTCTGTAACATCCTGAATGAAATGAGAAGGAAATTCAGTGAAAC
Organism: Druceiella hillmani; assembly: GCA_039881145.1. NCBI lineage: Eukaryota > Metazoa > Arthropoda > Insecta > Lepidoptera > Hepialidae > Druceiella > Druceiella hillmani. The sequence goes on along the minus strand of JAYKKI010000017.1, from coordinate 36,264,890 downwards.
GAACGCTGGCGCCGCGTGTCCTTCAGCACTCTCACACCATTGAGACAGGCAATCGGGCCGAGGATTTGCCGCGTCGCGCACTCGGCGCTACACTTTCAGCGCTTTCTCCATAATTATATTCATTAGAGACACAATTCAGCCATTGCGATGGTCGGAATGGCTCGTTACGCGGTCTCTAAACAGACGTAAGTCTTTAGTTTAATGAGTACCCAACTTGTTACAAGATAAAATTTCAGAAAATTTAAAGATTCTATTAGAATAGCAAGAAAATTAACTTGTTGACTAATATCAAAACTTGCAAAGTTTGGGTTAATTTCGTACTATGACTCTTAATAACATTATAAATGTTCGTTACCATATAACTGTGTAATTTATGAATGAAAATATGAAGTAGTTCCTGAGGGAGAGCCTCCATATTTTATAATGTTCCTTTGGTTTTTACTTGTTCATGTAGTTTTGTCTGAAAGGAAAGTTGTATAAATTTGGCTTTAGCTTATATCTACTCATATCATCTATACTGAAATCCTAAATCCGAACGTGATTCCAGTGGGATAATAAATAAAATTTTCTCCTTTTTAAAACATGATCACGGTGTTACTATTGAAAGGAAAACAATTCGAAATAAATAATCCAACAGAGATGAATTGTAGCTTTAGACATGGGTTACATTATTATAGTAAAAGCTAGTTAATGTTAAAATTCGCTGTGTAAATATAATGGCAAGTAAATCTTTTGCAGATATAAAAATATCATCGACTCCTCAAGGATTATGAAATATTGGTATGTGATGGAAATGCTTGACAAGCCCCACTTATGTATTGGGAGCGCTACCGTAATCGCAAACGCTATCCTGATCACAGCATCTTTCTACGTGTAAATAATGCATATTTAGAGGATCAAAATCCTGGGAATGTAGTTCCTACAGGAAGACCTAAAATTGTTGATGAGTGTCAAGTAATGACTAAAGTGGAAGATGCTCCTTCTACTAGTGTACGGCGGATTTCTCGATGTACTGGTGTCACAAAAAGTACGGTATAGCACATTTTAAAAAGAAATAATTTGTACCCGATGCAGTCAAGATCCGTTTTTTTTTAAATTCAATCTCATGGAGCGATGAACCATTTTTTAAAGGAATCGGAGTATCTAATATGCACAGTTTACATCAATGGGCCATCGAGAATCCCTACATAGTAAGGCAAGATAGATTTCATTATGAATTTTGAGTCAATTTGTGGGCTAGAATCTTGGATGGCAAAATTATTGATCCATCTGAACTCCCAATGAGTCTTAATGGAGTTCGTTATCAACGGTTTTTAAGAGACGAATTTGGAAATCTGTTGAATGAAATACCATAAGATTTACGTGACAGGATGTGACTACGGTACGATGGTGTACCGGCCCACTTTTCGCGACAAGTAACTGAATACTTAAATGCAACTTAACCAAATCGATAGATAGGACGTGGCGGTACAATTGCATGGCCACCACGTTCGTCAGACCTCGATACATTGGACTTTTTTCTATGGGGATATTTCAAGGAGGTGATCTATGAGACTACTAACGATAAAGAATAACAGTTATGACAAAAATTACACCACGTGTCTGAAGTGGTACAAAACAACGAAAGGGCCTTACGTAGTTTAAGAAGAACTTTTGTAAGAAGATGCTGGTTATATATAAGAGCTAGGGGGAGGCATCTTGATCATTTACTGCAATAAAAAAACATATTAAATGCGGTGTGATCATAAATACTACACTTCTTTTGTTTTACCACGACAGAAAAAATGTTCAATGGCATGGATTTAGGTATAAAACATGTTATGAAATGACTACGAACCAGAAAATTGTACATTTTTGGAATCTGTGTGAACTGTAGATATTTTCGAAATAAAGTTCTACAAGGTTGCCATCATTTTTTTACACTAGCATTGTTCAAATGTCACTTTTTATGTTTTATAATTGCATATGTTTCAGCGTTTATATATTGCCAATATAAAAACGCTGAATAGCATTTTTATATTGTCAATAATAACGAATTAATAATATTTTAATTTGGAATATGAATGTTCTCTTAAAGGTCTTGGAAAATCACAAATAAGAGATAGTAATATTAAGTAATAAAAACAATTGCTTTTCATGCGCAGTGACAAAAACTAAAAAAAAATAAAAAAATATATCTCTAAAACTATTAGGTCTAGGATAATAAAATTTATTATTTCGTATGTATAATAATCCGCTCTATCACCGACATTTCGTTGGTTTACTCTTTACGGGACCCCTTGTGTGTAACAAAACTGCAAGAGAATCATTTCCGTACATGGATAATATTTTAAGAAGAGTGGTTCAGCGTATAGAATGATAATAGAAGCCAGAAACATTGTTTTTGGAATTTGTGTCTGTCTGTGTGCTCGTTTGTAAATTTGTTCTTCGACTACGTGAAATCTACCAAACAGATTTTGATTAAATTTGGGCTGATAATAGTTTATACCCTCGGGCTAAAAAAGTAGGATACTTTTTATCTGGATATTAATAATTTAAAAACATTCCTTACTTGATTAATTTTATGATATTGGGGCTGCCAACATTATTTATTAGTGTTTTATTTTATACTTTATACTTTATAGATATTGTAATAAAAACAGAGCAGTGATAATGTTCATTATCCCTAATAACTTTTATTATTTCGGCTTTTACGCGAATTATTAGGTTTTTACGAGAATAGCCGCAGTAAGTCTTATTTAAAATATCTCAGAAATCACTTAACGTATAAATTTTAAATTTGACATAATAATAAAAAAATATTTTGCACCCAAAAATATTTATATGGTAATTTTAGGGGTATGTAAATTAAGTACTGGAATTATTTTTTATATACCATGTAAAGTGTTGGTATCGGATGGAAGTGCTAATAACAAGAAGCTCAATAACATTTTTTTCATAATTTAAATAATATATTTTCATAGATATACTGAAAAATATGCCAAATAATATAGTTACACTCCCTTACATCCGAAAATACTTAACGTAAAGTTTATAAAAAAATAGGTTAAATACCTATTTTTATTATTATGAAAAAACAATGTTTTTGGAATTCCGCGCAAAGGTTTTAGGACAAATATAACGATTACTCTAGATTTAATTTGAAATATGTACTATGGTTTAACGCATATAAAAGATATAGCAGGTAAAAAATGTATGTCCGGAAAATTAATATTTTTAAGTAGTTTAATAGAAACACTATGTGACCTTAAAGGTTTATGAGTGCTTAAATATATACGGAACGCAGATATGTTTTTGAATTTTAATTAGAGATTAATGTGCAAAAAATTGTTTGTTTGAAATTATATATATCCTAAAAAAATTTTATTAGAAAATGATTTATTTTTTTTGTCAAAATATTTTAGATTTTTCCATAACTTCCGTCGAATATCAATCTTTAAACGTTTGTTGTAAATAAGGCTCTAATTTTATTTGCTTTTTTCTCGCAAGTTTTTGTGTGGTTTACTGAAGTGCTATCCTATCACTTACACATTAATTTAATGTGTATTTGTTCAGCATATTAGATTACGTGTAAAAATATTAGTCTTTATATAACTAAAATTTTCTCTTTCAAGCAAGTACTCGACGACGTTCAATATAATGAATACCAGCAATGGAAAAAGCTGTACGCTTTTTACGTTTTTTTTTCAGATTAAATTTTCATTTATCCGCCCTCAAATATTGCCGTACGCTCATTGATTTCTTGCTTCATGTACATAATATATATGTTAAATCTACCGTTGAAATAATCTCTATGGATGACTGCGAGCTTACGGTGAAATAAAACTTCGTGAGCAGGATTTCATAAAAGTGCAAACCAAATTAAACATTTTATTTTCATCGAATACTGAAAGTATTTTGTTCAACATTTTCTGTTTTATTGAATGCATTACTTTGGATATAACGTTATAATTTCCTTATTAAAATTGACAATGCTTCACTAAGAGTTTCAATTATTTATTTACTTATTTCGTACAGAATAGTAGGATTTTCATACTATACAATTTTTTAACAATATTAAACCTGTGTGGTATTTGACTTTTATAAGTAAATTTGTATGCATACATAAAATTAACATATTAAGTCTGCAGCGTTCTTATAAACATTCATTTGGACGGAAATTATAATATTTATTATAAATTATTACTAATTTTGCCTTCACAGCCCATAAATAAATAATAAATAATATCTATTGAATATATTGGGCGTTAATTTTGTAGAAATTCATTATTCACAATTAAATGAAACATTATATACAACATCTTCAGGAGGGATATTAGCAAAAAATCTTTGCTAATATCCCACCTGAAGATGTTGTAATACAACGAAACCTAGGTCGTGGTAAAGAAATTAAAGAAAGTAGAAATAATACAACATCACGTAGTTTCATTTAATTGTAAATAATATCTAAATAATTAAAGTAGTGGGGAAATGTATATTATCGTAAATTTCTCAAAAAAAGTCTAACGTCCGGAGTTATCGCTATAATTTTATTGTAAAAATGTGGTACTTGTACGAGTTCAGTATAGAAAAATGTAAATTTTTGTGACTTTTTAAAGATAAAGAATATACAAAGCCGTATTTAAAGAATAGGACTCAGTTTTGCTTATTTAATTTAAAAAATTGATTTAAAAATTACTCAAAATGAATATTTTTATTTTTTATTGCTGAAGTATTTTTCACTTTTAAATATATATAGTTATATACTAAAAACTCAACAAACATCTAAACAGAAATGTTAATAATAAAAATTAAACAAGAGAAAAATAAGGTTTACAAGGATTTAAAAAGGTAAATAATTATGACGTTTAATTATTTAGTTTATGATATGTACATTTTTGGATTATAATTTCATGGATCTTTACTTATTTTAAATTTCATGTTTTTTTGGGTTGATAGGAGTCAAAATTTTAATTGTTATGGAAGTACATTTGTTCCCAGTTATTAATTTATAATTAACAATACTAAAGTAACATTTAATAACACATTTTTAAGGTTGTTACCAATCTTTGAAAAATTTTGTAAGCTTTCATTAATCTCTTATTTAACTTTTTCTCGCCATTAATATTTATATGTTTGTTTATTTATTTATTTATTTATTCATCACCTATGGAGAAAAAACAGATACAAGTCATAGTGAAACACAAAATAAGAATTTTTTTAACAATAAGGTTAACTTATATCCTAACATTCCCACATGAAAGTAATATTCTACATAAATATATCATCAGTATTTTCTAGATATTTCCATGATAAATTAAATATTCAGAAATTTTATAAAATATCAAATTAAATTTTAATAAAGTAATATTGTTAACAATCAAGCAATAACTATTGAAATTATTGAAATCAGCCTTTCATTTATAGTTCACTGGAACAGTTATCAATAATAGAATTAATAGTAATCACTATCCCACTTATAATAATATCGATTAAATAAAAAGGAAAAAAAAAACAGAATATCACGTCGATTTGAATAAATGAAAATGTAGTGTCAATGCTTTCAAAGGACTAATGGTTGTATAGTATCCGTTTAACTGACTGTTTGTATTGAAGTACTGAACTGGCAAATATATCTACAGAATGAAATTTTCCGTCGCAATCATCACAAAGCCTGCGTAGTGGTACACGAGCATCAGCATTAGTGCGAGCGGTAGGTAAATGGAACAGTGCGATGCTACGGGTCGCTCTCCCCGGCACACGAAACTGCAACTGATTCACTATATCGGCGCAATCATAACGACTATGGCAAATATTATAAAGTACAATTGCTTCGAGTTCGATACGCCTTTCGTGGAGAGTACGGTATTTGAATGTATACTATGCATTATAATAGTCTATTTTGGGTGTATTGAAGCGATATTCCAATGTACGTATAAATCGTTTTTGCACTCTTTCGATCATATCAGAATATGTAAGATAGTAAGGATTCCAGACGGCAACAGCATATTCATGTTGAGATCGCACAAGACTTGTGTAGAGGATGCGATACGTTCTCATTTGCTTAAAGGGTTTGGTAGTTCGTAAGACAAAGCCTAGCAAAGCATAAGCTCGCGATGTGATCTGCTTTACGTGAACATCAAAATGTAGCTTTTGATCAGACATTACACTAAGGTCACATATGCAATTAACAGATTCCAAAGAATGACCACCTATGTCATAGGTATGAAAATAGATTGTCTTATTTTTAGAAAAGGTGATCGATTTACACTTACTGTGACTTAATTGTATCTTGTAACTTCGAATGATCAGAAGAATCTCTTATTTTGGAGAAAATCTTTAGGTCGTCAGCATATAACAGGAACTTGCTGTGTTTAAAACAATTGCTGATATCATTTATAAAGATGATAAACAAAAAGGGACCCAATATGGAGCCTTGAGGTACCCCTGAAGTCACGGGAACATGAGGTGATATAAAACCGTTAATTTTTACTGCTTGTTGCCTGTTGCTGAGATAGGAGACGAACCAACGAAGTAAATTGCCCTTTATACCGTTAAAATAGAGTTTTTTCAGCAAGATGACATGATCAATCTTGTCGAAAGCTTTTTTAAAATCTGTGTAGATGGAATCAACCTGTGTCCTGCAATCCATAGATTTAAAGAGATATTGCGTGTACAATAACAGGTTGGTTAATGTTGACCGGTTCCGTACGAATCCATGCTGCTCCTCAATAATATGCCGATGCAATGTCGGATAAATCCTATTGTGAACCACTTTTTCAAATATCTTAGACACTGCTGACAAAATGGATATAGGCCGATAATTTTCGACAGATTGTTTACTCCCAGATTTATATACTGGTATTATATGTGCATCTTTCCAGCACCCCGGAAACGTACCCTGCGCGATACACATGTTAAATATTATAGTGAGTGGAGCAGAAATCGTATCGTGTGTGTTTTTAAGAAATATAGGTTCAATTTGTCTGGACCTGCTCCCTTATTGGGATTGATTTTCTTGAGGGCATTAGTTATTTCATCTCTTTGGAAGCGGATGGAGGTGATAATAATATCCATCTGAAGTGCTAAATTGTGATAAGGAGGTAGGTTTTGTTCGAAGGATTCACAAATATTATTTGGATCTAGAGGTGGGTTCCGTTCAAAGGTAGATTTGAAGAACTTAGAAAACATTTGGCATATCATTTGAATGTCATTCGATTCATAACCTTCGGAATTCATCGACGATGGGTATCCTTCTGACTTCTTTTGTGATGACACGTATGACCAGAAACCTTTTACGTTGTTATTAATAAGTTTCTCAGTATTGTGGACGTAGTCACGAAAACAAGACCGGGATATTTTCTTAAATTGACTTCTTAATTTAGAGAAATTTAAGTAATCGGAGAAGTTACCGTATAATTTCCATTTTACCCAGAATTTTTCTTTACGTTTACTTACCTGTATCAATTTAGGAGTGTACCAAGTTGGATGTTTCCTTGATTTTTGTGGTTTCCTTGTAACTAATTTATTGATAATATCAAAAATAATAATATAAAATCTATCCACAGCGCAGGTAGCTGAAAGCTGGTGGAACTCTTTTTCCCAGTTTATGGATTCTAGCGCTTTATTGATTGCAGTATAGTCGCACTTGCGGAAATTGTATTTTGAGTTGTCAGCCTTTTTCATCGCGACCTCTGGAGAGCAATCAATTGTGAGGAGGAAAGTAGGATGATGGCGGTCCTCACGAAGTAATGGTTCCGCAGAAGAGAGTTTGCATTTACAATTACTCAGTGCGAGATCGAGAGTACTGTTATTACAATTTTTAAGGTAATTAAGCTGTTGCAATTTCATGAACGAGGTGACGCCAGTAACAAGGGCAACTACGGAGTCAGAGCTGTCATTTATGATGCCATAGGGAGAATTTTCCATAAACTGATAATTTAGGGTTGGAATATTGTAATCATGTTGAGTATGTGGTATCTAATTATAAATTTAAAGTGAAAATAAAGAAAATAAATTCGCAATACAAAAAATGGAAATATCGTCATGAGTAATTTTTCATAATAAAAAAATCGCAGCCGGGCCTACTTTTAAAATATGTCGTTTTTTATATTTATTCCTTCATTACAAAAACAGTGAAATTCTCATTTTGGCTACCAAAAATATAGCAATTTATGTAAGTAAATTATATTATCTATGACGATATTTAATTTAGCCTTTAGAAATTCCCATTTCTGCTACAGCGAGCGCTGTGATCGATTTCGTTACCCCACTGTGTAGTCCGCATCAGGCTAATACTTGGCGATAGAAGTTTTTAACTGAGTAAATAAACAAATTGTTATGGATGTTGAAGTACTTACTGATATCGTCAAATCTTCACTAGAAATGGAATGTCTCCTTTACGAATGGGGAAACAGTTTATATTTAGACCCTGCCCAAAATAGCCACCAAATAGTGGAAAACAGACATTGGGATTGTTTACTGATTACAGCTCTTAAGAAAAAAGTATTCGAGTGTGCAATATATTTTCAATTAATGAATATTCCAAATTGTTGCTAATTTTTTAGCCTTTTAAGTCTAACTGTCGAGTCGGTTAGAGTATCTTAAGTAGTCCTGTCAATAAACATTTATTCGTAAGGATTTTAATACACCAATAGTACTCCTAGAAGTGCTGACTGCAGTAACGCATAGTGAAACTAATAAAATATTAAATTCCGTAAACTTTAACACTTTAATTATTTTACTATTTAATTTTTTTGTAACCACCTGTAGTTTCAATACTATTCAATTTATTTTTTAGTTAGCAAGTCTGTTCACCCTTTACATTTTTAAATCTTTAAATTTTCTCCCTCACTCTGAGGTGTGTCAAGGAAAGTGCCTTGTCGCCTGATTTATAGTAATTATACTGTAGTTACTGACGTGTACATTAAACATATCATAAATTTATGTATAATATGTAAACATACATTTACAAAAATACTGTTTTCCAAAAAAAATCTAGTGCCTAATTATACAATTTTCATTTAGATTGTTTGCTCATAAAATAAAATATTTAATATATTTGGCGTTAATTTTGTAGAAATTCATTTTCACAATTAAATGAAACTGCGTGATTAGTTCCTAGAGTAGCTTCCTAGGTTAGGCAATTATATTCTTTACAGAATTTCTAGCATTTTGCAAACAAATTAATGAAATAAAAGAAAAGAAACCTTATTAATTTATCTTTGTAATTATAGACCTTAATTAAACAAATTATTGCCTGTAATTAAAAAAAAGACTTAATTTAAAATTCGTACCTTTCTCAGTATTAAAGTACATTAACAATATTTCACGAAATCTTTCAAATATGATTCTTCTGCCCTTAGTACTTACGTTTAATCCATTCTATATATATATATATATATATATATATATATATATATATATATATATATATATATATATATATATATGCTTAACATTTTGTAAAACCGTTTGCCTTTTGTAAAGTCCTCTTTTGAAAAAAAGTACTCAATGCACTCCTGATGTAATAAAAATGTAGTGTAAAATATCGGCAAACGCTGTGCATTTTTCGCGTTTTTATTTTTCCATTCGATTTTCATTTACTCGTGTTCGCATACCGCCGAATATGGCGCCGTCGTCACATGTTCTGCTTCATGCGTATTTATCACCACATTAAGTTTACGATTGAAATAATCTCTATGGATTGTGGGCTCGAGTTGTGTACTAGTCGATAGGCCTCGATCATTGCAAAGCTTGTACCACACTAGATATGAGCGAAACATTAATTTTTTGACAAGTAATTATGTACTTTATGCAATATTTTTGTTTCTTTATTATAATTTAACATAATGAACTCTCCTTTAAGTAACGTTACTCTTGGACACATTGCCAAAATTATTTCAATAAGACTGGAAGACAAAAACAGAGGGGTTCGGGTTTTTTCTATTTTCTTTTCTAACATGCAATTTTCGAGAAAATTGATCGTGTGCAAGTCGAAATTCGATCCACGAGTGTTTCATACTAAATTGTGCATTACAGATTTTTAGCATTACTGAAGCACGAGGTGTTCTACTTTCACAGTTGAATAACACGTAAGTTTAGTAATTTTAAACAAAGTTTTTTACAATTCTTTTATTATCTTACTTTGTCTGTGATAATCATGATAATCTTGAAATTCTCAACAGGGTTGTTAATGAATGTTATTAACTAAATGGATTTAATTTGATATTGAAGCATTACTGAAGCACGGGTTGTTCAACTTTCACAGTTGCATAACATGTAGGTTTAGTAATTTCAAACAAAGTTGTATCACAATTATTTTAAATTGATAAATAATAAAAAAAAAGTTTAATACCTTGCTTTGTCTATGATAATCATGATAATCTTGAAATTATCAACAACGCTTTTAGTGAATGTTATTAACGGACTTAATTTTGTTAGAAAGAGTCAATTCTAACATTGGTAGTTAATATTCCGAATAAAATTAATCGAAACGATTACTTAGCAATAAGTTTGGTAGTCCTTGGCACTTCAGCTATTGTTTAGCCTGTAGACCGGTCACTATCAATCAAAACATGGTATTTAAGCCACATATTACAAGAGACCACGATCAAGCCTGTGTTATGGCCGAAAATTTTAATTGAAATTCGACTGACAATTTATTTTTATACACGCAAAAGTGTAAGACATTAAAAACAGGCTAGTCTGACATATGCATAGAGAGTTTAAAATTAAAAATGTTTAAGATAAGTTCTAACGCAACGATGCAAATGGTCATTGAAATATAATCAATTTTGTTCCGAAAATATTCTAATAAAATGCATAACTTGATATGATATTTTTAGTAAAGATGGAAATCTAAAATTTAATACATAATGTATATTTTTCCACAGAGCACCAAAATATTGACTGATGAAAATATTTTTCCCATGTGTACGCCATTCCCATTTGGCGCTGCAAGCTACGATATGTTTGTGGCCTCAATGTACAAAAAGGAGAGGAGGAAATTTAAGAATCAATGAAAATAACCACACCACTATGAACTCCACTGTTGCAAGGAATGAGATACCTCAGCGTCTATAAATATTCAAAATTTTATTAATTTGCATATTCTTGAAAATTTATATTCCAATCTACAGGATTACAGACAAAAGTTTTGAACATTTTGAAAATGTTCATAAAAGAAAATAAAATGTAATCAAAGTAAAGGAAAAAAAACAAAAGCAAAAGTTATTCCGTGGTCAAGCCTAGAAGTGAATTACCAAATTACATCACAGTTACATCCCTAAAGTCATCAGTCATTCAAATATGCGTCATGTAAATATTAATATTAACAAGTTCAGTGTATGCTGTAACTTACTTTAAGATAAATTAAATTCCTAATATTATTAGTACATGGTGATTGACAAGGAGGAGCATATGTAAAACGGCTGATACTACGGTAACCTATGAGCCGATTGGATGATTTTAAAGCACAACGTAGGCTACCGACTTTTGTATGTGGTTAGTATGACAGCAAACGACTGTCGATGTTTATGGGAAAAGGCCGACTTTCCGTCGACTCAACGCATCCATCAAGTGGCGCACGTCGTCGACTAAATGTATTTCGTCTCCGTCAGCGCGGGTTCATTTACATATTCTATCCTTTTCATCATCAACGCATTTAACCTGGATCGGTGAAAACCAGCCAGAATCGTTCTGACTTTTTTGTTATGAGTGTGGGTTGAAGTATGAAATATCCTAATATATGTTTTATTATCTCTGATTATTTTCGGACGGATTATTGTCAGTTATTAAAGTTGTGTGTAATCATTAAACGAATATTAAACTACTATGAGTACGTGAGGGCAAATACAATCGAATGGTTGTAACATCACTTAAAATACAGATTGTCGGAATTGAAATGCTTTAAAGATCGCTTAATGTGCATAGCAAGATTTTTACGTATTAATCTGAAGAACAAAATAATGATTTACAATAAACAATTTGAAAAGGGCGTCCGTGCAAATGGAGGAAACAGTTTGCCACCCTCTATTTTTACTTTAGTAATTTAATTAATATCAATTTACATTCGAGCATTAGGAGTTGGCTATATACTTACGAAATTTCAAAAGACATTAGGTATGGTTTTTGCATGGATCGTGTTTAATTTCTCGAGATTTTAAGCAAGTAAATTAAGACTTACATTTTTTAATAAATTTAAATCCTAATTGAATCCCTCAGTAACAGTATTTGAAAGTGATTGAAAAAATATTTTACATTTTAATCTAAGGTCATAATTACACATTATCCAATGTACTGTTGTAATTTTCAAACAAACAGATAAACAGAAGATAAGGGTAAACCTAAATAGTATATTTATATATGTTTCTATTTATATATGTTATTATTAAATATGAAAATCCGTAACAGATTTTCAGATTGTTCTAAAAATTATTATCGTTTAACCTTGATTAAACAATCTTGGCATCTTATTCATCATGGCATCTTATTCAAATTTTAACAAAATAATCATCTCATGATTTAACTTTTGACAATATTAACACACACAAGTATGTAGATCCGCATAATTTCATCTAACGAATAAATAAACAACTGACTCCAGAATTCGGCTGCCCATCGATAGGTAAGTGCTTTTTAATGTGAGTAGATCCACGTTTACTGCTCGTAAAAAAGATCTAAATCCTTTTTACAGTAGTTTTGTCTGAAAATGTACTAATTAAATTTACAATGGTAAAAATAATTATGAAATTAAACAAGAATAGTTTAATAGTTAGCATCTCAGTTTTTTGAATAATTTTTAGTAGATTTTCATTTTAACATATTCGCCGTAAATGCTAGAACTATTTTATCCTAAAAAATGAGATTAGCGAGTTGCATCAACCAGATTCAACATAAAGTAACTTCAATAAATATATGTCAATTTCTTTCCGTAACTTGTCATTATTTAAACTATAATATCAGCTATCACAGCATTCACCCTATTGAGCTTTTAAAGTTGAAAAGCTTATTTTTCGGTCAAATCAGAACATATCGAGGACACTATACATCCATATTTTATAATTTGATTTTCAAATATGGGCATTCTATTCGGTAAAATGAAAATACTTTTGAATCTAAATGTCACAGTACAGTCAAAGAAATATTAATTTTTCGCAACCAATGTTAACTACATAAATGGAATAAAACTCAAATAAAGTAATTACAATATTTTTATTACCAACCCTTCATACAAAACAATCATATCTTTTGTGAAATAAGGAGAAAATTTTTCGCGTGCCTTTCAGCACTCTCGCGTTATTGAGACGATAATCATGCCGAGGATTTGCCGCGTCGCGTACTTGGCGCAACGTTTTCAACACTCGCATAATTACATTCATAACAGGCGTGATTGCACCGACATGGTGATCAGGAATCGCTTACTATGAAGTATTTTTACGAATATGAATTTTAACTTTAATAACTAAACAGATAATTTGTTAACATATACTGGAGCAAACTTTATGAAAGTTAAGTATTGTATTAGAATGGATTAAATAATTAGTTTGTTATTGATAAGTTTTCACTTAAATAATTTTATAAATTAGATTAAAAATAGCTTGTTTTATTTTACGCGTGCATAAAAATTGATATAAAATGGATAATTTAAAAAAAAAGGGATTATTATTTTTTGTTTGTAGATGATATTAAGAATGAAAGAACAGAATATTTTTAGCTATATCGAAATAAAAATACTTAAAAATCCCAGGAAAATGTTTATATTAAAAAAAAATGTGGCCCGTGGTGGGACGCCTGAGAGGTACGAAACGTCTAATTTCTTTATATTAATATAATTTTATCTTGACGAATTGAAAACGAAAAAAACAAATATTCAGATAGTATATTAATTTTATTATTTTAATTTCATTTAACTACGTTAAGACGTTTTAATTAGAATGTTTTAACTTCCATCCAAACGTGCTAATAGATGTTTCACGTCAAAAAGTTGCTCAAAATTTTAAGTAGGTTGTCTGTGTAATTTTAAACTAACTTTGTTGTTGTAACTAACTTTGAAACTAACTTTGTTGTAACTAACTTTGAAAAAAAATTCATTCAATTTGGTCACCTCATTTGACAGTTACAATAGAATTCGGAGTAAACAGTCATTCAAGTTTCGTAAATTATAATGTCAAGTACAACATTTTACTTAATTTTTATTCATAACTAAATAAAACTACGTGATGGAGACTACGTGATGATGAATTTGTTTAAATTATTAACCACGGTCTAGGTTTGGTTGTATGCAATATCTTCAGGTGGGCAATTTAAAGACGTAAAAAAATGTTCAAATTACCCACCTTAAGATGTTGTCATACAACGAAATCTAGGTCGTGGTTAATAATTTAAATAAATTAGATATGCTACATCATGTAGCTTTATTTAGTTGTGAATAAAAATTAAAATATATCAAAAATTATCGTCAAATATATTCAATATATCAAATTTGAATGTTGCTGAATAGCTTGATTTAATGTCAATCCTTGACGACATTACATCAAGCTATTCAGCATAATGTTATATCTTAATTTGTATTCTGCAACAATAAAGTAGATTATCCGAATGCATTGTAAAAATTTCTTTCACGAACATTTTATATCCATTCTCAAAGAAATTATATCATCAGTCTTACTTGTAACTTATTTCGTACAATTAGATGTTCTTATACCGTTTAGTCATTCATTACTTTCGTATCTCACTATCTGTGCGCGATAATCTTTAAATTAATCTTTTAAATTTTAAAGGACCTAATTGGTAGATTTTATTAATACGTCTGACTGTTATTACGCTATTAGAAATTCTCGAGAGTTAGCAGTAACGAGTTTTGGCATCGGCGTAATATTTTAAACGATTTCAGCCTAATATTAAACAAATTAAATGTAAAACAAGATATTTTTATCAAGTAAAAGACACTAGAAAGACTTAAATAACGAACTACCTTTGAAGGCGGCTAGGGGTCCTTTGACCCTTACGTATATTAATAGTTATTTTTAAATTGTTTATTTTATAAATACTGTTGATTCAATAAAAATACAATGACAGGAGAATAACATAAAATTCTTACAAAAATATTGTTTATTTTTATGTGTATATATATATATAATTTATGTACAATTTTTACAAACTACAGCTTTAGAATTATTTCAACTTCCACATAAAGGTTTTTTACATGAATCACACACATTGCTACTTTTATTTTTGCAACTAGGAATGTATCAATAACGTGTTTGACATGACATTAAGCCGAAGAGTGTGACAAGACTGTACGCTGTGAGGATACGGGTAACTCAGGGTTAGGATTGTCTGAAAATTTACTTAATTCTTGGCCAACTATAAAATAAACTTCCTTCTGCACACCTTCACATTCATCACTTCTTGCTAAAGTACCCATAACTTTCTAGCGGAGAGCTTTAAAATATAAAAACTTCTATATGCCATCTTCTGTATGCTGCGTTGACGCTGTAAATTCTCACCATTTGGTCGACGACTATAAATTCAAATATTACTATTTCTTGTTTTTTTTGGCATTACTAGTGTCTATCAGAATGGAATCATATAAAGTACTCCATAACAGTACGTGTTTACTTCGTTTTGTTTGATAAATTGTCAATGTGCATTGATTGTTTTCAGTTTTCAGTGTCTTCGTTTCATATAATTGCAACGACAGATTCTTTACGAATTATGCAATATCACGACTACCTTCATTTATAGTATCAATTGAAGTCGTACGTTTAGACAGCAAGTTCTGTGCTAATGATACTGATGTGAAAGATTATCTATAGTCACATTCCTACCTTTATTCAAGAATGGTTCCATAAGTTTCATGACGACATGTTCTCCAAGGCCTTGATTTTCAGGACGACTTCCATCTTTACCTAGATATAGAAAAGCATTCAATAGATACTTCCTTTTCACATCAATACAGTACCAAAATTTGATTCCAAATTTATCTGGCATATCCTATTAATATTATAAATGCAAAAATTTGTACGTTTGTTTGTTTGTTACTCCTTCACGCAAAAACTGCTGAACCGATTTTTATGAAATTTGGCACACGAAGTTTTTATACCGAAAAAATGTTTCTATGGGATGCCATAGGATGATTTTTATATATTTTGCATGTTTTTTTTGACTTTAATGTATTTGTTACTCCTTCACGCTAAAACTACTTATCTGATTTATTTATTTATTTATTTTTTACCTAGACAAAATATTATGGGATAATCCAGATTACCTTTTATATCTGTTTGCAAAATTTCATTTAAATCTGCCAACTACTTTTTGTATGTACGAGTAATAGTATAGTTCCGACAAAGTAAATTAGATGGCGCTGAGTATTAATCTGAATTGCGGTATTAAGATGGTGTTATAAATTGTTATGAAGACGTCATTGAATTAATGTGTAACTTTTCTTTACATTGTCGTTGTGTGTCAGATTGCGTTTTGTTTTGAAAATTTGTTTGGTTACTTTGGCTATTCTCACGGATTTTGATTTGTTTTTTTGATTGGTATAGTTGTTAGAGTTTAGTTTTCCTTTAATTTGTTAATGTCTAGGTGTTAGGATTTGTTTCTTTTGTTAGAAGTGTTTTTTGTATTTTTTTAGGTTTTTTGTGTGGGTGTTTAGATTATTAATTTGATGTAAGGATTTTAATTAGGTTTACTTAATATCTGAATAGGTAGGTCCTTTCTATTTGTGTTAGTGTAATCAAATAATCGCCTTTTTCATAATTTCGTGAGGTAAACAGCAAAGTATTTACTAATTTTTAGTATGACACGTAAACGGAAATCAAACCTATCTCAAAGTTCTGCTAGAGCTCGAGCTATGAGAACGGCTAGAACTCAAGAAACTACCCCTCAGGCGGAGCTAAGGAGAATGGCAAACCGTGCGGCAAGCTAACTTAAGAGCTGCCGAGACGTCAGAAAAAACTCAAACTCGGCGCGATGAGCAAACAGTGCGTCAATCTAACTTGAGAGCAGCTGAGACACCAGAGCAGACGGCCAACCGGCGTCTAAATAATTCGAATTATGTCGCGTCTCAGCGAGCAACTGAGACTGAGGAAGAAGCAGATGCTCGCACAAGTGCAGTTACTGAAAGAGCGGCTCAAAGGCGTCAAGCTTTCACTAGAAATACGTGGGGTGTATTTAAAAACGCTGCATTTGAGTACGACGCGGTCTTACACTACGGTAGTTATAGGCTTATAAAAATGGTGAGAATGGATAAAGAGTGTAGATTTTGTAGAGCGTTAAAATGGAAGGAAGAAACTCCTGAAATGTGTTGTTCAAGCGGGAAGGTAACTATACCTCTGTTAGAAGAGCCAGTAGAACCACTGAAAGAGCTTTTTTCATGTGACTCTGATGAATCGCGACATTTTCTAAATAATATCAGGAAATATAATATGTGCTTTCATATGACTTCTTTTGGTACAGACAGAGTTATTGTCATGCCAGGATTTTCACCAACTTTTACTATCCAAGGACAATTGTATCACAGGATTGGATCCATGCTACCAGCATCAAATATTCACCCACAATTTTTACAAGTCTATTTTATAAGCGATGAGGATGCACAGGTAGAAAGACGAACGTGATTAATTCAGGAAGTACGCAGGGAAATCGTGCAAAAAATACAAAGTGTCCTTAATAATCACAACATATTAGTGCACGAATTTAAAACTGCCCTTGAGAATATGCCTGATGAAAGTTGCAAGGTAGTGATCCACCCAGATCGAGTGCCACGCGGCCAACACGAGCGGCGCTACAATGTTCCCGTTACCAATGAATTAGCTGCTGTTGTAGCGGGTACCGACCCCACTGCCCACCGAGATATAGTGCTGAGTGCGCGCGACGGACGACTCTCCCGAGTCGCCGATACGCATAGATTTTATGATGCCTTGGAGTATCCCGTTATTTTTTGAAAAGGTCAGGAAGGGTACCATTTTCATATTCCTTTAGTGAATCCGCAAACTAGGCAGCCAGTCCCCAACAAAAAAGTTTCCTGTATGAACTTCTACGCTTATCATTTAATGATGCGTGAAAATGATTTCAATTTGTTGCTACGATGCAGGCAACTTCTACATCAGTTTTTAGTGGATATGTACGTCAAAATAGAAAACGAACATCTAAGATACATATCTTTAGATCAAAGCACGTTGAGAGCGGAAAACTACATACATTTACAGGATGCAGTTAGAAATGATGGCCAAGTAAATCCTAATGATGTAGGACAAATGGTTATCCTTCCTTCCTCTGTCGTCAATAGCCCAAGATACCTGCACCAATATACTCAAGACGCTTTTGCATATGTCCATAATTATGGACGCCCCGACCTCTTCATCACTTTAACTTGCAACCCGGCAAGGCCAGAAATAATTAACGAGCTGATGCCTAGTCAGAAGGCGACAGATCGACTTGATTTGATTGCTCGGGTGTTTAAGATCAAAGTACAAAAATTAGTTGCTTTGTTGATGAAGGGTGAAATTTATGGTGAGGTGCAATGTTTTATGTACTCCATCGAGTTGCAAAAACGCGGTTTATCCCATGTCCATTTGTTGTTGTGGCTAAAAGAAAAATTGCGTCCGAATCACATTGATGACCCTATTTACGCAGAAATTCTTAATGTTCATGTTGACAAGAAACTACATGACACAGTAGTTAAAAATATGATTCACGGTCCTTGCGGTGTATCTTCGCCATGCATGAAGGACAGCAAGTGTACCAAAAATGATGTTACTTACCGAAACACAAACCAATGAGAAGGGATACCCGTTGTACCGGCAAAGAGCACCAGAAAATGGAGGCCGTAAGATAAGATACGCGGAGGTCAAGAAGAAGTAGAAGTGGACAACAAGTGGGTTGTACCCTACAGTCCTGTTCTGACCAACATTTTTAATGCGCATATAAATGTTGAGTTCTGTGGTTCCGTGGAGGCGATAAAATACATCTGTAAATACATTAACAAGGGAAGCGATCAAGCCATTTTCAATGTTCGCCAGGCTGATGATGTCAATATCGATTGACGGGACGAAGTTCAAACATTCAGGGCCGGTCGGTATGTGAGCAGCAATGAGGCAGTATGGCGAATCTTGGGTTTTCCTTTGCATGAAAGACACCCTACCGTCACTCATTTTGCGGTACATCTTCCAAACGGCGAACGCGTTTATTTTAATGTGCAAAATTTTGTAGAAAGAGCGACTACGCCTTCTAGAACAACTCTGATTGCGTTTTTTATTCTTTGTCAAAGAGATGATTTCACAAAAACTCTGCTTTACGCTGAAGTTCTTCGGTTTTATACTTGGAATGTTTCAAGAAAGGAATGGAAACGTCGAGTCCGAGGAACACCAGTAGACGGCTGGTCAGGTGTGAAAGCTGGAAACGCACTTGGGCGGGTATACACTGTGCACGTTTCCAACTTTGACTGCTTTTGCTTGCGAATGTTACTGCATCATGTGCGAGGTCCTACAAGCTTTGACTTACTTAAAATTGTGGATGGACAAGTCTGCGTGACTTTCAGGGCTGCATGTGAGGCACGTGGGCTATTAGAAAACGACAATCATTGGGATGAAACTCTAGAAGAAGCCGTTCTTTGTCGTTCAGCTAATAGTCTCAGAGAACTTTTTGCAATAATAATTTGCACTTGCGGGCCGTCTGACCCACTTCAACTGTGGAACAAATATAAGGACGCATTGTCAGAAGATATTGCACACAGGCTACAACTGCAAAGTTCGGGCTCCGACATAGTTACCAACGAGTGCCTAAAACTGATTAAAAATAAAATAATATCATTGTTGGGGAAAAGATTGTCTGATATCGGATTACCAATACCGCAGCGAAATGGAGAGTTGTCTAGCGAAGTGGTAAGGGAATTAGATTATGACGTCGGAGCATTACAAATCCATGTAAATGATATGGATCCAAATTTACTTCCCGAGCAGCAACACGTAGTTCACACGATTTTGCGCCGCATCAACAGTGAAGAAGGAGGACTCTTTTTCTTGGATGCCCGGGAGGTACAGGCAAGACGTTTGTTTTGAACCTTTTTTTGGCCCATCTCCGCAAAGACCGTACAATAGCTCTTGCAGTAGCATCCTCGGGTATCGCTGCAACGTTGCTTACTGGCGGACGAACAGCACATTCAGTGTTCAAATTGTCTTTGAACTTAACTACTGAGCAGGCTCCAACGTGTAACATCAGCAAGAGTAGCGGACGTGGCGCTCTCTTGCAGCAGTGCAAGTTGATCGTTTAGGATGAATGCACTATGTCCCATAAGCACGCAGTAGAAGCGGTAAATCGCAGCTTACAAGATATTCGCGGCAACCAGGCTGTGATGGGTGGAGTTGTTGTTTTACTGGCTCGTGATTTCAGACAAACGCTGCCAGTTATTGAAAGAGGCACACCGGCTGACGAAATCAATGCCTGTCTGAAATCATCAACGCTATGGACCGGAGTTGAAAAGTTTCATTTGACATGTAACGTGCGAGTTCATCTTTATAATGACCAGAAATCTGGTGCTTATGCAAGTAAGCTGCTGTAAATTGGAGAAGTCGAGTTGTAACTGATAGAGATGGTCAAATTGAATTCAATGAAGAATTTTGCCATCCAGTTACCACGGAGGCAGAGTTGATTGCGAACGTTTTCCCGAATTTGGAGAGCAACATAAATGATCAGAAGTGGTTATGTGAGAGAGCAGTTTTGTCTCCAAAAAATTACTCCGTTAATAAAATTAACTTGAACATATTGCAGGCGGTAGCAGGCGAATCAAAAATTATGAATCCTTAGACACGGTTATGAGCAGTGACGACAGCACTGTTTATCCCGTTGAATTCTTAAACTCTTTAGAATTAACAGGAGTACCCTCGTACAAATTAGTATTTAAGGTTGGAGTTCCAGTTCTACTGATGCGTAATCTTGACGCACCAAGATTATGTAATGGCACAAGACTGCTCATTATAGATCTGGGTAGATTTATTGTAAAGGCCACGATCCTCACAGGAACAGCGAAAGGAGAAAGTGTGTTAATACCGCGTATACCAATAATACCCAATAAGTTGCCGTTTCAATTTTAAAGACTGCAATTCCCATTGAGACTGGCTTTTGCAATGACAATCAATAAATCCCAAGGCCAAACCCTGAAAGTGGCAGGAAAACATTTCGTCACACCATGCTTCTCACATGGGCAATTATACGTCGGCTGCTCTCGTGTTTCAAATCCGCAACATTTACATGTACTGGCTGTAAATAATAGATCTTACAACATTGTCTACAGATCTGTGTTACAGTAATGTGCAAAACTTTTAAGTCAACATCATCATATCTGTCACAAGACGTCCACTAATTAATGTAGGCTTCCACCTTTTTCCACAACCACGCGGGCAACGCCGCGGGTAACAGCTAGTTTACATATATTGAATAAAAACACACCAGATTTTTGTAGCAAAAAGTTGTTTATCAATTGTTATGTTTTCCCCTGGTTTGTAGCAAGACATATAGTTTTCAATAAATCGTTTCCACACTTGCAAAATCAGAGCAAACTTGTCTGTTTTATTTCTGAAGATCTTTATGCTCGTAGGTCGAATTTTATATACTTTATTATTTCTTTCTCGATATCTGGATATATATATATATATATATATATATATATATATATATATATATTGTTAGCTCCCAAGATACCTGTCATGTACAAAAGAAATATAAATTCTTCAAGTTCTTCTAAGCAAATCGTGAGATTTGTATTTTCAAGCAGACGATGTGCTTTAGTTGCAGTACAATTTTGGATGTGATGTAATATCGTGTCATCAATAAGAAATTTCCAGGATGAAGTGAATTTCACGCCAATATTTTTTCGTGCAAATTGAGTAGGACCCAGCTGTTCAATCAAAACATTATGGCTAGCCCGATAACATGGTACGTCGTCACTATTTTCAAGAATGATGTCCCACAATATTCTACCAGGTGATATTATACTATCAGTATTTTCAGATGTAATTCTTGAAGTGGAACGAACACCAAGCATACGAATTCGAGGTCGTCTACTACTTGAACCCCGATGACTAGATACATTTTGGTTTTGAAGAGAAGTTGAAAATAATAATAATAATAGTGTCATTAGAGATTAAAGACAGTTCTTAGTAAATCTGAGAAAACAATGTCAGAAATAACTGCAATTTATCGAATTTTGTAAATCCAGGAGTATTAATTCCTCCGAGGTCTGACTCTGAAGATATTTCCAACTCGTGATCTTCACTTTCAGACAGAATTTCCGACAAGGATTGCAATAATTCCAGCATTTCATTATAGCGAAGAGTTCGACACATTTCGAAATCAAATCGTGTGAAAAATAATAATGTTCATACTTCGAAAGTTCACGCAGTAATACAATCAAGTCACTGATTTGTACAAGTAATACTTCATAAAATAATAGGAAATAATATTACAATTATAAATATACATGTTTACAAATGAGCACTTATGGTCATATGACCCCGTGCCGTCTTTGCCGGTAAAACATGAAATAGTGTAAATTTTACAATCTTAACCGTATTGTAAAATTTACACTATTTCATTAAAAGTCATGAAACACTAAGTCAAATAAACAAATAGTATCTGAATTACATTTTATTTATTTGGCGCAGAGTGAACTCACGATTTTTGACCGATATATTTGACACTAGCCATTGATATTCAAATAATTTCTAAATCAAGTGTATCCTATTTCTCATACCAATTAAAAGATTAAAAACTGTAACTAACTGTAAATTCGTCATTCCTCGCTGTTTTTACTTTTTTGAGTTTTCGCTATTTTGCTTTTTATATTTCATATACTGTCCAACATGCTTGATATTGTGAAAAACAACAGAATTGATGACTCGAAAAATTTAAGCGACTTAATTATAAATTTTGACCTTTACGATTAATTTTACAATACTTGGGACTTGCCATACGCTGAGGTCTAGCATTATCACTTTATATAATTAGGTGCATGTATACGACAGCGACAAACTTTGGAGAAAAATTAAAAAGAGACTGGAATTTGTCAAAAATAACATAAAAATTAAAAAAAACTTTCAATAAAATAAAGTAAACACAAATAAAATACTGCTAAAAACTTTTCTTTTTAAATTACATACGTCTTTACAAGCAGTGAGTACGCAAGAGAATGAAACAGATTATAGTGACAGTTCTTTATAATTTTTTAAATGGTGGGGAAAACCTTAAACCTTTGTATGATTATATAATCATAATATTTGGACAGTTCTAGTTGAGATAAGAACTTAAAATATGGTATTCAGATAGTACACGAGGTTTGCAGACCCATAAGAATCAGCCATTACCGATTGTTTACATAATTACCACAAAAAAATTAAAAGTGAAAAAAATACTTAATAAGTGCACACTTATTAAGTACCTTTATTTTGTTGCTTCTACGTGCGAATCAGTAATAAAGTATTGGTGTCCGAACTCGGAGATCTCGGAATGAATATTTTTTTTTCTTCTTTAAAATAAAATAAAACAAAGAATGCTTTAATCCAAATGTTGATATTAAACATAGCTAAGAAGTTAAAAAAAATTTGTTCTATTAATAATTTTTTTTAATTCTTTGAAAGTTTTGAAGAAATTAACACATTGTCGTTTTAGCGTCGTAACGTCTATAACGTTAATTATTGAATTCGAGGACCTGCATTTGCCTTTGCCAAATCTGTAACATACAGGAAAATAATGTATTTGGATTAGTGTAATAATAAATTACCGTGTCTCAAAATCTAAATGAGTTGATTTAAATCATTAATCAGAGGAAACTAATTAGAAGGAGTTAATAGTATTTATACAATTGGAAATATGATTGTAGAGTATTAACAATAATTATTTATTATTTCGATGCACACCAAGTTTTGAGATGAAATAAATAAAACAGTTTTGCAGCTTATTTATGGGTATCTATTGATAGTTATACTCAAAAACCTGAGGAATACGAGATTAATTCTAATCGACATATTGAAAACTAAATATCGAATTTATCAAAACCATAAATCCTAGACGAAAATTAGTTACAACAAAATTAAAGCGAAATATGATTATGTTGTAGAGATTAGTTCTAATCGATATATTGAGAACTAAATATCGAATTTATCAAAACCATAAATCCTAGACGAAAATTAGTTACAACAAAATTAAAGCGAAATATGATTATGTTGTAGAGTATTAACAATAATTATTTATTATTTCGATGCACACCAAGTTTTGAGATGAAATAAATAAAACAGTTTTGCAGCTTATTTATGGGTATCTATTGATAGTTATACTCAAAAACCTGAGGAATACGAGATTAGTGCTAATCGACATATTGAAAACTAAATATCGAATTTATCAAAACCATAAATCCTAGACGAAAATTAGTTACAACAAAATTAAAGCGAAATATGATTATGTTGTAGAGTATTAACAATAATTATTTATTATTTCGATGCACACCAAGTTTTGAGATGAAATAAATAAAACAGTTTTGCAGCTTATTTATGGGTATCTATTGATAGTTATACTTAAAAACCTGAGGAATACGAGATTAGTTCTAATCGACATATTGAAAACTAAATATCGAATTTATCAAAACCATAAATCCTAGACGAAAATTAGTTACAACAAAATTAAAGCGAAATATGATTATGTTGTAGAGTATTAACAATAATTATTTATTATTTCGATGCACACCAAGTTTTGAGATGAAATAAAGAAAACAGTTTTGCAGCTTATTTATGGGTATCTATTGATAGTTATACTCAAAAACCTGAGGAATACGAGATTAGTGCTAATCGACATATTGAAAACTAAATATCGAATTTATCAAAACTATAAATCTTAGACGAAAATTAGTTATTTTTTGTAAAAAGATTTTAATTACATTTCGTTCCTTCAATACTTTTTGAAAAAATCGAACATGAATATTGTATAATGTTTTCATGCAGGTTTGTTTTGTTTTTATGCATACTTCAATATTATGGCTACAAATTATGGCTAGAGTTACTGGATATAAATAATTATTATTATCCAATAAAAAATCTTGATACGCTCATAGATTGCTTAAAAATTAAAAAGGATAACTTCGATACATTTTTTCATTTAATTGGTATATAATTAACTTTTGTAAATTGGCCGGAGAATAAGATCTGGTATTATAAACATTAAATTACCGTGAATTTACATAAAAACAAAGGTCTAATCTGCATACCACTTCAAAGGTTCGTGAAATGTCTTACCCTTAGGGGAACCGTAAAACGTCATCCTTTTTACTTCATCTTCTTAGAACGATGAAATGATATAATCAATTCGTAATTTGATGGAAACTTCTGCCTAAAATAATATTTTTAATAACGAGCTAATTCCCATTCTCTTGTTCAGTCTAACAGAACCCTCAACTTGTATATAATTTAAATCGTATTAAAGTATTAACTTATTAGCTGTCAAATTAAAATTAAAATTTATATACGTGTAGAGGACGTAGAATGAAACACTCTCGATAATCACAACGGCTGAATCATGACCCTAACGAAAATAATTATGCAGAATATATTGAAAATGTTGCGCAGAGTGGGCATCGCGACGCTCAAATCATCGTTTCGATTGCCCGTCTCAATGACGCTAGAGTATATTGTTGATCAGTTTATAATGTTTAATATTTGAATGCACAAAAATTTATGGGAAATATTCTCGACTATTTTGATTAGTTGATAAGTAACTTAATTTCACTGTTGATAATATTACTTATTTTCGGAAAACAATCTATTAGTGGTTCAATATTAGGGATATTATGGAGCTCCGTAACCGTAACCAAAACTATCGGATATTGGAAATAAACACCTATCCGAAACCTTAACCGAATCCTATTAAAAAGTTTCGAATAATTTTAGATAGGGGCGAAGTTTAAATGAGACACGTTATAAGGGATTTTCAGCGGCCGAGCACACACACTAGCTAATTGAGCCGACACACTAGCCACGTCGCTCTCAATTAGTCACCAATTCTTTTAGGATAATTAATTATTTGGATAAAAAAGTGCTGTGTAATGGTATCTGAGTAAAATGTGCCCTAAATCTAGTTTAATTTCGATATTATTCGATAAATACTAAGCAAATACCTATTATTATTAGTATTTCTTTAAGTAGTTTGTTGTCATTGTAAAGGGTTTTGAATTTTTTTTCTGTATTCTAAATATCTGGAATTCCCGAATAATATGATCTAATAAGTCATAAGTCATTGTCAAAAAATGTATAAAAAGAACTGTAAAGGACTTTGCATGCGGACGGGAGATTCTAACATAATGCCTATTCTTTTTTTATTATGGATGCGGGATAGGTAGACTTTTTGGCGATTTTGACTGAAGCCGATATCGATAATGACCATGCTGCGATAAAGCCTGAGGTACTAGGTTGAAGTATTTGGAAATACGAAGACGAGGAGTCAGAAGATCTAAGCTGCATGTTAGTTATGATCTGACTTCTTTGTATTAGTTGTGTCATGGCGTAATGTAGTGCCGGTCAATGAAGGCCGCTGATTTGGTAATGGGTCATTTTCTGAGTCACTTGATGATTGACACCATCGATTAATGGTGGCCCGTAATCGTAACAAAGGAGTTAAGTAGTACTTCTGAAACAATTGATTCTGTGATCCCGTTAATCTATACACTTAAAAGTACATTAGAATCAGAGAAGAATAACAAATTTACATCTGAGAACTTTACATTAATGATTATAAAATGACATAGGACATCAATATCATATTCAAATAATAACATAGATGCAATAGTTCATGTACAGCTCGATTTTTTTAGTGAAATTATAAAGGAACAGATACAGAAAGATTCTGAGAATTCTTGGATATTCAAGAAATTTTCATGATGAAGGTCCTTTTTCGTCTAAAGGATTACGAGATAAGCTGCTAACTACAAACTCCAGCTACCAGTCACCTATTTAGAGTAATCTGGCAGAAATACTGAGCGTGAGTGATGAGCAAAAGCAGAATATAGATTGTGACGATGAATTATACAATCAATTCATTGTTAAAAAGACGTTATTCAATGAATACAATAAAGAGAAAAGGTTAATATACAATGAAGATCTACTTTTGTGGTAGAAAATGCATACCAAATATCATAACTTTAGCAGCATAGTAAGACAGTACCTCTCTCCACCCGCTGGAAGTATACCGAGCCAGCAGCTTTTTAGTGCTTCTGGGTTAATTTATGACCTCTTAAGAAATCGACTCTCCGAAGATGAAGTGCAAAGTTGCTTTTTGTTAAATATAATCTACCTTTGCTGAATTTTGATTATTAAAACTTACAATAATTCAAAGATTGTGAAACATGATTCTGATAAGTAAAATCAACTTTATAAATATTATGTAATCGTTTCACTACTTACCACCATCGATTAAGAAAAAAGATCTGTTCCCTTATTTTGTTCCCTGTTTCAAAAATTACAGTATGTACTCACTTCAATTGTCAATTTTGTTTTTACTTTTCAATACGTTCTTAAAAATACTAATTAATAGATTGTACACAATTAAATGAAACTACGTGATGTAGTATTATTTTTACTTTCTTTAATTTCTTTACCACGACCTAGGTTACCGTCGGTATTTTACCGTAAAATCATGAAATATGTATAAATATTAAGTCTTTGGAAGATAGATCTAATAACACTTAGTTAATTTATTCAATTCATGGACAAATCTAATTCTTCCACCTTATGTATTTCTCTTCATTTGGCCAACTTTGTCTTCTATCCTTTTTACCTTTGTGTTCTATGGTTTACAACCAAAAATAAAAATAAGATTTGTGAATGATATTTGCATCTATATTTGATTTTACTAATGCTTTTAAGGTTCCGTACCTTAAACTGAAAAACCGTACCCTTATAAGTTGGCTTGTGTAGCTGATTTATTATCCATATATCACAGAAGAATTTCTCACAAAATACATGACTTAGAAACTTGAAATTTGGCATAGTAATATATCTTATTAACCCAAATACTTTTAATTTTTTTTAAAACATTCATGTAAGTATTAAAAATTAACGCGTTAGAGGAGGTCAAATATTAAATAGGCTCTTTCAGTAAAGTTTCGCCAGCTTCTGCTGGTCTTCGCATACTGTTATTATATAATATAGCAACTATAACATTAGTCACTTCTTTCGGTTTTTAAAGAAGAAAAGGTTATTTTACGGTTCAATAAAAGGATATCGAGTTTATTCTAAGTCCACACATTTGTTATAATGGATTTCAAAAGCAATGTTTTTATTCTTATTATATTATTTTTGAGGTATACGATCAGCATATCCACATACATTAATGTTGGTCAGAAAAAAAGATGTATTGGATTAATTTATACAAAGAGATAAATTACCAGCAATATTAATTTCATAAATGGAAAACATTTAAGTCAGACACTTATTTTAATATTTTTGTTAGGAACCCTTTGTATACAATACTGTAACATCTTGAGTGAAATGAGAAGAAAATTCAGTGAAATGAACACTGGTACCGCGCGCCCTTCAGCACTCTCGCACCATTGAGACGGGCAATCGAGACGAGATTCGCGCACTCGGCGCAACATTTTCAAGGCTTTTGGCATAATTATATTCGTTAGAGGCCCGATTCAGTGTCTGTGATGGCCGTGAGTCGATTATTACGCGGTTTCTATATAGACGTAAATTTCAAATTTAATTTGAGGGCTATCTTGTTAGCATTTACACTCTTCAAATATTCCCACAAACTAAGGATTTTGTTAGATTGGTAAGAGAGATAATTTGCCTAGCTAAAAGATTCAGTCTAGGCTGTATTTCGCGTCAAGTTACAGATGGATCATGTTATTTAATTAGTGTGTTCTAAAAATAAATGGATTTCTCAAGAAA
This sequence comes from Druceiella hillmani, assembly GCA_039881145.1. Classification (NCBI taxonomy): domain Eukaryota; kingdom Metazoa; phylum Arthropoda; class Insecta; order Lepidoptera; family Hepialidae; genus Druceiella; species Druceiella hillmani. The sequence goes on along the minus strand of JAYKKI010000017.1, from coordinate 36,235,971 downwards.
TAACCATGATATTTATTTTGTTTGTAGGTTGTATTATAAACTCGGAAAAAATATGTATAGGTTTATCGATTTCCCGTAGAAGATGAAACATTTAATAACTTCGGTGGCGAATGGTAATCGGAAAGGTAAGTTTCGTAGAATATTGCGTTTAATAGAGGTTGGGGCGTTTTCCTTATTTCCGTAAATTGATAGAAACAATTGTCTATAAAAAAGTTATAGTAGTATTAAAAAGAACCTTTTGGTTCTTTTTAATCATGTTTCACGGTATGATAAACTTTTGTAAAATTTTTCTATACTATAAATCAGCACTATTTTGAAACCGATGGTATAGTACAGTCTATCACTTAAAGATGAATCAATTTTCTTATCTCATTTCCTCTGAGGTAAACAATTGTTTCGTATATTCTCAAAATTAAAGGTTTGTCACAAGGACTTTCGGGGTGTCAAGAGTTTTAACTCCTACGAGGATAATTATAGACTGAATGTTAAACATGTTATGTAATTTTTCTACTAAAAAAACTAGAAATTGTGCTTAAAATACTTACAAGAAATAAATTTATTTTTAGAAGCCGATGAAAAGGGTGCCGATAAAATGATTTTTCTAATTTAATGCGTAAGGTACCGATGGAAAGAATTATGGCTAGAATATAAAAATTATTTTAAAAAAGTTCACTGTTATTAGCTAACGAGGTGAGACCCCAGGAATTGCCGTTTTTAGATTTATTTTGCTATTAGTCATATATTCTTAATCCTGATGCATACATAAAATAGTCTATATTGTAAATTTCCCAAAGTAAAACAAAATAAAAGCAAGTCGATGCTTCTATCCTTTCTCAAGTACATACTCACCCAAAAATTTCTAGCAATAGCAGTATATTACAAAGAATATAGCAGGATATGTTAGGGCCAGCGGCCTTATGGGGATATTTTAAAAATAAGTTAAGTTATTGGTGAGTAATAAGATTACCATATACACATTTTCAGCTTCTACCTTTTACGCATCCTTGAGATAATTGATCATAGGTACGCCAGATGTGGATATCCATGAAATCAGTTTAATTAATAACAATCGAGATAAACTAATGAAACAAAAACTGTTTGCTAGATACTTAATTGTTCAGCGTAATATATTTTTGTAGAATATTTCAACTGCCATTCAAAATAGAAATATTTTTTTTAAGTTTGCGCAGAGATAGAATCAGAAAAAAACATATTATGCGCATTATTCGGTCTGCTATAACAATTGGGAATAAATGTGTTATTTAATGAATTATTACTTATTACTTCATATGCCGCTTTCATTGTAAAGCAGAGCATTACTTTACGTCCTACTTTCACTGTATATATATATATATATATATATATATATATATATATATATATATATATATATATATATATATATTTATAAACTTAATAGAGTAACATTAAAAACATGAAAGAAATATTTACGAAACTTTTTTATAAACATCATTTATTGTAGTATTGTTTTGACCATAGACAAATACATTTTCTGCGATGCTTTCACGGGAAAGCTTACACGAGACGTAAAATTGTTGTTGAGCAAAAGCATCCATGTCTGCGGTATACAGCATCTGCCCCTGCTCTTTATTGATAGTCACAGCAAAGCATATGCCGATTGGGAATTACACATTTTAAAAGTGGAAAATAAAGTTGCTGGGGATTAATGGTATGAGAGGAATAAGCACACGTTCACTCGAAGGGTATCCCTTCAACACCTCCGCTTCTATTAAATTTCGCTGCAGGAATATCACCTTAATACGAGTTCCATTACATAATTTTGGTGGACTTAGGTTCCACAAACAATTATGGGTATCTCCACTTTTACTCTCCAGTTTATTGATGCTAATTGCTGCATCGTTGGTATTGCTTGAGATTAAAATTGCCCGGTAGCGGAGCAAAGTGTTTTGACTACTTTTTATTAAGTCTGCCGTACTATATACTGCAGAAATCAGATTTTCTATTTATGCGACCATTCGACATGTGGCAGTCTGATGTATCCCGCATATTCTGGGTAAGAAGCAATCCTAATAAAAATATGAAAATTCTTATGCATTAAGGCTGTTTCCTCTTTGAACTATCACATTTATTATGAGATGTATACGCATACTCATGGGTCAAAGACTCGAGCACTACAAGCGGGCATTGATGTCGCCAATTCTTGTACTTCGACTGCACCATGTGACATCCTGCAAAGATCTGTCGACGACCTCAATAGGTCTTACGATGTGCCATAGTGCATTCATCTCGTACAATTAGACTACAATTCGGTAAAACATTTGCCTTTCCACTATTTCATGAAATATCTCCCACCATGCTTTGTAACATTCAATTTAGAATCTCTTAATTTCATCGCGATCGTTTGACATACCTAATGTAGCTAAGCTCGTTTTCTTTGTTGATATATTTGCAAATACCAATGAACTTAATACGTTCGATACTATTTCTTACTTTCATGTTAATATGACTATTAAATGTTTTAGAAGTACGGGTGAATAAGGCACAACCCATCTGTTATCAAGAAAAATCACTTAGCCCCGTGATCTTATTTTTGCGACATGACAACCCTATTGTGGTGTCCATTTTCGGTATTTGGATACCCACCTTCACCTGTTATAGTATCTTCAATCATCACTCGTGGATATCACTTATCGCAACCAGCATCCTCGGCATACAGCGAGATTGTATTCAAAGCATTGCATGGACCGTGCACAATATGGCTTTTTACAATATCGTATAACTCTGGATCTTCATCGTGATTTAGAAATCCGGCACAAATCAAATGGTTGGCGTCATTAAACCTGACCTTGTCATATAACCAAAAAAGATTATGAGCATATGGTAAGCCATCTTTCTGCCATCCAAGACTATACATAATATAAACATGTTGACGAAACTCTCTTTTGTTAGCAAAATCAATTAAAAGTTTGAATTTCAGGCGAAAAACTCTTGACACCCTGTCATGGCGATCACATGGCACTTATCCAGAGAGGCGTTCGGAGATATCTCTTTCTATTTCGAATTAGCGGTGAAAGTAATAAATAAATCAAGTCTCTCTAAACTGCTAATGTAGCAAAATACATCTTGAATGCGTTTATTCATGTAAAGTGTCGACCCAGATTGTCAACATCTGTATCCTGTTACATGGCGTCCTATAGATCAATGGAATTCTCAGAACGCAATATATGTAGATACCCATCAATGTAAACTAAACTCTGGGTCGCAACTTTCGCATACGTATGTATCTACAACAAATCGAATAAACCATGAAACCATTGTAATTAGAAAAACGATTGCATCTTACTTGCCCTAGATACATATAAAAGCGTATAGCCGACGTCTTTTTGTTGTAATTGAAAAATCCAGTACTTGGGTCAATACTATACAAAGTTATAAACCTCTTTGCCCCGGCAATATATAAGTGGGTATTGAAAAGAGGCGTAGGAGCGGCAAGTCTTGTCGATGCACTGTAACCTGTTGTCCCATGCATGAAGCATAATGTCGTGCTGATCGCATTCTCGGTTGATCAACACAGCGGCAACCTCGTTTGCATTGTAGCGAACCGGAAGATTTATAGATAAAATCATTGTAAGTGGTCTGGGTATATGGAACGAACTCGATAGAGAATTTAAAGCTACGTATTTATGTGTAAATATTTATATGTATATATATATATATATATATATATATATATATATATATATATATCGATAATTATATTTGGGTTTAAGTTTGGAAAATTTTACCCTCTAATGTCTACCTATTGATGGTAGTCGGACACAAAAATATATTTGTAGAAATTTAGTCTCATTTTCTGTTAATAAAGAGTGAATGGCATATTAAATTTTACCTTTGATTTTGAAAGTTGGTATGAATGGCTCTTCACGTATCTGTTTTGCTCCAAAATACGTTATTTGGAAGGCACTATTGTAAAAAAGAATATTTCCAGAAACTGTTTGGAATCTGAATATTTACGTACCAGCGATGTCTTTAAAGGTTCTGGAGGGCCTTGGAAAATAATTAAGCATATTTACCCTCTAGCGTACTACAACCATTGGGTTTTATCATCACTATTATTCTGTCTTTTATTTTATTTTGTATTTATTTTTATTATATCTTTGAGCAAAAAGTTTAGTAGAAACGTTATTGATGGCTTTGGCAGTACCAATATGGCAATATTCATTACGTCAGGGTTTTAATCCTTAATATCCAGATATTCGATGTGTTGCGCGATGGTTTAAATTATTACCGTATCAAATTTTATTTAAATCTCTAATAAACTTTGGGTGATTGAAGAACAAATTAATACACACACACAAAATTCTAAACATGTTTTCTGGTTTCCATTATGATTCTATACGCTGAATTGATCACTTTTATTGAAATATGTTCCATGTATGGAATTCACTCTACATATTTATTATATGTCTCGTTACCGTTGTGACGTCATGACGTACAAAAATCATTCCAAGATCGAAATTTTTATTAAAAATCTATGCTCAATGTGGCACATGAAAACACATATTGTAAGATAATGAAAACACATATTAAAGCAGTGAATTTGTAATATGAAATGAAACGAAATATGTATACACTATAGGTATTAATGAGGAAAGAGTTAAGATTGCCCTATCTGAAACCTATTATAAATTATTTGAATTAAAATAAACTGATTTTTTAATTGTCTCAAAACTTTAAACTATAATAAACTCTCATATTCTTAAAATCTTGGTCACCAGATATTTTTATATTCTTAATTACACTACGAAGTGGTACTGTCCTAATTTTAACGAGGAGGTTTTTTCTGTTTTTGTCAAAAAATAATACCTAAATTTTGAAGTCTCCATATTAACCTTCCCACAATTTTATTAAATTAATTTAATCACTTTATTTTTAAATTTATTATTATATCGTTTCTTTACCTTAATGCATAGCACACACCAAAAGATAAATGTTCATTTTAAAATCCCCATCCTTATATTTAATCCCATAAATTAATATTGATAATTGAATAATTCATATACTAATTATTTTAATTACAACATAAAACAGTGCAGATTTATTAAAAATTAAGTTCACGAACAACATAAAAAATTGAGCCTCAAAATTTAAGTAGAAATTCGCTTGTGCAAAGACGATGGATAGCGAAACAAAAAGATACATGAGTTTCGTGGATCATAGACCGTGCATCTGATTAATATAATTAAGCAAAAAATACTGAAAATATAACACCAAGAGCATAGATCGAATAAATCGCCTTCATTTTCAGCCTCGACAGTTCTAAAGAAGAGAGTTTTGAAGGGCATAAAACGCTAGGTTTATTATTAAGCGCTCTTCACAAAATTCACCATGAATTGCAATCTATATATGTATCTTTTATAATAACAGCAAAGTAATTAGTAGTAAACAAAATTTAAAATGAAAAGTCTCATTGTCTGTCTTCTCCAAATTAATTAATAAATGTTTGAAAAATTTTGACTAATATTTTTATTTGTTAATACCGTAAATGTCGTGAATCGATCATTGAAATACCCCGTGGTACATTTAAAGCTGCGGAAAAGTTATCTTCATACCTGCAGTTTCATAAAAAAATTTAATTAATGGTGAATTGGGCTTGTCTACAAAATGTTTTATTTGAACGAAACGGAGAAAATTAAAATGTTTTAGTATTAAAGTCAAGAGGAAAGTGTGTACCTAAATGAAAGGTTATGTTAAAACGAAAATATCTAAAGTCTAACGCTTAAACTCAATTTTTTTTATTTTTAATATAATTACTTCGTCAGTTTAAAAAAAACCGGAAAACAAAGTAAAAAATGCCAAATAATTTATATTCGACTGCAAAATATTTTTTATTTTGATTTTAATCCGACGGTTGATCAAAGAATAAGTCGAAGAAAATTTGCTATTAAAAGCCACAATATTTGTTCTTTTTTATTTCTGACAACCTTTAATGGTAGTAGTAAACAAATAATGGTATAAATTGTTTTCTTTTTTATCATTCTAAACTAATTTTAATATATGCAAATGTGACTAGAAACATTATAGTACCAGAAGCAATTTAACTGTGACGATCCGGGTGAGAATTGAATTCCCACTCTAATTTTAAAAATAGTTCTTAGACAATGAATTAAAATTATTTAAGGATAAATTAATTTGCATATATTTTAATCACCGTAATTGCATATAAACAAACGTCATGAATAGCTACGGAAAAACGAATAAAAATAATCGCTTTGTATACGAGCAAAAGTTAAAAACACTGATAAGTTATTCAAAAAAAATTATTTAGATAATTTAAATAATGTTAAAAGGTACGCTAATTAAGCTTTCCAATATATCGAAAATTAAAATAGTCTGTTCTGTAAGATAATAATTATTTTTTTAACATATATAATAAACAATAATAATAATTTTTTTATTAAATATTTTACCGTTTTTATTTATAAGTGAAATACTGTTGACTCATTTATTAAAGTATGATCTTTTACCGCATGTCTATAAATAATTTGAATATTATTATATTATTTATTCTTAACGACTGAGAATTAATAAATTTATATAATTTTTAAGAAATCCAATAGAACTTACTTATTTTTTTTACAAATGGCTATTATACTTTATCGTTGCCTTATTATTTTGAGGGTTCTGTACCTCAAAAGTGCAAAAAAATTAACCTAATATGACGCCTCACGTGTTCGTTTGTCGCAACTGTTTGACTTAGAAACAGCTTGACGTAAAAATTTGAAAGATAGAGTAATAAACGTGACTCGAGTGGAATATCGACCTTTAATTAGTTCTTTGATATACTGAATAACTTTTTCACTGCATTTCTACACAGTGCCTTGAATATATGTCAGCTTAACTACAAATTTATAACATAAAAGATTTGAGGTCCAAATTAAATTTGTGATGTTTGCGTTAGTAGATATATCGTGGCACTCGCAAAGTCTAAGCTAACTGGTGCTAAATGGGGCTTAATGTGTTACTGTAAAATCATGAGGTTAAGTACTTATACTAATAAATTTACTTTTTGTGTTTTTACTGTTGATGCTAAAGACAAAATAATTAATATTATTTTCATAACGACAATATAATTTTAAATTTATATTGATAATGCACGAATTTAACGGTTTTAAGAACGTAATCAAAATTATTATTAACATCCTCATCTGCTAACAATGTTTTAAAAATGAGAAATAATTCCAATGTGAAGAGAACGAAACACTAAAATAAATATTCAAGTAATTACATGTAAATAGGATTCGGTGACAGAGCAGTTATCAGAACTAAATTAAAATTTTCTAGTATGGAATGAAAATAGAAAATTAAACACATTATCGGGGTTCTTCTTACAAGGGTAGAATTGGAGGTAAGTATTCCGCAATCGAAATTAATTATAATATTTGAAGGCTACACGAATATTGATTATAATAATAATAAAATATTGATTTTATAATCCTCCTTGACATAAATATGGGAGTATATACAGAATATTTAGAAAAGAATTCATAAAAAATCTCTTTTTTTCTCTCTCTCACTCTCTGTTCCTTTTTCTCTATCTCTCCTTAGCCACGTAGGTAGGTAATAATTGAAGGTCACATGAATATAAATATTGGTTTTGTAATTCTGCCGGCCATAAATAAGAGAGTTTGTACAGAATATTCAGATATATCTTAATAGAAATATTAAACACAAAACGTACCCATTTTCATATGGAACATTTTGTATCGTCGCAAATAGCTTTTAGCCGCGATGAGACAAGCTTAGAACAAATTACGTGCTTCATTTTCTCTTGCGGTTAAATATAACCAAAGTTCCCGTTAGGCTGTAATTACAAAACCTTTGAATTTAACGAGCTCCCTTTGCGTCAGATAATTATTATGATAATTTTCTAATCTCAAATAACGTTGTTACTGAGCGTTATGAAGAAAGCAACTGTAATAGTCTTAGAAATAATAAACGCGATAATAAGGAGTACGTTTTTTATCTTTATTTTCTAATTGAGTAAAGATACTCTAAACATACACATATTTAACGCGTTCTATAAAACTATAAGCTTATTTATAAACGTACGGAGAAGGAAAATATAAATGTTTGTTTAGTATACATATGGCTCAAAATAATGGAGGTGGAAAATTGAGTTAGAGAGAATTTTTTTAATTAATACTTTAATAAATTAAAAGTTTTCTTCTTGTTTATCGATTGTTGTAATTTATATTCACTTCCATATGTAATATATGTTCTTAATTTAATTTTATTCTATTTTTTACACCCGAAAAATTATTTCAGGAACACTCCCATAATTTATCATAGGAAATTCAAGTGAACAAGAAACATATTAAATTCAGTTGAATTAGAGTAAATAAATTCTGAATATTAAAGTTTGCTTTAAGATGCTTAAAATGTTTACAATATGATACAAAAATGTATATTTCTATTCAATTGAAAATTGTCCGAGGAGAAATTGGCCATTTCGGGAAAGCAACAATAAAACGTCAAAATGTTTTCGTCCCCGCTGTTAGAGGTCTTTAAAAGTGCTGTTGACGGCATTTGATTATTTTTCTGGATTAAATATTAAATTAAAGTCCTATGTAAGTTTTAATTTGATATACAAACACGTATATTAAACTAGAATCATAGCGAGAACGCTGTAGCTGACCAGGATTATATTAAAATTACACAATTTTATTAATATTATGACAAACAGTCATGGCGACAACAACATAACCTTAAAAATTATTCGTTTGACATTGCGGTATAAAAATCAAAGACAATGATTGCGGAAACATTCTTATTATTTTATGAACGGTCATTTCAAGAACATTCTTGGACTATCACGCGCGCTTCCGAAATAAATTGTGTGTTCCTGAAATGACCGTTAATCGGCTTTTAGCAATTTAAATTAGAATTATACTTGAATAAGCTTTATTTTCTTTTTAACTCTTATAAAACTTAATATATCCTGGACCTGTTTGCTTATTGATGTATCCAGTCAAAATTAAATCAAATGCAGACATACAGCTACGGCCATCACTATGGTTGAAGAAGATGGCGAAGTGAAGCTTACTTTATTAAGATCCCAGGGTGGTGACATTAAAAAGTTCGCGGTTGATCTTAAAAATTTTACGTATATTTCCTACGAAGAAATAGTAAAATTTCTTCCTGAACTTTAGTATCGGTGGTTTCCTTTGATTTTTAATCAAAGGTATCACCGATAATATTGTATCACAAATAATGTCATTATATTTGAAAAATAATTGAGTTTTTAGTAACACAATACTAATTTGTTTGTTTTTTTTTTAAATATATTCTTCTATGATCTAACACTTTTCATAAGTTTAAATGACAATTTATAAAGTTCTTTTATAATACTTTTTCTTGGAAAATAAGATAAATTATACTAAACCATTTTCTTATTATTTTGTGAGATAAAATTTAATTTGATTAGTGAAAGTTTATAATTTTAGTATAAACGGCGGACAATATACACTGGCATGATTTCTGAAACTCCACAATCGTTTTTGTAACACTCTGTTTTTGTAACACTCGTTTTTGTAACACTCTATTTCTGGAAACGTATAGTTAATGGATACATACTTTCAATAGTTAATGATAAAACATTTACTATGTTAAAGATTAATTTTACATTGAATTAATATATCACTAAAGCCGAATACCAAATAAATTAATTAAGAAATGTAATACCTGGAATCACAACAATAAATTTTATGGGAAAATTATGTGATAGTGAAATGAGCAACACAAATGCCCGATAAATATTCTTTTTAAATATATTAGGTGATTGAAAGTGAAGGATTTTCCTAAGTTAATGTAACAACTCGTACCAATTTTAACGAAGGAAATGACATTAAATTACTTTTCAACTAAATTTAGTATTATTTTTTATGTTTTAAAAACGTTGCCGAATCCCGAAATGAGTTACCGATTTTTCACGTGTGTTTTGTCAAAATACGTAATTTGGTGCGCTGTCTGGTTATGAACTAACTGATGATAACTTATCTCTAATATTTAATCGTGCAAAAACGCATTGTAAAACAAAGTTTAACAATCAATAATTCGGGCAATTCTTTTCCATCTCCATAACTTTGACCAATATTGTCGTAATGTGATGAATTAACTGGGAATACTAGACTAAAAATAAATGATGTTATAATATGTTGTTTCCATAAAAATGGACGGTGTCGGAAGAGAAAAAGGAAGTATTTCCCATAAAAATGGAAGTGTACTTCCAGGTCAAAAAAGCAGAAGGAAAAGAAAGCACGCATAAAAAGAATAGTAGTGTAATTATTAAACTCTCTAAGTTTACATTATACACGAAGAAGTACAACATAGGTGCAAATGGGGGAGCATATTGTACGGCAAATTGATTAGTCCATTCCCCGTAGATAATGACGGATATCTTGGATTATGGGTTTATAAAATGAAATAAAGTATTCTCAATATCCTAAACTCTTATTTAAAGTAAATGAAATATAATTTAAAATATAATACATGCAAGAAGAACCAGTTAACTAACTAATTCATACATAGTGCTGCTGTTTAGTATTAAAAATGTACAAGTTTAATATTCCTTTTAATCTAATAGAATATGATCCAAACGATATAATTCAATTTGGTCTTGCAAAATGACCAAATTGAATTATGTCGACCAAATTGAATTATGCGACATAGCTTTTCACGTTTTGTTGAATTATGGATAACATGTTTACTCAAACTTTACATTTTTTATTCAATGCTGCATTCTATTAACGTATACTATTTCTCTGTACATACTACGAAACGGGAAGACAAATTACTAATTCATTACTTGTCTTATACTTACTCACATTGTATTTATTTCTTTTTTATTTTGTTCTTCTATAGTCTAATCAGTGTGGGATTTTGCCCTATGAAAGTGGGGTGGAAATGGTTTGTTTTAGTCGAGACGCCGGTATATAATAAAGTATTCAACCCTTAATTGTGATTCGAGCTTAAACGATTCGAATTAGTCATACAGCAATGCGTAAGCATACAGTAGCAGAAAGATGGACTTTTAAAAAAAAGTTTAATATACCATGTAATAAATACAAGATTATATATATACACATATATATTTTTGTTTTATTTACATATTATACATTTTTTTTTTAGAGTTTCAGTCGTAGATGTTTACGTCTACAGTGCCATTTCTAAACTTTTAAACTATTTTTCATCTACATATACTAAGGTCTTCAATAAAAATTTTTAGTGATTTTTTGAATGATATGCTATTAGGGAATTCACACGCAATGAAGCACGTTAACTCAGCTTTTCTAAAGCCGAAAATTGTACCAAATTTTTTTTCTACATAATCTAAGCTGCTGGTTTTTCTTTCGTTGTTACTGGAAGGCGTCATTTGGAGCAAAATTTCCAGCCAAGCTCTTCTGGATTTTTTTAGATGCTGCAACATTTTTAAGCTCGGCGATATATTATAAACGCTTGATAAGGTGTGGTACTGATTACAGGTAGGAAAAATAGCTAAATTTGCTTTCTTATGTTGATTATATGAAATGTTGGTTCTAAAGTTTCTTTATTCATGTTGCTATCATAAACATCATTGTTACTGTTGAAAACTTGTTTGAATATCTGCTATATCAACCTAGTTTCTTTCTGCGACAAAATTTCGATTTATCTTAGCAGAAAGGTAACAATGTAGTATCTCGTAAATTAATGAACACTTAAAATTAATAGCTGCTTCTTTATTTTTAAAACAATTCTTACAATACAGTCTTTCAACAGTTTTTACTCTTCCAGGTTTACAATAATAGGCATTGCTTTTGGAGGATACTACTTCTGTTACTAGTTTAAATTCTTTCTGCCATCATCGGATGGATCTTAATCAAAGATAATAACTAATAATCACCGTGATTTTTGTGGATTTTGTATGTATTGAATATATTTATTGTGAATAGACCAAAAAAATCATTATGATGCCAAACAATGTTATGTAGAAGACCTCATCCAAAATTGTTTATTGCTTATTTGATTTGATTGGTGAGTTTCATGCCTTCCAGGAGTGGTACATAAATGGTATATAGAGATGTTTTCATGCCTTTGTACATTCCTCCTTTCGTGAAAAGGGATAAGAGAAAATAGTCACTTTAGAAAATTTAGGTAAATTGCCAGCGGATTTCTCCAAAATGGACTTTTTCTGGAACATCATGGTAATCAATAAAAAATTGATTAAACATAGAAAATATATTTGGCTATAATTTTGTAGAAATTTATTATTCACGATTAAATGAAACTACGTCGCTATTTCTACTTTATTTTAATTCTTAACCATGACTTAAGTTTCGTTGCATGACAGCATCTTCAGGTGGGCAATTTGTAAAGATTCTATATCTTATTTAAATAAAGTAAAAATAATACTTTAACACGTAGTTTTATTTAGTCGTAAACATTGACTAAAGAGAAATGTATTTTTATCATATTTTATGCTAATGCACATTATTGTAACGGTTTTCTCGTGTCTTTGACATCTTCGCAAAAACACGAGAAAAAAGTTACAACAAATAAGTGTACTTGAAATCGACGAGCATAGGCATGAAAAGCTACAATTTTCTATACCGTTCCGAGCTTAAATTGTACTTAATATATATTTCAAACTGCTTCGATTCATTACGTATCCGATGGTATTTAAAAGGATATAATAATCTGAATCTTCAAGTCTCACTATGATATCCAGAAACATGACTTCACGTTTGCAATTATTTAATGAATTACATAAAGACGCTTCTCAAAAGTGCAGATGCAAGTTTTTGGCGTTTTACATTTTTTGACAGTTTACGGTGGTATATAGTCCTTAGGCGGGCGCTCAAAAATAGGTAATTAAATAAAATTATTGTAAATGATAAAATAAAAGGGTTTTTTATTTAATTTATTAAATTATGCAAAATATTTATCAATAATTTTGTTACGAATGACAAGAAAAAGAAAATTGAAATAAATTTAAAAAACGGTACTGTTCAGTGCGTATATTAATTAATATTACGCATTGTTAATTGCAATATTTCGCCTTAAATAAACTGACAGTGGTCTTTAAAAAATGAATTTAAAAAATATGAACAATTAATAAAAAATACATTGAAATTAAGGAAAAGGTCTCATTTTTTAGGCAAAATAATATAATCACATTTAAATATTCTTGCAAAAACAATTACAAGATTTCCATAACTACTAAAAAAATTGATACTTAACTATTCAAAAAACTCTTTTTTTCAGTAAAGCTTCCATAGGGTTGTAACGATATTGAAAACGCGTTCGTCTGATGAGAATGTTGTCGACACAAGAAAGCTACATTTTCTTTAAAATAAAATTCCTTATTCTTAGATGTAATAAAACTTTCCTTCACAATTGCAAACGAATAGATCCCACAAAATACTCGTTGCACTATCTGCAAAGGAAATTAGGAAGTTTCTAATAAATTACTGTCATCATCTAAAGTAGAATCCGCGAAAGACTATTTAAACTCGCTATATTACCGTCAAAACTCCATTCCCAATTAAAGTTAAATTAAGTAACTCTACTGTAATACTATTTAAAAAAATTTCTCCGACTCTAAGATCCGTAAAGCTGTGCGATCTAACAAACTTTTCAACTTAATCGCGGTTTTTGATTCTGTCATTACTATTAGAGGGAAGATCTGTATATATTATGTTATATTTGTTGGACAGAAAAGTCATGAGAAAAATACCTGGCCTTTAAAGCAGTTGCACCTTGGAATTGCAAAATCAAAACAAATTGGAGAAAGAAGGCAAGATATTTCAAAACGTTTCTTCGATCTTCTTTTTTTGTTTGTGGTTTCGATGACTTTTAAATCCATATACTCGTTTCTATCCGTATATCTGTCCATATATTATTTAAATAATTGGAGTGCAACAGATATAACCTCTAAAATAATTTGCACTGAAGATCATTTTTTAAGCTGGGAATGTTTTGATCGCGTAATATTGCATCGTGAAAAGTCGTACACTAGATATCACCTAAAATGTCAACAGTATGCAAACCACCGATAGTGTTCACATTATGATCCACATTATATAGAACAATCCAAGAAAAATAATTTGGATTGATAAATTTTGCAGAACACTTAAAGGCAGATGTATCAAAGAGTCTTCTTTATACAAAGGATGCCGCGGAACCCAATGATAACAATGATTCTTGGCCCGAATTTCTTATGCAAATACATACTAATCTTGGTTAAAAAGATAACAGAAAATATCGAAGTATGAAATGATAACAGGCAATAAAACTTCGCAAATCCGATTCATTTTATGAAAAGTGTGAGGGTATTCATTCAAGGTTATTTCACGGGATAAAAGTCAACGGAATAAGCAAAGATGGTAGGTAATAGAATGTGCTTTATTTAAAAAAATGAGATGGTGAATATTTCAACGCATTATACTCCTATGAACGTATATTTGACAATAATACTAGCTGCTTCTTCAACAATTCTAAGCCATTCTTAAACGGAGATTGACTTTTGCCGTGTACTATTGGTCCAAAAGGATTTCGTTTCCTTCATAAAACGTTAAGAGGTTTTGCAGTTCATGGATCCGGACGGCACTTTTCCATATGGTTCACAAACTCGTCAAAAGAGAATTGACTTCTTCGAAAATTTGGAAAAAGTGGGAAAAAATATACTCCATTGCTTCATAAAAATTTTTTGGGGGTCGATATTCTATTTCCTGCCCGATTATCAGTCGTTTCTGACATAGCAAGTGTTATCTTTCTTCTGTAGCAACCAATTAATAATTTTGAACGTATCATTCAACTATTTTTGAAACGTTACTTCCTGCTTCTAATTTCTTGGCATAATAAACAACATTTCGAAGTGTTAAATTTGTTTTTCAAGAATGTCCAAGAAAAAACATTGCGTTTTAAAATCAATCATCAGCTGGCAATAAGTAATAGACGTGACGTAGATTCCACACAAGACACGTTATTATAATTTTTTTGACAAAAATGATATCTTCTTTTTTACTCAATTAAGAAAAGTCTACACATTTAGCTCTTTCAGAAAAAGGGAGCCGTCCAAACAAATTTTACTTTATCGGGATTTATTACGCGCTTACAATTCTTTTACACCATCATCAAAAATACTTCAATAGGAGCATTTAGGAACATGAAACAACAATCGGGTACAAATTACTAAACAATTCATTAAGAACCGAAACAAGTGCCGCCTGAGCGTTTGTTAAACGATGCAACCCAGATAGATTCCGACGTCTCGACCTCAGCGCCTCCCGCGATATTGACGTGCCTCTAATTTAATCAAAGTAATTTATTACGCGAGCAATCAAATTAAATTCAAATTTTCTCCCTTATCGAGTTAAAACGCGCTTAATGGGAATTCCGCGACAGCCTAATTTATTTACCCGCCTTAAATTATTTGTAATAATAAACCAAGGGATAATGCGCTGGGCTATGATTACATTTTTTTAATTTCTAGCAAATATAGTATATTTTATGTTTTTTAGAATTTAATCAGTGAGAGTGAAAATTTTATTAAAATGTTCACTTTTTAGCCATTGAAATTCACTATTTAATTGGCATATTTATTTTCTTTACAAAAGTTATAAAGAAAATACTTGCCACAAACCGAACAAAAAGAAACTAAAGATATTTTTGAAACGAAAATCAAAATAAAATGAAACATTTTTCTGCGTAACAAAATTTCGTTGAAACTAAATTATACGTAATAAACAGAAGGATATTGCATTAGGCTTAGCTATTCTCTTTTTGTTTTGTAGCTAAAATCGAATATATAACATTAAAACGTTATATTTTTGGATACTAATGAGTGAAAGTATTTTTATAACTTTAGATACTAATGAGTGAAAGACAATCATATTCTATTTAATCACTCCAAATTAACTTATTTACCTTTATAAAAGTTGTAAAGAGAATGCTTACCAAAATGTTAAAAAAAAAGATATTTGCAGAAATAAAAGCAGAAGAAAATAAAGCATTTTTTCTGTATAATAAACTTTCGTTCTAATCAATTTATACTTGATAAATTGAGGGATACTGCGCCTGGCTATGATTTTTTATTTTCGTTTCTAGCCAAAATTTAAAGAAAATATAAATGAAGCGTTTTAACGTTATGTATTCGTAATGTTAAAACGTTATATTTGTAGATGCTAACGAGTGAAAGTGAGAATTATTCTAAAGAAATCATATTTTCTTTAATCATTCAAATTTTAAATATAAGTAGCATATTTATTTATCTTTCCAAAAATTGTGAAGTATATATTTAACCGAATGAAGAAACGAAAGATGCTTGCGGAAGCAAAATTGAAAGAAAATTAAAAATATTTTTTTGGAAAAGTATCATTAAAACTTCTGCATTATTAAATTAAAAAGAAAATGTAATATAAAATGTACATCTAAGATAATTTCAGCTGCAAATAGTTAAAGAAAATATTAAATTCTATGTACATAATGCAAATAATTTATTTACAATTCAATACTTACATTAACTGTTTGCAGTCATTAGACTTATGTACTTAGTCGTACTTAAATGTACTTAGTCGTTTCGATTTTATAAATATGAAATAGATTTAATGTAAAAATGAATTTTACCAATTCGCAAGTAATGAAAAATTCTTGAGTTTGGAATGAAAGTGAAAAATAAAATTATTTAGGTTATGTTAAAATTAGAAATTGATATGATAACTAAACAAGACGCTGCTGGGCAAAACTGATTAAAAAAATTGAAACATCCATCTCAGAACATATAAAAATATTCTACAAAGTGAAAAGATACACAAAATCTTAAAAAAAATGCAGCATATTTTTTTGTAACTAAAACAATTTTTTTTTATCTAAAGTGTAAAAATTTAATTGACAAGCGCATTATCTTGCGTGATTTAACTGCAATATATAAGCGCAATGAAAATAAACCCTTAAATTCCAAGTACAAAAATTTTAAAAATACGATAACTGACTCTGATATGATCAAATAATATAAATTTATAATAACAACTCAAAATATTTTAGCCTAAGTAATCGTTATAAAACTTACTGGTATATAACGATTAACTATTATGATTTTCAATCAATTTAATTGTGAGTCGCGCTGCATTTTATTTGGTCACAGAACTTGTTAATTATTTTCAAAGTGTTTCTGTCCATTTCCATAATATTAATTTCTTTAAACACCTTTAATGCAACAATTAATATCGATTCAAATCCAAATGAAACATACACTGATGCCAATTTCTCTTTCTTCTTATGTCGTCAATATAAGAATATCTCGAAAGGTATTTATATTAAAAATATTTATAAATCAGGCGCTGACAGGGAATCATGTATGATGGTCAGTTTGTTTGACATGCCGCATCAGTGACTAAATTTCGTTTTGTGATTAATTTTCGTTAACGTTTAGACGAAACAAGTTTGTTACTTTCTTTTTAAATAATATATCTATGGATAGGTATTGATTGCCTAAAAATTATTTATTTATTCAAAATTGATTTCACAATTGTCTAGATGCTTATATAGGATCGAAATTTATCCATATGTATAACGTAAATTTAAAATCAAATTTAAATTAATTTACATACATAATCTTTTACTAAATTGCAGATCAAATCCTATTTCATCCTAGTCTTTGAAAATAGTTAACTTAAAACCTATCAGTAGAATAAACGAATCTCAATAATATCAAGATATTTTATATGCATTGTTTATGAAAGTCACCAAAATAATATTGAGAAAAATATATTTTGCAATTTATTATATAACAGAAAATGCAATGACATTGTCAAATTGTCAAGAGCAGAATTAAAAATAAAACATCCTTAACCTAAAATATCAATAACGATATTGCAGGTTGTTGTGGATAAAGATTTATACAACAGAATCCGAATATAAAATTACTGTATAAGAAAAATCCAATAACTTTTAGCGAGGAACGATAGAATGATATACTTATGGCGTAGAATTAAATTTCTTTGACACTTTAATATATTTAAATGCTTCATTAAAAATATTGTGTGGTTTAGACAGGGATATAGATAAAACGACTATGCCTACACTCAATATTCCTCCCTCCACCTCAAATTTAAATACATTTACTCAGTATTTACTCGGATATTTACTCAGTATTTACATTTTATCAGTACTTACTCGGAGAAATATATCTGTATTCTAGTGTCAATGCCCTGAAACTCTAATATTGTTAATTATCCATGAATTATTGACCTGTCGTACTTTAGGTTGTATATTTGGAATATAAAGAAATCAAATATCAGGGAAAATTTTAAAAAAATCTGTTCAGTTCTAATTAAACTTACATCTGAGTACTATTATCATCACGTCGTATAATCTGAAGAAAAATGTAAGCTTTATTTTTCTGTAACGAAATCTTTCCAACGAAAAAAATATGAAAGTCATTTACAACTTGTGCCGGTCGTTTAACCCATGTGGACGTTTTTTCATAGTTAACTCCTTGTTGACACAATAGTTGTAACACATAACTTGCATCAAAATATCTAAGCTAGAAATTACATGTATAATTCTACGTAGCAGTTTTTGATTTGTAACGAAATGACATGTAATCTTTCCATTTATATTCATTAATACTACCGTTCATAAAGAGTGTGGATACATGGATAAACTCTAACTATTTTATTGCGTAAAGATATTTAAGAAGTCAATACATCGAAAACATTAATGTAGTTGCTTGTATGTTTTCTTTTGTATTTAGCAGTTTCTTTTTCTTCTCTTTATTTCTTTCTTATAAATAAATTCTATCCGAATAATTAAATTGATCCTACAAATTACAATAAAATCAATTAACGTTCCATATGTAGCCATATACATTGTTTACATAACCGCTTTCTTCTATATGTAGCAATATATACATTCTTCCATATATACATTCTTTATTTTTATATTTGATAAAAGTACTCAGATAAAAGTTCAATTAAAACTAAACCTAATTTTGATATTTTTAATCTTCCATATGCAGCCATATACATTGTTTACATAACTTTTGGCAATGACAATATAATAAACGACAAATTCGGGTATAAAAACAAATAAAAATATTCACTCGCCGTATACAGGACTGGAAGCATTGCCCTGTACATTTGCAAGTTTCTTGCGGTACTTGCCAAGGTGGCGACAGCCAATACGACACTGCGGGAGGAAACCGCTGACGAGGCGCACAACGCGTCCGCTCATCGTGTTTAGCATGGTTGGATCGACGCCGCCCCAAGGTCTAGCGGTCAGCACTGTTGTTGCCGCCATAGTTCATTTCAACATGACGGCAAGTGGAGAATGAGTATCTTGTACAGTATTTGCAGAGATTGTGAGAAGGAAAGACATTTTTCACCAAATAAATTTCAACGAGTTTGATGTTATTAATTCCAAAGATTTCGATGTTAGATAAACTGACAGATGCTTTCTCTGCTGAACTAGTATAGACTCTTAAACAAATTACAGAATCTCTTAATCAATCACACGTTCATGATATACGGCTTATTAATAGAGTATAATAATAAATTTAACCCCACAGAGGCAATATTTTATGATTTATAACTTTAGAACTGGCTTAAATTTTAACACTCTTTGAATCTGCATTTAAAAATAGTGGATGAGCAAAAAGCTTAGCGCTCAAAGTTAATATTTCTGAAAGCTCTGCAGTAGAACATTAAAATTTCTAGACTAACATTGTTCGAAATGAATACTATGTCTATGTTTCTGCGGTTATCATCAATATAGTCTATAAATCGAAAACTCGTTTATTTGATATTCTGGATTTGTGGCTGCATTTTATTTCATATTATTTTCTTAACTAAATGGTAATTTTAGGTGATCTACACATAGATAATGTTAAATGATATAGAAAGGCACTAGGATAATTACAGAATAAAGGTCGAGTTATAAGAACAGATGACATATACTACAAACAAAAAACCAATGTTCCTTTAGATGGCTCCGTCGTCTTTTAATCCTTTTTCCTCTCAGCCGAGTTGTGTGAAAGTCTTCATAAAAATCGGATGAGAGGAAAAAGAATTAAAAGCCCATAAAGTACAGCTTAGTCATTCGAAGTGGTTTACTAATAATATATGATATAATTTTGTTAAGTACAGATATCCAAGAACTGAGTGCAGTCTAAATTAAAAGTAAAAAAAATACTAAAAATAAACCTAATGGCTAAAAATGAATGTTAACGAACCGAAAATAAACTAGAATTTAAACAAAACAAAAATAGTGGATGAATTTCTTTAATAATATCTCTTCAAACTGTCCACCTGAAGATGTTGTCATATAACGAAATCTAGGTCGTGGTTAATAATTTAAATGAAGTAGATATAATAATACATCACGCAGTTTCATTTAGTTGTGAAAAAATTAAGTGACAATGAATTTCTAAAAAATTAACGCCAAATATATTCAATATTCGAAAACAAAATTGTCAAGTAATGACAACGACAATATTGTCATGGATAACATCATCCTAAAAAAGCTAGAACAATACATTTAGCTTCGGTACAAAGTTAAAATTACAAAGAAAATCAAAACCATCGAAGTTAAAAGACGGATTCATCTAATATGGGTAGCATTGGGCAAATTACATCCTAAAGGATAATAACACACCAATATATAGATAACTATATACTAACGGTTGCAACATATGCCATAGACATTGTGGCAAGGACAAAAAGAGCAGCAAAGCAACATGGAGTCACTCAACGAAGCATAGCGGCAATTACATTGAGAATTAAAATTTGTCACGGTCAAAGATACCGCGGAGTTGATGTGACTATCTGGAATATTGTTTAGTGGCGGTTAAATGACAGAGCATGTGCTCGTTGTTAGTTGTCGCTTGTAGTACTCGTAGTATATCGTCACGATGACGCGATGATCCGCTTCTTCTACATGGACCGTCGCCGAAAGAGTGTCACTTCTTGGGAGTTGCCTTTTTTAGCGGAACTCTTCATTTTCGCCACGGCATTTGCAGTGGACACTTTAGGCTTCCTTGCATGTGGATTAGCGGAATTCTTGACCTCGGGGGATTTCGTCGCAGCGGGTTTCGATGAAGGGTATTTATCAAGGCAAGATAAGGAAAGATGGTCAAATGAAATAACTTTCTGGAGTCCAAGAGAAAATAGAAGACGCATAAAATTATCCATAAAAAGATGGATCGACGACGTTAAGATAATAGCAGGCAATTAATGGACGAGAACGGCTGCAAACCGAAAAGCTTGGGAAAACTTAGAACAGACCCATCTTCAACACTGGATGAAGAAGGCTGAAGAAGACGAAAAGTATTGTTCAAAATATTTTTTTCTTTTTTGGAGTCTGGATTATAAATGGGGTATTTATATATTCATTTAAAATACAAAAATCGTCACTCGTTATGAATTTTGTTACCTCCAAGTTTTCAAGTTGAATATTGAATACATTTTAAAGCCCTAAATTAAAAAAAGGATTTTTAAACCATGTGACCATGCAATAAGAAACGAATGGTTCTTTTATTATTAAAATTTCAATAGGTAATTTATTATTACAATTGGCAATGTTTACGGTGACGAATAAGCAAGCGTCTATGGATTTAAAGAAAAATATTCGATTTGAAAAGATGTATTAAGTTTTTTTTATTTTTGAGCAATTTATTAAAAGGAAATTTTCATGTTTGATTATTTAGATACGATTATTAAAGAAAAATTGTTACAATCTAAAGTTATATTTCAAATCTATCAAAAAGGGAAATTACAACCAATTTGAAAAAATAATGATTTATCCGATAAATGATAATTATTGGTATCCTCCGGTTCTAGGGTAATTTTATGTTTTAGACACAAAATTCTTTCTCTCAGTTGTCAAATTATCCTTAAAATAGAAAAATATTAAAATCAAATAAGCTGTTCTATCACTACCATACACTGCATACTCACCAATTTAATTCATTGTTGGATTCGCCTTTTCCAGCCAACATCCTACCAAATTTTCCAACCTTACAAAGAAACGCCGCACCGCGAGCGAGTTATCACTCCTCACCCACATTTACATCCCCCAGGAGAGTTCCTTCGCCAATTGTGAATCACATTTGAATAATCCCGCATAAACAATCGCATCGCAAGGAGCTCTACTCAAAGGAAGCACTCAAAATTATTCTTAATGTGTGGCAGAGTAATAAAATTGTTTCCTCTTTGCGGATTTACTCACTGAGTTATAAGTAGTGCTTTAATAATTAATTTCATTCATTTTCAGTGAATCTAAGACTCGTTTGTGCTGTTAGATAATTTTCTACAAAACTTCATTCTCAATTGTTATGTAGATTTTATTCCGATATAAATTTTAGGTCTTTAATTATAAAGTTTTGAAATCACTTATCCTCCCCTTATAAACGCGAATAAGATTATAAAATGCAATGCGCAGCTGAACGTTAGCATAAATTCTCATATTGAACATATTTAGCGTTAATTTTGTACAAATTAATTTAAATTTAATTTTTCACTATTTAATGAAATTACGTGATGTAGTATTATTTCTAACATTCTGTAGTAGTATAAATTATCACTTTAAAAACTTCAATCATTTATTGTGCTTTTATTTCTCTAACTCTGCATATTTGATTAGAAGTTAATCTTAGCGGAATCAAGTTCATTTTAATACCCTGATTAATCGAATGATTGCATACCGAATGGTATTAGACAAAATATCTATATTTAACGCCACAAGGTTTGAACCAAGCAGGTTTATTTATAACTGGTAGTGAAATTATGGGCAGAATAAGGTCATTGGCAGGGAAATCATTGGCAGATAAATTTAAGGGTAGGAAAGTGCAAATTGGCAGAGAATGGTTATAAAAGAAACTATTTAAAAATAGCCAAAAATTATAACAGATTTGACACAGGTGAAATTAATGTTTAATAACATTATCATTTAATAAATTATGCTTGCCTCTTTTAACTTTGTATATGGAAATAGTTTGCAGTGTTTATTGCTCGTATTTTCCAATTCATTAAAATTTGTTGATATATTTATATAAGTTTAAATTAACTTTGATATTTATATAAGTTTTAATTAAGATTGCATTGCATATTAATAACTCATCGATATTAAGTTTGGCTTCATTTCACATCCTTTAATCTAATTTAAGAATCCCAAAACATAATATTTTTACGGATGGTTATTTGCTTATAAAAATTAATAATATGGTAATTTATTATTTTAATTAATTAATTATCGAATTTTATTAAAGTTTAAAACCAAAACAAACCCAACGAATATTATGTAATTTTCTCCTTTTCAGATCTTTCTATTCAATATTGCGTATTGTATAAAATTTTAACATTTTGTTCCACACTTTTATTACATTAAGGTTTAATTATCCATGTACTGTTTGAACAATCAATATTATTAGTAACGCATTTTTTAGTTTTAAGAACGAAAATATTTGAATTTTTAAAACATATCGTTTTATTTCAAAATTACTACGAATAGCAATAGCAAAGGCTATATGAAGCTTCCGTATATATAGAATACCCCCCACAAAGCAACATGAGATAAATGTCTACCATGTTTCTGGTCATCCCCAATGCCCAATTTTATAAGTATAAGGAGAACGTTGTTTCCGAGTCACATATAATTTTACCGTCATATAACGCTACCCTAATACACAGATAAGTATAATGAAAAATACAGATAAGCACTTGTACTATCTGCAGAAAATCTCAATTATAATCGTGACTGTACGTTTATCCATTCACAAATAGTAGCTGAAATCAGGATTTTGAAAATAACAGTAGACAAAAAATTAAATACTTAAATAAAACTTCTACAGCTGTTTCATTTTGCTTCATCGAACGTAAATATTTCGTTCAATGAAACAAATTGCATCTACAATGCTACGAATACGTTGTATGTAACTGTTATTGAAATACTGTTAGACTCATCTTGTGAAATTTATTAATTTAAATAATTATACTGTCTCTTAGCACTGTATACTTTTGATTTCTAAGTAGTGTTGCATCTGTCGATACAAAGAATTAATCTTGTACATCGAGTGTGTGTTAACTGATATAGCAAGAAAATGTTTGGCCAATCGTATTTAGTTTCATTTTTGCCAAGTTAATTTGTTTATTGCCTATTGTTTTTTGTAATCCGCATAGAATGCTGCTATTCTTAAATACTGGGATTACTATGTAAGTTTTATTATATTCAATAATATTAGAAAATAAAATTAAAATGGAAATAAATTGATAAAATACAACTCATTAGGTTAACTTCAGTATAGATTTGGACGCGTAATGATTGTCGCGTTTTTAATTAGAGTTTTTAAAAAAGTATTTATGGTACAACTTATGGCAGAATTCAGTCCCGATTTGAGGATTGTTATTTCTTATAATTTTAAATGGAGCTTCATAAAGAAAGAGTGCTTCGAAAATACTAACATTGGAGGAGGTTTGCCATTCTTAGAAAAGATGCGAAGGTGGAAAAAGGTGGTTCATTTAAATTCAATGTGGTAATTTTGAGAGAGAACACGATTCAAGATCAGGTAATCCTGTTAAAGTGACTAGATCAGGTAAACCTGTTGAATGGGGACGCCCTGTAAAAGCTACTTGAATACATGTAGGTGACATATTAACAGATCGAGGAGTCTCTCAAAGAGATAGTAAATAAGCATTATATGATATTGTACGAGAGTATTTAAAAGTACACAAGCTACTTGGATATGGAACTCTGAAACATTTGAATTCTGAAAATATGAGAAAGACAAAAAGTTTGGTGTAAGCTAAGTGCTAAAAATATATGACAAAGGGAAATTAAGATACGTTACTTCAATAGTTACATCTGACAAAATGTGGCTTTGTTGTTATTATGTTCCAAATAAGTCACAAAAGACGGTGCAAGTGTTCCAAGTTATGGATCTTCCAACTTCAGTGAAAAAAATAACATTGAAGGAAAAAACGAATGATGGATTTTTTTTACCGAGACAAGTATTTTGGCTAATTTTGGTTGTTCTAGACTGATAAAATAGTATCATAGCTGCACGATATATTGGAAAATGTTCCATGAAATTGTGGAAGTATTAAAAAAATTAATGTTTAAAATAAAAAGAAAAATAAAAAGAACCATATTATTTTGCACTTTTCCCAAATGCCAAAAACACCTAAAAAGTTAACGTTTCCCGAATTATACCTAATTAATTTGGGCATTTGAGGAGATTTGCTCCAGCATGCCGTAGTGATGTTTTAAAGGACATTTTTGTACTTAGTCTAAATATAGGCAAGGCTAGGTAGTTTAAATGTAGGCAATACTAGGTAGTATGCAACGACGATTACTTCAAAAAGGTAAGTGGCAAATGAGTACGACAAAATTTATGTAGCAACCTACGGCAAGGAGTACGCATAAGCTATAATTATTAAAGTACGTGGGCTAACGTAAAATATTGTACATTTTAAATAATTTCCAACTTACTGCCAAAATCGTTATATTCAATGCCTTATTCTGTAGTCAGTATCATCGATATTGGGCATGGAGTATCTTGCACCCTGTAAAGAAATTACTTTCCTCATTAAATATAATTGGAGTAGACCACTATCTCCTTTCTCCAAGCACGTTATATCTATATCGATTATAACTACCGCATATCGCATGATAACATCGCCATATTCCACAATTACTTTTATATCCACCCTTGCGTACTTGCAGATATTTTTAGGAGCTATTTATTTTGTTTCTACCTTTTATTTGCTTTTATGTATAATCATATGTTATAATTATTGTGTCGTTGAGTTTAGGGTGAATACCCTTTATCAAAGCCCTATAAAAAGGAACATTAGTCTTCAAAAATTTTGCTGATAATTGTTTTGGTTTAGATATAATATTCGTCAGAATAATTTTGCTATAAGGGTTTGAAAATTCTGTGGGAATCTAGATAAAAAATCATGATCCATCAAACACCTGTGCTAGGCATATTTTAAAAATTTTCTGTAGTATTCAGAGAAAACTATTACAATAACTTTTGTATTCACATTAAGATTGTTTATATTATTTTCTTGAGACTCCAAACCATATATGTTAATCTAAAATTAGTAAAATATAAAGATAAATCAACGACTGAATATGAACCACAATATTTCATTCTGTGGAATTATTTAGGTATGAAATTTTGAAATCTTTTAATTATGTAAAGAGAAATATGCATAACCAAATTATTTTATAATTTATTATTTTGACATGTAAATTTAACAATAATGTCACCTATAAAATCATTATAAAATAACCCGTGAAATTCCATGAACATTTCGAACTAAACAAGTAGCCAGCGACTAGTACTTAACGCCGTTTCTGTCGCAACAGCATATGAGCGTCTAGTTAATGGTCGGCAGTGTCGACTTGAGTAAAATCGTCATCAGCGCCTATTACCCTCACATGCGTCCTCTTCATTCCACTTTCAATAAGGGCCATTAGATTATACAGAGATCTGTTGTTCTTTTCCGGAAGTAAGTTAGTAAAAATTTTACGACATAAGAAAACCACGGCATCGATAACATTGCGTAGAAACAAAAATTATTATAAACATGTTTTTTTGTTTCGTAAACTCGATACGAGGGGGCGTTTTTAAGTTGGCGAAATGGAAAGGTAGGCATTAGTAAAGGTGATTAGCGGAATGATAGCTAGTTAAGTAACTCATTATTAGTATAAATACCAAGTTTTATCATTAATCTTTGAACTATCGTCGAACAAACAACTCAATCTGGAAGAAAGTCGAGTACCGCGCCGTTGTAAAGTTCCTTACCAAGCAAGGAAAGTCGATTCAAATCATATTAAAAGAGATGGCATCCGTTTACGGGGACTCTTGCCCGGGTAAAACCATGGTTTACAAGTGACATAGTCCCTTTAAACAGGGTAGAGACTCACTTGAAGACGACCCACGTCCGGTCGGCCGATCGAAATTACTACTCCGGAAGTTATTGAAAAATTAGTATTGGAAGATGCCAGACTAAAGAAGAAATTTGCAGAGATGGTTGGAGTATCGGATACAACAATTTTTAAAATTTTCCATGATCAACTTGACAAAGGTCAGGCAGGTCTTGGTATGGCAAGATTGGTGCCGAAAATGCTCATACCGCCTTAAAAGCAACGCCGCGTGGAGTGTTCTCGTGCGTTTTTGAACCTCTGTAGCGAAGACAAGGATGGACTATTGAGTCGAATTGTTAGTGGAGACGAAACTGGGGTTCATCATTATGAACCTCAGTCAAGACTCAATACAGTGGCACAAAAAAGGCACACCACCACGCATTATAAATTTTTACCACGATTATAAAGATAAAGGTGTTTCCATAACCGGAGAATACTATGCATCAATTCTAAAGAGGTCCAAAGAATCATTCAAAGAAAAAAGACAGGGAAAATTGACCAAAATTGTCCTGCTCTTGCACGACAATGTTTCCGTTCACACGAGCCGCGTTGAGACGACACGAGCCGCCCTGCACAAGGTGGGCTACGATATTTTGGAACCCTACAGTCCTGACCTGGCTCCCAGTGATTATTATTTGTTCCCAAACCTTAAAAAAGAACTTCGTCGAAAGAAGTATTCAAGTGATGAAGAAGTGAAGGACGCAGGTTCAGCTTATTTTTCGGGCAAAGACGAAACATTTTTTTATGATCGTATACATAAGCTAATTGAAAGTTCTGAAAAATGTATTAGGATAGCGAATGTATATATTAAAAATGCCCCCTCGTACGTCACTATTTTTGTCGTTAAAAACTTCAATACATCGTGATAAAATTTTATCGACTGATATGTTTTTCAAACTCAAAAAAGGAAGGGACAAAATAATAATCTATTCTCAACACCAATTCCGCCTGTCAATTCTAAAAAAACGTAAAGAGGATTTTAAGGACTAAGATATAAAGATTAAGTACTCCACACAATTGAACAATTGTTGGAAAATAATGAGAAAAACTATTTATTACTTCTCAATTGATAACATTTTCGTGTATTT
The DNA here is from genome assembly GCA_039881145.1 of Druceiella hillmani. Classification (NCBI taxonomy): domain Eukaryota; kingdom Metazoa; phylum Arthropoda; class Insecta; order Lepidoptera; family Hepialidae; genus Druceiella; species Druceiella hillmani. The sequence continues at coordinate 36,207,934 of JAYKKI010000017.1, read as the reverse complement.
AAATATTTAATATTGCTGTTAGTTTGTTCTCGATATCCAACAGTTCAAAAAGCTTTCTTATAACCAATATTTCCTAAAATCTGTTATTCCATTCTGTTTTTCCAAATATAACAAGGCTTCAGCAGTAAATTACAGTAAACAAATCTTTTGCTGTATAGCTGATCGACAGTAAACAAATCGTTTGCTGTCCCATGTGTTTGTGTAGTTGATGCCCTATAATATGCCAAGCAGTTAAAAAAAATTCTTATTTAATGATGCTAAGAAATTTTTTTTATCCGTTTTGACCAGAACTTGTGACCGGTCAACCGAATATCACAGGAATAACAGTCGATGTTCCGGTGATATTCGGTTGACCGATCAAAAGTTTTGGTCGCAATAAGTGCGACATGGTTCCTCTCGCTGGTTATATAATTCCAAAGCTGTTCTGTCGTTGCTGTAAAGTTTATATGTTTTAATTAAAATTTATACTATGTAAACTTAAAAAATCATCATTATGTATTCATAGACTACTTTTTACAAATATAACAGAAAGCCATACGACAAATATGGTACGGCAGTAAGATTATTTTACCACAATACAGCCTTATATTATATTAAAAAAACCTCTTTGATACCGTTGGGACAAATAAATTTGCATTACATATTTAATACCACAGCCCGCTACATTATAAAATGTCAAACCTTTCGGCCAATGTTAATAAATCAGTGTTACGGCTAACATGACCCATATACACAAAACGAATTTAATTTTGAAAGTTATATAAAACTAAATCATATGTAGAATTTAAAATATGACAATAAATTTCATATTCGACTTCTATGTTGACACCTAACATCGAACCGAGACCACCAATCCATGTTCAGTTATTAGACTTATATTAGAGAATAAATATAAAACATTATTAACGAATATACAAAACCGCGTCAAAATATGACGGAATATCACTTTCAATAGACTAATTTTCGAAGAAAATTTCTTATAAATCCTGGCTTTTGAGGACTTTAACCTAATGAATTGCAAAATTATTATAGCTTTAAAATACAGAAGAAAGGAATTTTGTAATGACAAAATTGATCAAAATTAAATTTTAAGGTACAAATAATGCTAATTAAATAAGGACAAAGTAACATTAAACTTAAATCAATAATTTTATAAGCACCTTTGACCGGAAATTTTATCAAAATTCAATTCTTTATTATTTAATTGATGATGATATTATAGTAAGAGTAATATAGTAGTTGGTAACCACAAAGGAGTCTGCGTTACAATAGAGCACTTCTGTATATTATTTCAATCGATAAGTTGAGCAAAAAATGAATGCGATGGAGAAGCATTTGATGTTATACCAAACCAAAATAAGGTTAAGACTACTGATTTATCTGAAAAATGTTTCTTTTATTCTTGACGTCAATTGGGATTGTCCCATAAATTGGAATACTGTTTTGAAAATTGGAGCATAACAGAAATAGTAAAGATTTTAAACCGTCATAAAATATAAACGATCCTCATTAAAATTTATAAATAAGTAGCAAGAATATACGCATATACCGATGGTATTAATTTTCTAATAAATTAAGAATACACTTTTTATTTGTTGGAGTATTGTATAAAAACTAGGTAGTAGATTAATTTTAATTAAACTTTCCTTAAGATAATGCTTAAGGTACAAATTATAATCTAAAGTACTTTTTAACAAATTTTCCCTAGGGAAATAAAATTCCTTATTTGCACTCAGTAAGAGGACTAAGGACCAGGCTTAAAACAGATGAATAGAAATTGCCCAATCTACTAAAGACTGTATCCTAAAAGTGAAAGTAATTAATAATTAATTCATCGCCGTTAAGGATATCTTTAAAATACAAACGTTATTCAAGCTAAGACGTAAGTCATTTATCCAACTTTGAATTCGCAAATAGAGTGGGGAGATGCATCATAGTTTTTTAAAAAATAAATTTTGACAATTTCCGCCCTGTGCTCGCTAACAATGCTCAAAACAATTTGGTAACAAATAAGTGGAAGTTGGACTGACTGGGAGGTACATTCTTACCCTCTCTATTGGTATGTCAGAAAATTGGTTTTTAAAATAAAAGAACTATTAGGACAGGTTATATTTGATTAGGATAGGTTGTGTTCGCTTAAGTTAGGTTGGGTTATGTTCGGTCATATTAGGTTAGGTTAGGTTGGGTTAGGTTGAGTTAAGTTAGGTTAGGTTAATTTAGGTTGGGTTAAGTTAGAACGTTTTGGGTGAGGATAGGTTACGTTATGATGGTCGGGTTAGATTGGGTTAAGTAAAATTAAGTTGAGTTAATTTTGATTAGGCTAGGAGAGATTATGTTGGGTAAGTTTGGGTTATATTGTGTTAAATAAGGTTAGGTTATGTTAAAAAATATCATTAGACATCCACTATCATCGATATAGTTTTTTTACAACCTTGCCACTGAACTCATTTTTCTATGATTTCAGGTTAGGTAGTTTGGAAAATAAATGGGAACAAATATTTGCACATTTTTCATTATATCTCTGAAGATATGATACATAAAATAACGAAAAAAAAATTTTGAGGCCCTAAAAATTAGCCATTTTAAACGATTTCCAACACGCATAAACGGAATTGAAAAAACATCGAATATTTAATAACCTCTACTTATTACCCTTGCTTGAGTACTTAGTGAGCTTAATAAAATCTCGATCCAAAATGTTTCCGTATGTCGGCTATTGAGATATGGGATAATATATTTTATTGCTATGCCAAATTTCAAGTTTCCCTTCGTATTTCCTGAAAAAAATGCCTGTAACAGACAGATAGTTGAGTGATTTTACAAGGATGCCGTTTTTCCTTTTAAAGTAACATTTAAAGGGTCTCTTTCTCTTTTCTCTGCATATACGTGTAATTTGTATTCTTGTAACATCCGAAACGAGCAATGTGTGGACTTTCGTCGGTCTCCTTTATCCTTCTAATTTTGTCCAGCTGTTCATATCCAATGAAGTTGAAATTGCAATATTTTGGTATTACGACATACTAATTATTGTTGGATATAACAATTAAGTCCAAAATTTGCCATCAGTATTGGTTTCGATTTTGGATGACACAAACTTATATGATTGTGTTTTGTTTCTGTAAAGGCCTACAGTTTTTACAACTGTTTAATTTAATATCAAATGTATATCATACTGCTCTTAAACAGTTCTCCAAATTGTGACTAGTTCATCAGGTACTTTAGCTATAAAATACAATCCAAAAGAATTGTAAGTTAAAACCAAGCCTTTTCCTAAATAATTTTACAAGTGTAATAACTATTTAGACATTTTGTTATTAATTTACCAATCATCTGTAATTTATATCGGTGATTAAAAAAATTACTCGAATGAAAATACATAAATTGTTTATTAACTTTTAATTTTAATTTTTTTTCGAAAATACGTTATCAAAAAAAAAACTATATGCGTATTCAATATATCTTAGTTTATTCCACATTTGTTTATATATGAATCTGTTGTCAAAATTTATAATTTAACTACTTTCATAAGTTTAGTATTACACTGCATAAATTTGGTTGCCACGTACTTTATTGTCTATACATACAATAAAACTGTTGAATTGGTTTGTCTGTATATAACAGATACTTAAGAAAAAAATGATTTATTAGGACATAACAAAAGTAATAAAGAATAAAATTATTGCAATTTTGGCTGTTCGTCTATTTGGACTCGCTTCATAAAAAAACTACGAAACCAATTCGGATGGTGTTTTTGGATAAATAATGGTATTATCTAGAAGTAACAGTTATTTTAACACAATTGGTTTATTTTATCAGAAAATATGCTAATTCAATATTTTTTTAAATTTACTTAGGTTGCATAAAAACAAAAAGAAGTGCTTAGATACTCTACGTGTAGTTATTACGTAAATCTATAGTGTGTATATGTACACTAAAAGACGGTGCTATATATGTTCAGTATAAATATAACGTATGGAAAATAATGATAATTTCATAAATAATTTCATTAATCTGTAACTTCACAAATTGTAATAAAAGTGATTTTGTGCTCTATTAAAACGATAGTCACAATATAGGGATGAATATAATTTTCAACTATTCTTTCCAATGGAAGAAAGGCGTAAACGTTAAAAATAATTAAAAATTTCGTTTTTTTCCTCACTTTGCACTTGGTGAGGTCTATGGAAGAATGTAATAGATACCATAGTCATTTAAGACCCGCGATACTACTAGGTTGGCCACTAATAAAATTCTCATTTCAATTCGAAAATTTATATTATATTTCAGTGACAAAACCGAATTATGCGTAAAATAACTCCCCATTTCAATTCATAAGAGCATTTTATATTTTAGTGATAACAGTGGTAAGAATGGTGCCCCTAAACTAAAAACGATATGAAGGTTTGAGTTTTTACGGAAACGATAGACAGATTGTTGGATGGACGGATAGTTTATCCCAACATATATATTCGAATGGAAGACAAAAGCTGATAGTATAATGAAATGAAAAACTGTTATAACACTTCGAGTTATAATGCCGTCCTATATAATACGTTTTCTTTTGGGGGTTTCGGTTCGACATAGTTTTAATTTAAATTAAATAACTTGAATATATAACGCTGGAACAGTGCATGCGGAATCGTATTGTATCGCCGGGGTTAGATTTGTTCTTAGAGATAGCCCGGTGTGTATCATTGATTTTGAGAGGCAGGAAATGAATCCTTCTATTCAACTGTAGTTAGTAAGATGATTATTAGAGAGCATGCATCTCAACATTAAAGTAGAATCACGGAGAGCTTAAAACGTAGTATTTTTAGTCACTGAGACTTGGTTGAGAATGAACCGATCTTTGAATCGTTTAGAGCGTTCGTAAAGTGCATTGTCGAAAAAATGGAGACACTAAATAATTCATTACGAATGGGCAGTCTAACCCAGTTGGGTGGAAGCGTTCGATTGTGCATATGGGACACTATTAGGGAACCTTCGGTAACCCTTCTCCCCTCTTTTGTATGAGGGGGGATGTTATGGGCCCCAGGAGGGGCTCTGAAGCGACACGGGTGGAATGGTGAGAATAGTGGACAGTATATATAATAGGTTTACCTTTATTTCACGTTTCAGTCAATAAAAGCCCTCTGCCGGTAATTGGTGAAAAAAATAAAATTAACTTTAATTTTTTTGCTAATTTTTCATAAAAATTCTTCAGCGTAATCGTAATATCTTTACCAAATAAATTGATGATTTTGCGAAAGTCCGACGAAAGTACAGTGTTAAAAGAAACTTATTAACTAAGTTTCGAGGTAAAAATGGGCATCGCGTTTCTTCCCTTTCTAACGTCTATTGAAATGTTTTTCAGTTTATAAAAATGAATATATTTCATTATTTCCCTTGTCAAGAGTTTATTTCAGAAAAAGAGATTCAAAAATGGCAAAGTAATATATCTCGAAATTGAGCTAAAATTTGATTAGGTTATATAAAAATAGAATTTAATATGACGTCAGTGGGATAAGAAAATGAAATATTTTATTTTCTTGTTTAAATGAAGTAAAATGATTATTTATGTTCCTTTTTCAATCTGTTTGAAATGGGTTGGTTTAGAAATGGATTGAGGTTAATTTTTAAATAACATGTTCAAATCTTATTATCCCTCCTCAATCGGGAAATATAAACAAGAACGCTTTGCAAAACTAGCGATTTTTTAAATCGAACAGTTGCTTGGTTTGACGTAGGTTACATTAATATATTTTAATGAACCCCCATTCCCACTACAATTTATTACTAGTTTAACGAGTTTAAGTGTGATTCTACCTATCTCAATTATACTCTACGTGAGGTACGTCTCTCAACGTCAACGTCACGTCATCAGCGTCATCCAAAGATAACCTCAATGCTGTGCGGCTCTTGATAAAGTCTAACAAAAAAGTAAGGAACCTGTCCTCAAATTTAGGTAATTTAGGCATTGTTACGCGTTGTATATAAACAATTCTACAGCTAGGCATGATGGAACATTGTGCTAGACAGATACACTATGATTTAACTAAAGCCAAAAGCGCCGCTATGTTGATTGGTGTTGGGAAATGTAAGAAAAATTGGACAGGGATTTTTCAAATATTATATTCGATATTGTAACAAAACGAAATGACAGATTGTATAGTCTATGCTTCCTTCTGAAGAGTTTCCTGCAAAAGAAAAAAAATATTGCTTGTGCCATATATTTTGAATTCAGCACCTGGTGAATTGTAGCCCTCGTGTGTTACGGTACGTTTTTACGAGACTATACTGGAGTCGCATCTTCCAAATAAAAAAGAATCGTCTAAATCGGTTGATAAGTACCGAATATATGAACAACAAACCCAAAAAGCCGTTTAATGCCTTTGTATGTACCTATGCATATTTACCTACCTATTTACTTTGGTAATTACTTTTTTACGTCAAGATAAGTCTAATGAGTTTAAAAATGATGAGTTTATTGCTAGTCATTGAAGAGTTCCTGTCCAGAAAAATCAGGTTACAATGATTGAACGTCACCATCCTGATGTCCCAGCATTGAAGCCTTGTTTGGCTAAAGAGCAAATTTATGCAAACCTTAATTGTTTGCAAACTTTAGATACTTTATTATTACATTATCATTAAACCAATATCATCCAAATTTGTATTATTCGTTATTCCATGGTATGTCATCAATTTTCATCGCCAAATTTTACCAAAGTAACTGGGCACATCTTCTCCCAAAAAAATATCATCCAAATCGGTTGATAACACCAAACATTTAAATTTCCTCTTTTTCTGACATATATTAGAAGTAAAACTGTTGATTATCTCTGCAGATATATCTTGTATTAGGATAATATTTATTTAATGCCTCTATATTAAAAAAAAATTTCTGACATATCCCGTTTGCTAAAGAAATATATCAGGGAAAGAACTATATAGATAGGAAAAACAATCGAATCTCAAATGTTAATTTATGGTCCGATTGTTTCATAAAGTGTTTGGTCTTAAGCCTTGCTGATAGATATGACGAAACCATTTTGGACAATAAATTGTATTCTACCACTCCCGTTTCTTACTTAGGTTCTTAGACCACTACTTTTCTGACCATCATTGAGGCATCAACTCGTGAGTTACTAATAAAAAAAATAACTTCTTAAATTATTTTAATATGATTTTTTAAGTTTAATCAGCGGATGGAAAAATGCTGTAGTTTATATTCCAATTTTCATACTTTTATTGTCACTTTTTAGTTTCCTTTAGATATAAGGCGTTAATGTATAACAATATTAATGACATACGTCAGGGAAAGTTTTATTTAAATCAATCCAATAATTTTAACAAAGTATTTCCGTTTTAGTGTGACAGTGCAGACTACCTAAATTTAACTAACTTATATTAAAAGGTAGTAATCTATTTATTTAAAAGTTTGAAATTATAAATTCAACTATTGAGATAAACGCTAGTTACCCAACCATAAATGCAAAGCAAATTCCAGTGCGCAATACACTTTTCCGCTTGCAAAAAGTGGTGATGATTGGTAAAATGTTAATAACAGACCCGACAAAACCCGATGTAATGGGTCGCTCTTAGTATAAATATTGTCAAAAGCTTATTTTTCGCTCCGGCGTGAATTTTCATAAAAATGCAAATTGCCTTGCTATTGCACCGACTTCAAAGCTACTTAGGCAAATGTAATGAGCAACTGTTGGTTAAGCTCCAGCTGTTCAGAAAAATATTTCTTATTTTATAAAAGAGGTAACCGTGCAGAGGATATCGAGTGCTTTTAGATGAGCTTCGTGTAGAGAGTTTTCGAAATATTTACGTCAGTAAATTTAAAATTCATTTTGCAGTGAAAAACTGCTATCATATTGTATTTTAATGTATCAGTATTACCACATCGAGAGCTTTGGGAAGTGGCCAAACCACTTTATTTTGAAAAAAAGTCTCTTTTGTTCAATTTCTCTCTTGTATTATGGAATAACATTAAATAATAACTTGCTGTTATTTAATATTATTATATCTAACTAAACTAAATTCTTTTACAAAATTTCTAATTTTTTACAACTTTTACTGTTAACACTTAACTTTTATTTCATTCCACATTTATTTTGAGTATTCTTCAATTTAGTCTGCGTGTTACTGCATTTTGATCTCTCAAACATTTCCCCACTCCTTTCATACATGGTTACCTTTTTTTTTCAAAATTAGTTTGTGTTAATAATTATATGGCTGAATTATATTACTCCTTTACTGATATAGTCCTCCTTCTACTCCTTTACTCCTTTACTGAATATGATATTTTCAGGGTCTCGTAACTCAAAAGGAATAACATAATACTTATAAAATCACTTACATTTTCGCTTGCCCATTTGTCACATTTAGTTTTCTCTGAAACCATTTGACATCGAAAATTAAAACTTGGCATAATAATAAAGAATATTAAACCACATAGAACTCAATATTTAAAGAAAATTTTATGGTGAGAAAATTAAGTACATAAAACTTTTTTTTTTAAATTCCGCACATATTGTGGAATATGGTTTAACAAATTATTATTTTCATAATTTTAGATATATCTTTACAAATATACTGAAGAATGTTTAAAATTATATATTTTCCTTTTATGTCCCATAACTTAACCTAAAGTTATAAGAAAATATACATATGGTTTTTAGAAGCCCGCGCAAAGATTGTAGGAAAATTACAGGGAGGGTTTTAGATGTTATAACTTTGAGATATTCACCACAATTTAAATGTCCCCATACCTAATTATGTTAGTGTTATATAATGTTTATTTCGAAGTCCATGTTATTTATCACTTAGGATAAATTAAGTGAATGCAATATAAACAGGGAACTCTCGATGAGTGAACCAGATCGCATATGTCCGTTTTTTTAGCGACATAATTTTATGTTCAACTCTGTAATGGAAATTATGTGGTAACTTGAATCAAGTACTTTTTCACTTGTCGCTACACCCGACAATCTTTACCTTCATACTCACACATTATTCAGAACTTTTTTGTTTACAATGATACTATTATGTTCGATACCTTTTTATCGATTTTTACTCGTATGAGCACTTTACAATGGGTATATTATTGAATCTCTTTGAAATATTGTTTTCAATATAATACTCTGAAATCTATTTTTAAATTGCAATTCAATCGATATTTTATCATATTAACGACACTCCATGCTCTTCGCAATTTGAGAAAATATACCGTTTGTTTCGTTTTAACTAAAATTACCAACTTTGTGCTAAATAACTTTTCAGCGTGTAGCCCCAAAAGAAAGATTGGTTAATTTTTTTTGAGATTATATAGAGACTTATTATTTTTTTTTTGAGATTATATCAGTACTTTATTCAAATATACCTACTCTCTTCAATAAATGATCCGCTGAACTGTTTAGTGTGTTCTTCTTCTAATAAAGATTTGTATCTATATTTAAATACAAATTTCGATTGTTTAAATTCTTGTTTTATTATTTTATAGCTAAAACATAAATACCATTTGCAATTAATCTTTTAATTACACAAAGATAATTGGGGATGTATTTTATTTATGCTTTTTTTTAATGGAGAAACTTGCAAAAATACATATAATATAACATGCAATAAAATTATCCATATTTTAGGGTATAAACACTTTTCTTTCAATACTTCAATATGTATGATAGAACATGTGGTAAGCGATTCTACCATAATGTATATATAAATAAATATTTATATATATATATATATATACATATATGCACATATATATATATATATATATATATATATATATATATACACACACATATCTATGGCTTGTGTTGAGGCTTATTTGTAAGATTAATACATTATCCATTTATGCAATATTATATGAATATATTGTTCACGTTCATATTCATGTTCACGCTCATATGCCCTAGTGAGTTATTTTTTAAATACAAAATAAAATAATACGATATGAAAGTAACCTTGTTCGTTTCCATTAAATAGGCTATCTGTATGCAAAATTCTATCGACATTAATTAAGTAGTTCAGGTGTGAAAGCAGATAAAGCAATAAACAAACTAATTTTCGCATTAATCATTCAGATAAATAAAATTTATGTGTCTGTTATTTTCGAATTTTCAACTTTTATATACTTTTCCATTTATGTATTTGAATAACAAAACGTAAACAATATTTTAAAAAATTGTCTTTCTGTGCATCCGTTTGTGTGAATGGATTTAATTCGAAACTACTAAAAAATTTGACATTAACATAAATATTGTACAGGTTATGTACGGAAATCTTGGGACCAATTTAGTTTTTACTCCGAACTTTGGTAAAGAAAATGTTAGGTAGAAAATAAAATAAAATGTTTACCACAAAGGTAGTAGGCTGCGACGGGTTACACGCGGAAACCTATGGGAAACATGCGGGGAATTAGGGGAGGGAGCGCAATTCAACCCGCGTGAGATCAACAAAATAAATATTTTTATTGCATAAAATAAACGCACTAAAACACTGTACTTGGATTTTGAAATTCCATTCGGACAAAATAGCAAGGTGCCTCTAGTTATATTGTGTATAAATAGTTAGGATTAAGTTTGGTATAACATTTTTCTTATGTGCTTTCAGAGATTTTGGCAAAAGTTGTCAACTAGAATTTTTAATAACTTCACCGTATTAATTTATTTATAACATTCTGTGTCTGTAGTGTATTGCTTCAAGAGAAACTTCTTGCTTATCGGACTGCCTTCAATTGAAAAATATAGTGACGTAAAAGACTACATTCAGCTAGGATTTAATCCTTACATAGTATGAAACAAAGTCGCTTCCCGCGTCTGTCTATCCCTCTGTAAGCTTTGATCTTTTCAACTACGTAACGGATTTTGATACGGTTTTCACTGCCATTCAGATAATTTCTTCTGGAATAAAACTTTTATAGATAAGATACATGCATGCTATATTTACAGGAAATATAAAAAAAATGTCAATATCACATAAAAAAAAATAGAATTTTGGGCGCTTTTATTGCTAACGCTGACTAAACTTTACGAGATATATCAAAATGTTGTACTATGGAATTGTGTTTTTTAAAAATATCTACGAAAAAGTTCTGAAGAAAGAATATCTATATCCCACGGATAACCCACAGTGACCATTTTTATTATTTTTTTTGTGGGTTATATATTGTCAAGATTATTTTGATCATTATTATATTAATCTTTATTTAATTGAACAAGTTCCCGATTAAATGAAAATACGTGATGTAGTTTTATTTCTACTTTCTTTAAGTTCTTTACCACGAACTAGGTTTCGTTGTATTACAACATCTTCAGGTGGGATATTAGCAAAGATTAATTTAATTGTGAATAAGGCATTTCTACAAAATTAACGCCAAATATATTCAATAAGTAAGTTACTTTTTACTTTTTGAATTTGTTCTTCACAGCAAATCATTATCATTCATATTCTAGAAGATATCACAGATTTAAAAATTAACAAAAATCAGTATTCGCCATGCCGATGCCATGTACGGAATGACAGCAATATTATCACGCAGCGCTTGAATCACAGTGATCATTAATCGATTCACAATTACACCACATTAGTATCTACATTGCACCCGTGCGAAGCTGGGGCTAGTATGCGGGTCGCTAGTACGAAATGTATGACAATACTATACACTTCTTATTTAAATAATAGATAGGCACTAACACGCGTAGGAATGCATGCCACTTAAGTACAATGGCGACGGTTTACTATCACCAGGTCATCTTTTGTTTAAAGAGCTAGAGAAGCAAATACGATATTTGAGCATTTTTGTACATCTTTTCGGAATGTTGCTTCATCTTGCGACAAATTATATTGTCTTACGGTTGTTTTATGTAAAGTGTTAACATAAACACAGAGTTAAATACAAATATTTGTTTCAGTTGATTTTTAAAATGAAATATTTAGAAAACTGACATTATAAAATCTGACAAGTTAATCGGCTATCCAGCAAAGTTTTCATTTCAATTTTCAATGAATCCATTTGGACAAATATTTGACTAATCACCTATCAATTAACTTGAAAGAAAAAATAATGAAAATACATACTTTCAAGACTTGAGATAATGTATTATAATACTGCATTTAAATACCGCTTATTAAATATATCAATTAATATTTCAATGCCTCTTTTTTAATATAATTAATTATGTGACAGGAGCTGCAATAATGATATTGAATGTAATTCCGCATAGTATTCCTAGCGCGTTGACACTCACACAACGCTACAGTTTATTTGATTAAGTAACATATATGCATGTTTGCCGGGATGCTTGGTAATGCCGGCACCGGCACCCGACGACTTTCCGAAACCGTCCAATGTAAAGTGCCTATACATGTATACAGATCTACATTGCCACATTTTTAATATATTAAATTATGTGACGGGAGCTGCAATAATTATATCGAATGTAGCTCCGCATAGTATTCCTCGCGCGTTGACACTCACACATGATGCTACAGTTTATTTGACTACGTAACATAAGTGCATGTTTGACGGGAAGTTTGGTAATATCGGCACCGGCACCGTGACGATTTTCCAAAAACGTCCAGTGTAAAATGCCTACAAATGTATACAGATCTATATTACGAAGTGTGAGATTTATGTATGACAAATACATGTTTTTATATTAGTAAAATTATGCAATTAACAAAAGAAACTAATATAAATAAAAAAAGTTTTAAAGCAAAATAATTTTTTTAAATTGTGATTGCGGCTGTTAAACTATTTAACTACCGTTAAATTCGTTGTCTGTTATTCTGTACTAGCTTTGAAATGAAATACATCTCGATGTTTAAAATGAATGACATAATTTTTGAAAACTTGCTGTAAAATTTCAATTTGATAATAAATTTTTAGATATTGAAAATCTGCGGTGAACAGATACACTAAACCTCGTTGTAAGGCAATAGAACAAATTTTCAAAGTTTTAACCAAGATTCTCTGAAACATTTTCTATATAACTTGGTAATACCAGTTCCCAAACCGTAGCGTAAAATTAAATTATTATTTACAGAGTTATAGGCGTATATGGTAACTCAAAAGAAAAAAAAATGTAAATTTGTTCTTGTAACGATCGCGCCTTAGGACTAAAATTGCGAGCAAAAATATAAACTTAGTTTAACCATTTTACTTACATAATTTAACTGCAAGCTACCTTAAAAACCTGTCAAGCGCAAATGGAATTCACACTATGAGGGTTTCGTACACATTTAGGCGTTTATAAAAATGTAATGTTACATAATATCTATTAAACTATTTAAACATATATATATATATATATTAAACATAATATCTTAATTAAACTATTTAAAAAATTGTGATTTTTAGAACGAGACTATATTGTCTACCTCCTTAATAATATTTTCTTAGGTAAGTTTTCCACTATTAATTGTCTTTTTGTTTCAAAAAGTCAAGGTTCTAAGTCAACGTAATTAAAAAATACAATCAATTACGACGCATATTTTGACACTCGGAAATAAATCAGAATATATATACCCGTGGCCTAGAATCAAGAAATTTGGCTAAAAATAAGGTCTGTGAGCATAAGTAAAGGAAACAATCATAAAATCATTAATTTGTAGTTTTATCGCATAAAAAATATTTATATTTTTTTAAATATGCGGCTGTAAAAGATGTAGATGTATAAAATATGTACGGAATTCTTGTAGTGCGAGTTCCAGTCGTGGTTGACAGTTTTTTTATATAAAAACATGGGAAATTTTTTTGTAAATATCTTTAAAACCCTTCCTAAAACTGCTAAGAGAATAATAGACGCAACTAATCATCTACCAAGTTACATGTAATAAATTTTGTGTTAAAAACAAAATAAGAATAAACAAAATATCGTAATAAAAATATACTATAAAACACCATAAACAAGTCACGCAGTAATAACTATTCATAAATTAAATAGAGTAAAAGCAGCTTTATGGTAAATCAGTGGACAAATTGTGGTGATGTCAAACAAAGTACCGTCGAAATAATAAAAAACTGCCTGTAGTAACCGCCAGGGAGAGTAATGCTCTAATAATGGTTTCAGAGTGGCGTTATGAACAATTAACAGGACTGCGTGGGATTTTATGAATTGGTTTTGTACATCGTACATTGTAGTGATGTGTATATTGTAGTGATGGCAGGTTGCAGATTTATGAGAATTTATGTGAATAAAAAATGCCTTCGAATTTATAAAATGTTATTGATAAAAAAATAATAAAATAAAGTAATCGTTTTGCGTCTCAACTTTAAAATTAAAAATTTATCGCCATGGCCTCTCTTTGATTTTTCTCCGATGTAACATATTTTGAAACGAAATGAAATAAATATTTCACTTTGTTCATTTGAAATTAACAAGCATTTTGTATATAGTTTTAAAGATTATCATTTTGTATCTGTAGAAGTAGAAAGTATTAAGTCATTATTAGTACATATCGTTATTAGTATCTATTTATTTAGCAATACATATTGTAAAACGGTCTGAATCCAAAGTAACTCTATTGGGGTTGAAGCAAATTGTGAAGTACCGTGCCTATTGGAAATGTTAAGGCAACAAATGGAGATAAAGCATTTACGTTTCAAAATCTAGAAGTTGCATACAATTTTTCAATGTATCCATCAGTATGAAAATTTACTTTAATTCATGTGACTACCAAATGGCTTTATTGGTTACGAGTCAAAAAGTAAAATGAATTTATAATTTAATCAACGACATTTGAATCGCGGAAATATTATAAATTAGCTTGTACACTCTCTGATAAATTATTATGACTCAATTGTGAAATATAAGTCGCCATATTTTAGCCATTAAACTAACCAATGACGAGTGAGTCAAGAATCTGTTGAAAATATTTATTTTCTGCAATCGGCTAATTGTACCACAACCGAGTTAATTTCTCAGATGAATGGAATCAAATTCAACTGTAATATAGCAGTAATAGTAGCATATTTAATGTTTCTATTATTAACATGCGGCTTGTTTTTCTTTAAACATTATGTTTCAATAACATTCCCATGGTTCTCACTTTTCTGTTATGTATTACCCTAATTTTGAAAATGTTGGATATGTGAAAGAAAAATTTGAACTATCAGCTATTCTGCAAAATATTTAAAAAAACTTACAAGTTTTCACTTATAAAAACACTTAAGATTTTATTAATTAAATCGTTTTTCTAAGCTTAAGCACTTACTTTATAAACCGTTGGAGCCCACCGCATCATTTCTTTGTATACAGAACCCATTTTCCCAGTTTCTATTGAAATTTTATTCCCGTTTTCATTATTGGACGGATTTGTTAACGATGAAGGTTTGGACATGTAATTTATGAACATTTTATGAAAATTATCGGTGCTCAGTGACGATGAAATTGCGAAAATTCCAACCAACATTTCTGGCGTGCAAGATTGCTTGAAACAAAAAGTTGTACAATAAATTCCACAACAGAGTATGTATGTATATCATATTAAATTCTTAATAAACGATTGACTGTTTAAAAGAACATAATTTTACAACTCAATTTTCCAGAGTTTATTGTATAAAATTGTCCTAATTCTTATCAATATATAAATAAAATGTTTTATTATAGTTTTCTAACTAATGGTAAGCCAAATTATACCCACGAGACGCGTTAGTGCAAAATATAAAATCTTTGCCTACCCGTGCGAAACAGAGGCTCTTCGCTATAATCAAATATCGTTTTGATTTACTAGTTACTTTAGCCAAATCTGTATTATTCTGTCTTTATTTTAATGTTTTTACTAAAGCTCTGTAAATGGAAAGCAAATTATAAAGTTTATCGAGTTAGGCACAAATACAGTTAATTTGCCATGAATTTATTTCTTTCTTGAATATATATATACTTTATACATTATATAAGAACATATATTAGAACATGCACAGTACGAATAATATCGGGTAAATTATGTAAATTTCTTACAACTCAATCAATTTCTTGAACAGAAGAACTTGACCTACAAAATAAAGTCTTTATTCAACTTTTTAACGCTTTTCTATTCAATGTAAAATTCTATATAATGTTCTATATAAAAGTAGGGAATTGAAACATATGTTGTAATAAGAACTATGCAATCAATGTAATGACTATATTATACAGATAATATTACACGTTTACTACATTCAAAAGCCCAAAGTGCGTCATTATTATTTTTGTAACTTACTCGTTTAATGTCCTCGCGACCTTGTTTAATGTCTAGAATGACGTAGTTATATGTCATACTTCTAAAGAGGTAGTTCCGTCCACGACTAAATTCGCGTGGATTTTTAAATTTGCTTAAACGTAGTATTTTAAATAAATTCGAAATAAAATATGAACACATATAATTAAGCAAGGGTTTTACTATTCCATCATAGATTACATCATAGTAAATAGCTTGAAATTTCATTGAAAAAACTTTTGGTATTCAAGGGTTCTGCTATTGTACCACAGATGGAATATAATCGAAAATGCAAATAATGTCTAAAAATATATATATGGGGCGGATCAAAGGGAAGTATATTGTACCTAAATTAGGTGTACAGCAAGGATCTACGCGATGTATATGTCTAAGTACCGTAGCTTACAATTAATATCCCTTGTTACATGAAATACAAAATCAATCTCATTACAATTTCAGAACTGTGGATATGCATATATACAGAATGTCGCTACGAAACAACAACTTCAGGGTTATAATTAAAACCTGTGTAAAATTTAATAGTCTCACTAGTTTCCAAGTTAGATTCATTCGCATATTGGCAGACAGAAAGAAATTTTTTTTTCATATTAGTCATAAAATAAGTAAATGGTAAAACTATTTAAAACACTTCTATTTTATTTATCTGCATTGAATATAATACTGTTGGTCTAGAATATGTAAGCCTAAATACAAGTAATTACAGTACAACCCCATTAAGTGCAAAAAAGTGATATTTTCACCATCCCTTTTTAGAGTATATTGGTAACATTTAGCTTGCATAGTCATCAAGTGAGAAATGTAAAATTATTTATTTAACCCTTTCATGTAACAACTTTCAGTTACATAGAATGTAATCTCTGTGAAAATATTTTTTCCAAATGTATATATATATACATCAATGTTAATTTCACCAAAAATAAATATTCGAGAAAACATATCTTTATATGTCATTCAACTCCAATGTGCTATGCACAGCGTTAATATAATTCAACTACGTTTCTAGTACTCATTACTGATGCATAATCGGAATTCTTATTTTTTTAACTGGTAATAATCTGAATACTTTTAAATTATTATTAAGAAAAGTTTAAATTTATGTTTCATTGTATTGTTTAATGTTTCGCAACTTTTAGATTTTCAGCAAATCGTTTCATTCTGAGAAGCGTATGGTGCTTGCATACCATTATAATAAGAAAAATATATTTCCAAACACAAATTTGTATACGTAAATATATAACAAGAGTCCGTTAACAAGGACTTAGATTCTTCACCAACGCTGAATCTCGATGAACCATTCAATTAAAGTATGCCATAAAATTGATATTTATTAAACAAGCTTTGTTTCCAAATTCTAATAAAAATTTTGGATCGATTTTATTGCCATTGACTACAAAATTGTGATAATTTTCTTTATGCGTTTGGATCTTCATTTTCGATTGCACCTCTGTGATAGTGATTAAGCAAAGTATTTATTTTAAGAAAGCTACCTTAGCACATTTTGTCTTTGATCTAAACACTAATAAACTAAATGAAGTTACGACTATTGAAAAGATTGAGTGGCAAAGCCTATATAAAATGAAAATAGGTAAAGCGCTTTTGGAATTTGATGAAATCGCATGTATTGTACCAGAAATTAGCACCAAAAACCAGACAAATAAACAAGCTTATCCGATATACATATTAGTATAAATTTCAAAAATATAAACACGATACTATAAAATACATTAATCATTCCTATTCAAGGTTTTTAAATTGCGAATTTCTCAATCAAGAATCCGGCAGACATACCGGTCGATCTTGCTTAGTTATATTAACAAGTACACATGATTCAATGTAACAACACTAGATTGAGATGAAATCTCGTTCAGTTCATCCTTTTTGCTCATATACTTGCTAATTATAGCTACTCCCAAAAGGATCAACACTGTAGCTCCCTGTGGCTCCCTCAGGATGGACGAGGTTAATGTATTTCTTTAGCTTTTTAATATGCTAAATTGAAAAATTCTGTGTTAAGTAATTTTTGAGGAAAACGGCAGTAACATAGGGATAGTTTTTATAACGGTTCAGTTTTTCCTTTTGAGGTGTGGAACTATAAAAAGCAATTAAAATGCAAAAACAACGATACTCCAAGGTTTATGTTACTCCAAAGCCACAAGCTTATGATACATAAATGTCGTCAACGAGTGGATATGGCTCGCTATGGGATATTTTAAATTGAGTAATGGCAATTACGCATTATGTTTTTATTTATCTAAATTGATAATAAAATAGTTAAGATATCTAGCTTATATGTTTCCGCCTAAAATATAATCTTTTCTGGACACAGTTTCTTATTCCAGAAGCGCAATTTAATCAGAAATGTACTGTCCCCTTAGAGAACGATTCTTTATAAATAATGTCAGCCACGTACAAGGCGCACCGTGCCGCCGAGATAGGAGAGGCTACCAACAATTTATAGCTGAAAAATATATCGCTGGCATCCAGATACAATAATAACACACCTGTACGTGTTTCAATTGGACTCTTCAAGATAAAGTGTTGCCGTTCCTTCTTGAAACTATTTTGGGACAAAATGGATTTTACTTCGTTTTAAATTAACGAAATGATTCGCTTTTCATGAAGCGTTTCTCGGTGAATGATGCAATGGTAAGTAAATGTCTCCTCATTAATTTTTTCTTTCAAAATAGCGGCAAACTTGTTTCTTTAACCGGTCATATTTTGGCTCCATCAGTTAAAATTTAAACAATTGTATCGAATGTAATATGAAGTTTTTCGACACACTCAATCATAATATTTGCTACATCCTCGGCATGTGTTTGACTTTTGAGTGGCAATAATCATAAAGATGAAATAAATCGTGCAAAAAATGGAACTTGTGTTTTATCATTAAAGTCACAAGACTCGTCAACTGCTATTGATAAAGCTAAAACCAATTTAAGATCTTCGACTTACTGGTGGGTTATTCGCGAAGGTATTTTGAATATTCTATCTTTCGCTGTTTAGCAGAAAATCGTATTTAATTTCTTTTAAGAGATCTGCCATGATCAGAAAATCCCGAAATAGCTCTTTCACATTGAAATATTCACCATATGTCCATGATTTCCCTTTTTAAGCTATCTCTTGACTAACCTCAAAATTTGCAATATTAACACAGTTGAAAGGTTGCATACCATTATCAAATACAGAATTAGCTTTTTCTTGACTCTTCTGAAGGTTCTCAATTGCTTTCTTCCTTGCATTACCGGTAGGATATTTCGTACAAAATGATAAGTTCTTAGTTATACATTTTCCATGTTTAGAATAAACGCAAAAGTCTCGGTCCATTCAACTTTAAATTCACGATTTTCGTCTTTCGTTTTTCTTCGCTTCTTCCTTGTGGCCATGTAAAATAGGGCACCTAAAAATATTTTATTGTAAAATAAAATTGCCACCAACACAAAATAATTACATTTCTTAATTTGATGACAAAAATATCTGTCAGATATGCAGCTGATTAGAAAAGTAGAGATAACTTTACACTAGGGCAGGTACTTTTTTCAGCTGCGCGCCATTTGCGAACGCGACTGGTACTAACCACTGCACAATGAGACTGCTGTGCTGATTGACTGTCAGTCAGTCAGCCTAGCTCACTCAATTCGTGTATATAGCGCATCTTCTGACATATATTCACGTATATTTTAGAAGTTAACACTCAAAACAAGTAACATAATTTTTTCAATAATTTCATATTCTTGCGGTACATCAACAGAACGGAATTAAAATAAATATGACCCTTTTTAGTCTATACAATAAAATAAATGTAAGTAAACCAAGAAAGTTTTCAAAAACAATTTTAATAATTTAAAATAATGCGTACAAAATGAAGAAATTAGCCAAATGACAGACTCTCATTTGGCTATCGAAACCATTCATAAATTTCTTTTGCTCATTTGAAGTGAAGTGATATTATTTAGAAGTCATTACCAATATGGACTCCATAATACAATAAATATTATCTAATATAATTAAGTAGAGGGACACATACATTATAGTGAATATCTCATAAAACTATGGCATCTAGAATTATAGTTATATTTTTCTTGTAAATTTTCCAGAAACTATTTTACCCAATTTCAAATTTAGAATCACCGTAGAAAAATGTATTCTAATGGAGTGAGAAAACCATATCGCATGTTGGAAACCATATCTGTAATGCCTTAATTTAATCGTCTAATAGTTGATTAAAATACGTAACACTTAAGTCAAGCACTACAAACTAAAGAAAAAATGTAAGAATATAATTTCTAAGCTCCAACAAAGAAAGTTTCTCACTAAATGCACCCAACGATTTTATTTTAGTCTGCACAAAGCTCCAGATTTCTAACCCATAATTAATTTCAAGCTTTTAGTACACCGTCGATTGTATAATAAAACCGAAAAACTTGAATTAAACAAAACTTGAATTATTAGTATTCTATTTTTTATTTTTAATGTCACGGGCCTGACTATATTACATTTATTAAACGACTGAAGGTAGTTTTTGTTTTTTTACCTATTTAAAACTACCACATTTACCTATTTAAAACTGGCGGATCTTACAGATTCAGGACTAAGGAGTTGGAATTCGGAGTGTATTATAGAGTTTCTGCTTGAGACCCACAATTATATACACAAAACCGGAGTTATGTAGAATTAGTGTATTACATTGTCCTTACTTTCAAATACCCTTGCTTTTGTATAAATATATTACCGATAATAACTTCCATTTAATTTTATTACATACACCGTAAAGTTTGCGTTGTATAACCGCACATAATAACAACAATTGAATTTATTACCCTCACTAAAATACTGGTATATTGTATAACTCTCGGTAATATAATAAAACTTACACTGCGCCTCTGCAATAAACTAACTAACATAAACAATGGAAAAATCCGCACAAACCAAGCTTCCGCTATTGTGTTTGAAACATATAAATACTGTTGGTTGTTCCTAAGAGTTAATCTTTGCTAATATCCCACCTGAAGATGTAATACAACGAAACCTAGGTCGTGGTAAAGAAATTAAAGAAAGTAGAAATAATACTACATCACGTAGTTTTATTTAATTGTGAATAATGAATTTCTACAAAATTAACGCGAAATATATTCAATATTTGAAAACAGCCGATTTGGCTACATTGGCGATATTGTACCGTCGACTCCGAATTAAATTTCGTAAGGCGGTACAAAGCATATGGTTTAATAAAAAGTGCATAAAGTGTAATCTTATACCCAGTCACGTGAACATAAAGATTAGTGGAACGACTCGAGTAGCCCAGAAAGCAACAACGAAAGCCGTCACCACCTGGCTGAAGGAAGAAATTCGGGAATCAACCATCAAACGAGACAACATAAACCTCTGTCTAAAGGTAATACACTCTTCTCTAACATATCTCCTTCACCCTATAGAATTTGATACTTTAGACTATAAAATTAGAAATGATGTCAGTGCTATAATAAAAAACATAACACAAAAGCAATTAAACAAAATTAAAAAACTAAAAACTAAAACCCAGAAACCAAAAGTCACACCCAAACAAACGTTTTATCCCAGAATAGTAAACCTTTCACAATCAATATTTAATAATAAAGAACTAGAACTTTTAAATAAAGGATTCAAATATAATATTCCTACCGCACCATCAAGAAAAAAACATAGAATCACTAGTAATAGATACCACCATTGTATTCAGTAACCAGGACGCACTTAATAAACACAAAGCTCCTGATATAATATGTAAAGGATACTCTAAAACCAAGACACACATTAATGACGAAATTTTGACACAACGTAATTTACAAATTAAAATTAATAAAGATAAACTCATCCTATCTAAAGCAGATCTATAGTAATATAAAAATAAAGTGTACGATTTCCTTAAACCAGATGACTTCACAAAACTACAAAGGGACCCCTCCACGACATTTGCAGATAATGTAAAACAATTAATTAAAACATGTAACATCATATTTCCTAACGAATTCGCGAAACATAAAGCTATAGAAATGAACCCTAGACCCCCAATACTATATAGACAACCTAAAATACATAAACCAAATATACCCACACGACCTGTTGTCTCATACACAAACGCACCCACAAAAAATTAGCTTTTCACCAGAATAAGATCTTCCGAAATAAAACCGGATTTGCGCTTAAACATACCATTAAAAACTCTGTTGATCTCTGTAATAAAATTAAAAATATACATCTTACACCAAATTGTAAATTAGTATCACTCGACGTAGTAAACTTATTTTCTAATATACCACCAAAAGATTGCCTAAATATCATTTCAGATATCCTTGCAAAAGAAAAAGTTAAACCCCATTGAGGCATCGGAAATTAGAGACCTCTTTAAATTATGCATAGACCAAAATTTTTTCTATACGATAAAAAAATTTTTCAACAAGTCAATGGCCTTGTAATTGGCTCCCCCCTCAGTCCCCTTTTAGCCGAGTTATTTATGAACCATCTAGAAACTAGCCTCTTAAACAGTAAATTAGCGACCAATATATTATACTATTATAGATACGTTGACGACATCCTTATCTGCTGGAAAGGTATACAGCGACAGTTAGACCAGTTTGTTAACTTTGCTAACTCCCTACACAATAATATCAAATTCACTCTAAAAGTAGAGTCCGATAATAAACTTAATTTTTTAGATATAACAATAGAACGCAAAAATAATAAACATAAATTTAGTATATTTAATTTTAAAATACTGGTATATTGTATAACTCTCGGTAATATAATAAAACCTACACTGCGCCCCTGCAATAAACTAACATAAACAATGGAAAAATCCGCACAGACCAGGCTTCCGCTATTGTGTTTGAAACATATAAATACTGTTGGTTGTTCTTAAGAGTTAATCTTTGCTAATATCCCACCTGAAGATGTTGTAATACAACGAAACCTAGGTCGTGGTAAAGAAATTAAAGAAAGTAGAAATAATACTACATCACGTAGTTTCATTTAATTGTGACCAAGGTATACGTTATTGAAAGTTTTGAGAAAATCAGTTTAATAGTTTCAACGTATAATATGTACAATAATGTAGTATATGTTAGTTTAACTAACTTATCGTAAAACATAGGTATCTATTTCAAAGTTTGAAATTATAAATTCAACCATTTAGATAAACGCTAGTCACCCGACCATGTCTGCGTAACAGATTCCAGTGAACAGTAACGGTACACTACACACTTTTCTGTATGCAAAAAAGTGGTAATGATTGGTAAAATGTTAATAACAGACCGGGCAAAACTCGATGTAATGGGTCGCTCGTAGTGTAAAGATTGTCTAAAGCCTATTTTTTGCTCTGGCGTGAAGTTTCATAAAAATGCAAATTGCCTTGCTATTGCACGGACTTCAAAGCTACTTAGGCAAATGTAATTAGCAACTGTTGGTTACGCTCTAGCTGTTCAGAAAAATATTTCTTATTTTGTAAAAGAGAAAACCCAGGGTACTGTAGAGCGGATATTTAGAGCTTTTAGATGAGTTTCGCGTGGAGAGTTTTCGAAATACTTCTTCCAAATGCAGTCAGTAAATTTAAAATGCATTTTGTTTTCGCTGCTGTCGTATTATATTTTAATGTTTCATTAAACCACATCGAGAGCTTTGGCAAATCGCCAAAACACTTTATTTTGCCATAAATGTTTCCTTTTATTCAATTTCCTTCGTGTGTTATACAATAATATTGAATAATAAATTTTGTCTTTCTTTAATATCATTCTGTCTGACCAAACTAGATTCCTTTATTAATTTGTCAACTTTTTCAATGTTTATCTATGAGATAATGATAAATCGGTATATTTTTGTCCGTCTATAGTGTTCATCATAAAAATAAACCTATCACTTATTTTTGTAAGTCTTTGTATACATATAGACACACATTTTTACATATACGTTGGTTATGGTTGCAGACAACTTTAGTAGGCTATGTCAGGCTCCTGAATGTGCTAAATTTTCTACTCAATGGAAATATCTCAGTCTAACCTTCCAATTCATTAAGAATTTAATCAATCTCTTATATAGCCTTAAATATTGCAATTAAACTTGATGTTGTGGTAATTTTATGACAATGAATAATGAATTGTTTTACAATAAATAACAAGAGCACTGCGTTTGAGTTTTCATGGCTCTTTTCTTTGGCTTTAATTTTCTAACTTAGTTTGCCTTAGGTAGACAAGTAGTAACGTATCAAAGCTTTCGTCATTACCTTTCCATTTATTGATTTTTGTATAAGTTCTCACATATTCTTGCAACTTTTAGTTCATCCCACATTTATTGTAGATACTTCAATTTTGGTCTTCCAAAAATTTTCTACAAATTTCTTTCGTGTTTACTTTTCTTCAAAGTTAGTTTGAGTCGATAATTGGGTAGCTAAATTTTCTTTATACTCCTTTATTAATATTCGCTTGATTTTTTTCAGCTTCCCTTAGCTCAAAAGGGAAAAGGGAATCCTTATAAAATCAATCATCTATGCGTCTGTCACAGCTGGTTTCCTCTGAAACTTCTTAACGTATAAACTTAAAATTTGGTATAATAGTAAAGAATATTAAATTACATATATCTCAATACTGAAACGGAAATTTTACAGAGGCCAAATTAAGTACCAAAAATGTTTACAAAATTTCACGTATCGTTTAATAAAATATTTTTTCATAATTACGGAAAATATGTCTTTAGAAATATACTCCAAAATATATAAAAATATACCTCTCTTTTATTCCCCGCAACAGAACCTAACATTATGAAAAAAACGGGGTTTTTTATTAGCCCACGCAAAGGGATGATTCTGGATGTCATAGTTTTTGAGATATTCATTATTGTATAAATGTCTCCATACCTAATTATATGGGTGTTTTTATTATAATATATAGGTATTGTTAATTACTTATTATCTTAGGAATTCCCTATTATCTATGACAGGATAAATAAAGAAACCGCAATTCAAATGAGATACAAAATCCCCAATGAGTGAGCCCCACTCCCATTAGAGCGTTTTTTAAACTTTTCTTGCATTATGCCTTATTTCAGTATAATTCAGTTTGTTTATGTGCCTTATTTCAGTATTATTCAACTATGTTTAAATTCTAAACATGACGATTGTTATAAGTGCTTTCGTAAGAATATGAATTTTAATAGTCTTTGAAAGGAATTTTCTTTAATATGGCAGACACTAAATAAAAATAACACGTCCTGAAATGCACGATGTTATTAGCCATTATCGCTGATAATAAAAGTAAAATCAATTAAAACACGGATGCCAGATGTGTCAACGCATGGAGGGCGCTATTTACGAGTTAATTTTGTTTTTGATAGTTTCATTCCTCTTCACACTATGTATTTCTTCACCACCGTCACAAGAATACTAATCATATTCTGAATCAAATATACACACAGGTTCAGATAAAACAAATAAATTAATCTTCATCTTATTATTCGTTGACTTTCGTAGATAAAGAAACTCACTTATTCTACAACAAAAAATAGTTAGTGTTTATACCGTACACCGATTCGTACTTGGCACTCATCAATGGATATATGGAAACCTTTCTTTAAACATATTCTACACATTCGCGCCAAACAAATTTTATATTACATCTACTAAAGATTTTAAACACATATCGAAAGTGAAACACCTTATTTATATAATTCATCTTCTGCATGATTTACTACACACTTTTAATTTAATATTGGCCATTTCTCTTCTGTAATTGAATAAATTTTATGAATGTTTTGTGTTTGTGATGCACTATAATTTGATCAAGTTTAATTGAATTATATTTATTAAGATTAATACAACACATTTTCTTAAAAAGAGTATATTATTTAAAATAAGAAAAGTTTATTCAAAATATATTTTATTCAATAATTTTATCCAACTTCAGATCAGCAATTCAATGAAATTTCAATAGAATTTTTTTTAAAGTGTTTTCTTCATTTGTAGAGATAATTTTTTGTCCAGTTGTAATCCTCTGGGAACGCGTAACGAAGTCAATAAAAATCTGTCGAAGTATTATAAAGTGCACCAAACACATTCATCGATCTTCTCTGCTTCTCCCAGAAAAACTTTTAGAATACCCTATCCTTACCAATCAACATTTGTTACAAAGCATCAGACAATTGAAAGTGGCTTCCAGGGGTGTGATAGGTTTACGAGGAGCGTCATGATCCCAATTAGCTTACATAATTTTCTCAAACGTTTACTCCATCGATTGTATGCTTACACCATCCAAGAAATACATTTTATCCGAAAACTACATAATTATTTGCTGTATGTAATGGAAATTAGGACTTTAATTTTTTCACTTTCTCACCTTTCGTTGAAGTAGAGAAAATAGTGATGCTAATGGAAACACGAAGAAATATTGACATCTTTGAAAATTGAGTACATTTTTTTCGATACCGATACTTTTATGCTCGATACGTCCTTATCGATATTTAACATATATGAGCACTTTACATTAGGTATTGCATCAAATCTCTTCCTATCTAATCCTGTCTTCAATATAACATCAGAAAAATTTTGAATTGCAAGTGAATGGTGGCAATAAAATAGTGCCAAAATATTATCATATTTGCGACACTCCATACTGTTCGCAATTTGAGAAAAGGCAGCATTCGTTTGTTTCGTTCCAAGTAAAACAACCAACTTTGCTCTAAAGAACTTTTCCGTGAAACGATTGGATAAAGTATTTTTATATTTTAGAGATTATACAAAGGAAGAATGGAAAATTCGGAACTTTATTCAAATATTCTCTCTTCTGTGAATATTTCATTGATCTATTTTATGTTTTCGTTTTATTGTATTGGTTTTTATCTACATTTAAATTAAACAATCAAATAAATAAATTCTTATTCTATTCTTAAACAGTAAACAAGATTATAGGGTTCGCAATGATTTTTTTATTTACAAGAATATAATTTGTTGAATTTTGTAGAAATACATTATTCATAATTAAATGAAACTATGTGACGTAGTATTATTTCTACTTTATAAAAGATATCTTTCCTAATTGCCCACCTGAAGATGTTGTAATACAACGAAACCTAGGTCGTGCTTAAGAATTAAATAAACTAGAAATAATACCACGTAGTTTCATTTAGTTGGGAATAAAAATTAGGGTGAGTAATTACGGTCGTTAAAATATTTTTAATTGTTATTAAATATAAAGGTTAAGATATAAAATGATTACCAAAGCAAAAGATTTAACAATAAACTGAAAAAAATTGAATCACTTTATTGGCGGTTTCTCTGATAATTACTAAACTATGCAATTATTACAGAAAATATATTTTTTGAGAAAACTTGTTACGTCAATTACCTCAATATTATAAATACATAAAGGTTAATATACTCTTCACTACCACTGAGATAATGATGAAAACTCAAACAAGCTGCGTTTACTTTATTAGCGTTCTGCTTTCACTAGTGCGATGAGTTCTCAAGACAGTCAAATCCTCATCGGCGTCATACGCTGTTACAAAGATAGGGTTTTGACTAATTATTATCATGGTTTCTCTACAGCACCTAGCCACCCGAGTTGGGAGCCAGAGATAATTTGGGTGATTTATAAAGTTCTGTCTAATTTGTGGAACTAAAAAATTCAAACATTCAGACCGCCATTGTCTGCTATCTTGCACTAGCTCAGAAATGGAATACATTTCGATCTTCAAAGTGAATGACATAATTTTAGAAACATCTTATAAAATTTAATCTAGATACTAAATGTATAGGTGTTGGAAATCTGCCGTGAACAGGCAGACTAAACCACGTTTTAAGATGGAAATAAAACAGATTTTCAGAATTTTGACAAGGATTTTTTGAGACATATTCTATATAATTTGGTAACACAAGTTCCCAAACTGTTGTTTAATGATGATACTACTATGATATATCCTTATCATAGTAGATATGACATTACTATGATAAAGCTCTACTATGACGATCCATGATAAAATTAAAGAGAAAAAAATGTAAATTTATTCTACGATCGATACAATGCTATGTAATTTACGTAAATTTACAATATTATGTAAATTTACTTACATAATATTATAAATCATGCGTTATCGCATATTGTTCTGTACTTTGGATACCTGCATATATTTGCGATTTGAAATATTTATTAACTAATCACAATATTTAAGTTAGTTAATTTATTAAATCGAATTACAATTAAATGAAACTACGTGATGTAGTTTTATTTATACTTTCTTTAAGTTCTTTACCGCGACCTAGGTGTCGTTGTATTACAATATCTTCAGGGGGGCTATTAGCAAAGATATTTGCTAATAGCCCACCTGAAGATGTAATACAACGAAACCTAGGTCGTGGTAAAGAACTTAAAGAAAGTAGAAATAAAACTACATCACGTAGTTTCATTTAATTGTGAATAATGAATTTCTACAAAATTAATGCTAAACAACAAAATTAATGCTACAACGAAACCTAGGTCGTGGTAAAGAACTTAAAGAAAGTAGAAATAAAACTACATCATGTAGTTTCATTTCATTGTGAATAATGAATTTCTACAAAATTAATGCTAAATATATTCAATAAATCGAATTAACAAAAATTAATGCGACTAAAATATAAGTCATATTCAAGACTCACGTGCCACATCTTTACCAAATCACAAGTGGTGAATGCATAAATTCCTTTCCAAAATATTTTTCTTTTACTAAAAAAATATGAGTTTTTCCATTCCTCAGTTTTTATTTTTAAGTTATGAAAAAAAATTATTTTGTTGCCATTCTTGTGACTTCCATAGTTCATCGTTAACAATTTCATAGTACAATTAGCCGACTATAAAAGATCACCTGTATGAAGTGATCTTTTATAATCGGCGGCGAATGTATATGAAGGAAAGGAAAGCATAATATGAATTATTGCATGAAAAAAAGAAAAGCAAAATTTTTGTAAATCAATAATTATGTTAGAATAGAAATGGTTTCATTTATGAAGCAAACTTACATAAGTCTGCATAACCTTTCAAGCATCTTTTAAATAAAATAATATATAATTCCTTTGCATTAATTGCATATTTTCTTGTGAATTACAAAAGCCTTTAAGCTTAAGATTCAAAGCTAAATAATAAGAATAGAGAATGAACAAAAATGAAATTTATATCGGAAAACGTGTCTAAGTAAATACTGCTAAAGACAGAAATTTGGAACGAAAAAATTTAAAATAATTCAATAGTTTTTTCTTTCCTATTATATACATAACATGAGAAAATCGTGTGTAAATATCTTTAACATCCTTTCTAATACTGCTATGAGAATATCATGCGCTACTAATCGTCAACCAAATTTTGTGTTCATGCCCACTCTAACGACGTAATGAATAAACAAAATATCGAAATCAAAAAATACGATAACACAATACAAACAAGCCACGCAGTAATATTAACTATTCATAAATTAAACACAGTAAAAGCACCTTTATGGTAAATCAGTGGGCAAATTGTTGGTGATGTCAAACAAAGTACCTTTGAAATGATAAAAAGCCGGCTACAGTAACTGCCACACACAGTAATACTTGAACAATGCTTTCTGAGCGCCGTTATGAATAACTAAGCGGACTGCATGGAGTTTTATGACCAGATCTTGATTTGTACGTTAATAGTAATATCAGGTTGCAGATTTAAGAGGAATGAAAAACAAACATGCGTTCGAATTTATCAAATGTTATTAACTAGGAAAATAATATAACTGTTTTTTGTATCAACTGTCAATGTCTCATCGCTATTGCCTACCTTTGGTTTTTCTCAAATATAATTTTTTTTGAAACGAAATGAAATAAATATTTCAATTTGTCTATTTGAAATTAGCAGACATTGTATGTATAGTTTGGTGGTTTATCGTTTAATACTCGTAGAAGTAGAAGGTATGTTACCATTATTAGATGATGTCTTTGTTAGTACTTATTTTTTTAAAAATAAATATTTATAAACAGTTTGCATCCAAAGTAACTCCATCGGGATTGAGAGGAATTGTGAAAGGTAACAAATGGAAATTATGTATCCACATTTTAATCATATTCAAGAATCGGACTAATTTCCTCAATGTATCCTTCGGTATGAAAATTTATATTACATTAATTCATATAACTGCTACAAGGCTACATTTGTTCCAAGTCTAAGAGTGAAATTAATTTTTCAATCAACGCCATTGAATTGATAATACACCCTCAAAAATTATTATGGCTCAATAGTGAAATGTCCGTTACGATATTTTAACCATTAAAGAACCAATGACGAATGAGTCAAAAATCTGTTTAAGATATTTATTTTCTACAATCGGAAAATTTTTCCAGAACTGAGTTAATTTTTTAGATTGAGGAAATTGCTATCAAATTTTAAAATTTTCTTTAAATTCAACTATAGTATAGCAGTAGCAATATTTTTAATGTAATTTTTTTCGTGTATTAACGTGCCGCATGTTTTTCAGTGTTTTAACAACATTGTGATGATTATCTCCTTTTTGTTATATATTCCCGTAGATTTGGCCATTATTGGACACGCGAAAAAAAGATTTGAACTATCGGCCTTTCTGTACGATACCTAAAAAAACCTTAGCTTGAAAAAACCCTAAAACTTTTATTAATAAAATCGTTTTTCCTAATGTGACGCCATTTTGTAAATATTTGGAGACCCTAGTCGCGTTTGGATGTCCTGCAAACCATTTTCTCAGTATCTATTGAAATTTTATTCTAGTTTGCATTAGTGGATAGATTTATTAACGATGAGGGGTTTGATGTATAATTTATGATCATTTTGTGAAAAAAAAACAACTAAATTTTTTTGGCGTGCGTTGTGTACGCCGTTAGAGCTACGTGAAACAATATAAGGCAAGATTATTTTAATCAAAAAGTTGTACAATAAAATCCACAACAGCATATATTTATATATTACATAAAACATCTAATAAAACTGTTTAAAAAAAATAAGTTTAGAACTCAATTTTCTAAAGCTTTTTGTGCATAATTGTCTTAGTTCATATCAATAATAGCGATCTCCCTTCGCTAATATAAATTAAATTTCTTACAATAGTCTTCTAACGAATAGCAAGCAAAATTATATGCACGAGATGCCTTAGCGCATATAAAAGCGTTGCCTACCCGCGCGTACTAGAACTATCGTATTGGGCTTTGCTACTAATAATACTATATATTAATAATGTTATTTTTCAAAACGTACATCACTTAAATTTATTTCAAAAATAAATAAATAACTGTGTTTTGTTTCCTTTAAACCATCTATACACGTACAAAAAATGAAAATAACAAAACGAGTTTCTTTAAACTTCAAGGTAGGGATTAAATACAATGTAAGTTTCAAACTGTTATCTCGCTGCCAACACATTAATTACAGTCTAAACAAAGCGATTTGATTTTTCAAAATAGTAAACATAGATTTTTTTTATAAAGAGCGAGGTAATTGTGTTTTATTTATTCTACGATATGTGCACTTGATCTCTGAGAAATATAAGCTGTTAATATTGGACAGTCGAGACACTGGAGTAAATTTAAATGACGAGAAATAGGTAAATATACGTATTTGTGAATGTAAGTTTTAATTGTGTGAATGTAAATTTTGTGCACAAAAACTAGTATTTTTCAACTTTAAAATGTCGTATTGTGTGTAGATATCTTTAATAGAAAAAAATAATAGGTGCAAATATCTAAGCATAATAATGACGTTATTTAAATGTTTTAATTCGGGTAAACGAAGACTAGCCTGTGTGAAAATTAAATGACGCTGGATTTCCTTTTTTTTTGGACACTAAAGAAGATTCTTGTAAAGTTTGAGTATAATCAAAAACGGTGCAGCAACGAAATTTTTTTAGGCCGTTTCATAGGAAATGACCCATTTGCCACTGTATAACAGATGGCACCGTAATGAATTTCATCGAAAAAGCTTTTGATATACAAGGGTTGAGCTACTGCACTATAGATGGCGCCTGTGAAATAAAATCGAAAATGTAGATATTGTCCAAAAATTATATCAGGGACTGATCGAAGAGTAAAGTAATTATGAGTTTCCATGTAGGAAAATTTCTAGATTTCACTATATTTGAACGCATTTTTGATCTGCATTAGATATACAGCATAGGCTACGTAATGCGTACGTATAAATACAACAGTTTACCACTCAAAACAAAAGTGTATAAATATGTTTCACGGAATTCAGGACCAACCGTTTAAGATGTCACGACGAAACAAAAACTTAGTTATTCTCAGATCTACTACTTATAACCTGTGTAAAATTGATATTAGTAGTGTCCGTAATTTTCGAGTTAGATTCAGTAGTACTGACAGACAGAAAACATTTCTTTTTCATATCAGGAATCGAATAGGTAAATGGTAAAATTATTTCAAGATTAAAAATTTGATAATGACAAAGAGAAACTTCAATTTTATTGATCAGCCTCGAATAAGCTGTAATATAATACAGTCGGAAAGAACCTGTAAGTTTAAATGTACAACCCATTAATTTTAAAACAGTCATCGACCCGTTCCTTCTTAACATATTTCACTTGGCCATATTTCACTTGCTTGGTTAACGAGTAAAAAATGTAAAATTATTTATTGATTCAATTCGTAAAAATATTTTTTACAAATTTGTATACATCAATAGTATCTTTAGGTCTTTGAAATTAAATGGGTAATACCTTAATAAAATTCATCCATATTACTGGTATCCATAACTGACACATACTTGGAACTCTAATTATTTTTAACGAGTAATAATTTGGGTGTGCTGGATTCATTATTTCCATGGAAAAAAGACGTAGTAAAGAAACTTAAGGAGGAAAAACTGAACGTGATATTTTATTATGTTGCCTAAATATTTCTCAACTTTTAGATTCTCAGTAAATGTTTGCCGTCAAAGGATACTATCCACATAAGCGTTTTTCATTCACATACAATGAATATAAGGAAAGTATCTTGAGCAACATAAATTTAAATACATAAATATACAACATAATTCGGCTAACCAGGATTAGATTCAAAAGTTCGTAAACCACTCAATTAAAATAGTCCATAAACTTTCGAGTTCTTGAACAAGCCGTGGTGTCAAATATTGATCAAGGCTTTTGGATATATTTTGTTACCATTGATTACAAAAATATAATAATTTTCTTTATTGTTTGGACCTTTATTTTAGATTATACATAATATTTTATCGGACGCAGTTATCTTTTACGAAAAATTATTCACTTTTTAAGAAAACTGTCCTAAAACACTTTGAATTTGATCCAAACAATTATCGAATTTTTGAATCGTTTTTCGGCAGTCACTTCAATGTAAAGAAAAAATATAACAATTTGCCATTAATTTTAGAAATGACAATTTTCTTTTAACTCCTATTACATATTGCATCCTTAAAAAGTTTTCCCAGATTTGCCTAGCAAATTATTTACAGAAAATTATGGTTATTAAAAAGAATTAGTAGCAAAAGTATGTAAAATAAAGATAGGTAACATAACTTCTGGAATTTGATGAGATCAGTTGCATGGTTCCAGAGATTAGCACCAACAAACAGACAAATAAAAAAACTTTTTCGAATTATCTTTTCCTTTTCGAGATTTTTACTTGTCAATTTCTCAATTAGAAATCCAGCAGACATAGTGATCGATTTTGCGGATTCAAGTTAACAAGTATACAAGATTCGGTATATCAATACTAAATTGAGATTTAATCTCGCTTAGTTCTTTTCTACGGTTTCCTCAGGGTAGAAGAAGTAGATATATATGTTTTATTATTTATTTTATTAGAAGTAGATAGCTTTTTCTCTCGCACCCCATTTATTCCTGAGAGTATTTACTAGCGTGTATTACTGAAGTGATGTAACAGGAGAAAAATTAATAGATTCAAAATTCAGTAAAAGGTTTAATCACCATTACAACAAAAGTAGCTATTTATAGTGACAAAATAACCATGCTAATGAAATACATGGTCTGTAAGTCTGTGTTAGTGCCAGAAATAAGAGATAAATCAAAAACTTTGGTAGTAAACTTACTATGAGGTAAGCACTTCGTGACCATCGCTCGTTTAATCCTCTACATCCATAAATAAAAATTCATTTCTCGTATTCCATGAAAAGTTTTTATGTTTTTTTTAATAATAAGACATTAGAGAACACGAAAAATACAATTAAAGCGAGAATAGAGACATAATATAGAAGACTACATTTTTAATGATACCTAATATTTGTAATTAAATAAGGGGGATCTTATATATATTATCCGAATATCTCAAAAACTACGGCATCTTCGTTCATCGTTATAGTTTACTTAAAACCTATGCACAGTTTTCCTACAACCTTTTGCAAAAGTATACTACCTAAAACTGTGAAAAAATATTTTTAACACCTTTATAACTAGGTCTTATAACTGTAGTCTTTTCGATAGGGGAAAATGGATATAGCCCGAAAGTGACACACAATGTATCGTATCAGTGGAATTAAAAAAAATGTCTTGTACATAATTTGGTGGTTCTAAAATTTCCTCATACCCATTTTTAAATGTTAGCTATTGAAATATATACATATTAATTTGTTTTGTTATTAGATTAAACTTAAAATTTCTACATTAAGCAGTATCTGAGAATGAGACGGGAAGACAGATTTTATTCCCGTTTTTCTTTTTGGGGTGCGAAACTTTAAATACAATTAAATACGAGAAGGACAAAACTCCAAGGCCTATGTTACATCAAAATCACCAGCTTAATATGGGGTTATAACAGTAACGAATATTTAATATGCAATATGAATTATATTTTTTAATATATTATGAACTAAATACGTCAAGTATATATATTTTAAGATACAGCTTTGATTATTAATTCTTGACTCCTTATTGTTGTGCAATAATATTTCATTTTCTTTTTAAAACGTTATACTACATATTGTGAATACATTATAGAAAATAGCATAAAGGTATATTTTAAAAACGCATTTCAGCAAAAGTATAGGATATAAATGTCACCAATTAATGGATATATATGGGATATATTAACTCAAGTAACGGTAACTATTAAGTATATTTTTATTACAATGACAAAATAGTTAAAATACCTAATGTATATGTTTCCATCTAAAATATAATCTTACGCGGTTTCTTATCCCAGAAGCGCAATTTAATCAGAAATGTATTGTCCCCCTTAGACGACTATTATTTATAAATAATGTTAGTCACGTACAAGGCGCATCGTACCGCCGAGATAGGGGAGGCTACCTACAATTTATTGCTGAAAAATATATCGCTGTCACCAAGATACAATAATAACATACCTGGACGTGCTTCTATTGCACTCTTCAAGATAAAATGTTTCCGTTGCATTATGGGGCCACTTTGCAATAAGATGGATTTTTATTTCGTTTTCCATTAACCTAATGATTTTAAAAGAAAAACTATATATGTCAGAGTAGTCTACGAGATGAAATACTTCCTGATTTGTGAAATATCTGTATTACGTCTCTTTATTTCTTAGTCGATCCACTTGTATGATTGTACCTTTGTGTTTTACTACGTCGCGGTCAGCATTTTCCATGCCTAGATATTCTTGTAATGTTTTTTTTAGATATTGCACTGTATTACTACTGAATTAATTTTCATTTGATACAACTTTGACGTGGGCTTAGATTTAGCAACAAACTACATATTCTGGAGATTCCTTGATGAAAGAGAACGACCGGGGTGAGAATTTCCATTCATCCTTCAATCACAGGTTCATACATCATAAATCGTTTGGCTTTCAGACATTTATTTACCCACAGGATGTAAAGAAATAAGTCAAAAATAAAAATATGTGAAATTTGAATTTTTTTTCGAGGTTTGAAACTTTATTTTTAAAAAATTTTCTAAGATGTCTGCGCAGTTTGGTATGTGTGACGGAGCAACTAATAATGTCAGCTGCTTGATAGTTAGGATTCTCTCTAATTATATCCATCTGTCTCTAACCCTTTGTAATATATCTTGTCACGCTACAAAATATTACTTCTGAATTTCAACGATAATTTAGATATGAAGAGAGTTAAAAGTGCAGAGTAGGGAGTTCAAGCATTTGGATGATAAAATGGCGGTGTAAAGATGGCGGTATGTAAAGAATATAGTTTTATTATATTTACTTTAGCACGTTTCAGGGAGAAGCTGAAAAAATATCTAAAAATTTTTAGTTGTGTGTTTGACAATCCCATTGTAGTTTCGTTCCCCTGAGTAATATATATACATATATATATATATATATATATATATATATGTGTGTGTGTGTGTGTATCTTTATAAATAAATATGAATCACAGAATATATATAAGTGCATAACTTCGGAACGACTGCACCAAATTAGATAATTCTTTTTTTTTAAATGATAGAATAAATAATAATGAAATGAAAGTAGTTATTATATAATAGCATAATGTCAATCTGACATATGTCATAACGTCAGTGTGACATTATTTACCGTTTCTATAGAAATTCGCAACAGCAAAACGCTGTTTCGTTTGGTTGTGTTTTTTGACGTGTGTTTAGAGGTTTATCATCGCGTTGTTTATTGTTATTTATAAGAGAATGTCACTAGTGACGCATCAAAATATCGATCGGCGTACGCGTAATGCAGTCAAGTTCACGATCTTCGAGATAATGAGGCCGAAGGAGAGCGTAGGCAGCATTTGGAGGCAAACAGAAAGAGAATTTTTCAAGCTTCAAGAGAGAGGCAACACAACAGACAGTCAAACGTAACAATTACCTTTGAACGTTTGGCGTTTAGATATGATATAAGAGTCGACTACCCTATCGATCAATCGGCCGATTTTGGAACAATGAGTACTATTTGTCAATATTGCAATGCTTTGTGGTTTCGCTTCGAACCGTCAGGATTATGTTGTTGCAAATGGAACAGTGAAATTACCACGATTGAAGACGCCACCTGAACCATTGAATTCATTACTTTCATGGCAAGAAGCTCTATTAAAGCATGTCTTGCAGAATATTCAAAATTACAATGGATGGATAAAAGGAAACGTATCGATACATTTCTTTGAGAACTTTCAAACGTAAGATACTTTTTTCGATAATATTTATGAGTAAAATATAAGTAATTTTATCAATACTAATACGCTTTGAAATTGGAATCATTGCACACACACACACACACACACACATATATATATATATATATATATACATACATATTTACTCAAAATTTAAAAATTCCCTAATTATTTTTATATATACAAGAGGAAAGTGACTGATTAACTGACACAGAGATCAATGCATAGCCGAAACCGCTCAACCTAGAATCCTGAAATTTTGCAAATAAGTTCTTTATATATCGTAAGTGAACAAAGGAAGTAAGGAAGGAATTTCAGAAATTCTGTCCACAAGGGTTAAAATAAGAGTTGAAAATTTCTAACTTACAAACCGAGGAAATGTATTAAATTCCCTCGGTTTGTAGGTTAGAAACGTGAAAAATTTTATTTACGCTTTGGTTGATAAAAAATTATTGCGTTTATTGATTTTTAGAAATTTAACCCCTAAGGGAGTAAAATAGGGGTGGAAGCATTGTACGAAAAGTCGTCAGTTTGGAAGATAGACACCAGCAATTTTAGATTTACACTTTTGGTTAATAAGAAAAATTAAATTTTAGTTTTACACTCTTGGTTAATAAGAAAAATTAATTTGTTTATTTGTTTTTGTAAATGTTTACCCCCTTAGAGGTAAAATTTACAAAGGGTTTGAAAACAGAGGATGAAAATTTATTTGAAATTTTCTCAATTCGTAAGTTAGATACGTGAAATTTTTGATTTACGCTCTTAGTTAATAAAAAAATAATAATAAAAGTTCTATCACAGTGCACTGCGTGCACAGCAAGGTACACGGAAAGAGCGTGCGGGTCCAGGGCCAGGAAGCGGAGGGGTGTGCGCGAGATGGCGACACAAACATGGGCAAACGCGTGAGGGCAGACTTCATTGACGGTCGTAAGTGATAACTAAATTTTTCGGAGTTGTAGATAAGTACGGACGTTAACAATTGAATGTTCACACCCATTACGCTGTTAAGGAATTTAAAGTCACTAAAAGATTATAAAGGAACCAGGCTTCAAATCGAAGACTTATATCGGAACGTAATAGAAACTACTATATTGACTGGATGGGCGCTGGAGGAGCGTTACGTGACGCGTTGTGTGTACACAGCTCGTCATTAAAAAAGTTAAAGTGTATAATTATGCTTCAAGGAATCCAAATCCAATATCCATGATAACTTCAGGACCGTTTGGGGTGTCACGGCAAAACCAAAACTTAGTTGGTCCCAAGTTTACTATTCATAACCTTTGTCAAAGTGATATTGTCTCAGTAGTTTCCGAATAAGATCTGTTCGCACTCACAGACAGATGGACAATTTTTTATATTAGTAATCAAATAGATAGACGGTAAAATTATGTAAAAACCGAAAACGCGAAAATGACAGAGAGATACTTCTATTTTACTTATCTCCATCGAATAAGCGGCAATCTAATAATGTCAAAAAATACCTGTAAGTCTGAGTGTACGTAATGTACAACCCCCATTAAGCTTAAAAAAATATTCTTTTTTCATGCCGTCCCTTTCTAAAGTACATCGGCAACATTTTGCTGGTATGGTTATTAAGCGAGAAATGAAAAATATTCATTCCACTGATTTTATATAATTTCTTCAAGTCTTCGTGAAAATATTTTCTCAAATTTGTATACCTCAATAATAATTACGCCAAAAATATACATTCAAAAGCTTATACTTTTTATAAAACATTCTACTTCAATGAGAAATACATAGCGTTAATACAATTCAGACAATGTTTTAATAATTAAGAACTGACGCATACTCGGAAGTCTAATTATTTTTAACCCCAAAAATCTGAATCTATCGGATTCGAGACAAACTAATACATTCACGATTCAGTAAAATTCTTTAATCACAATTAAGCGTATCCTGCATTACGCGTACGCCGTATCATAGTCATAGCTGAAACACACCTGGACGCGCCTCAATTACACTCTCTAATATAAAATGTTGCCTTTGCGCCATCGAGCCACTGTAATAAAATGGATTTTTATCTCGTTTTTCATTAATGTAATGATTTTGAAAGCAAAAAATATATGTCGGAATCGTCTATAGGATGAAATACTTCCTAATAGACTGGTATGAAAAATCTATATTATGTTTTTTTATTTCTTAGTCGATTCCACAAAAATTATTTATTCTGAAAAAATATTTCAAATAAAACTAATTTTTGATTTTTCAACGTACAAGTGACCTAAGATTTCAACTCTGTACCTTAGCTTGGTGTAGAATATCAAAAAAGGCCTAGTGGAAATTGAAGTTGAGTGATTACTGTTCAATAGAGTTGTGTAGACATAGAATAGATACCAACGTATACGTGAAGTCCATATCAAATACGTATGGTGCGATGTTTCTGGGTTTATAACTTTCGTATAAACGTTTAACGTTGCGTATTTCGTAAAAAATAAAAACATGAAAAAAAATATATAAAAATTTTACAATTATGTACTGAAACATAATAATATTGATAATGGTTCAGTTGTCATTTAATTAAAATAGTTTTCTTTTATTATTAAGTACGAATATTTGTAGAACTCGCATAACAAAGATTAGGAACACGCTTAGACATATTTAAGGCTATTTATGATTTCTATTAAACTATTTACAAACATTGGGTAATCGTAAAATTAAGAGTTATTACTATAGTATTCTAATAAACCTTAGGTAAATTTTTAGTTGAAACGTTATTTTTTTATAATTTCGACTTTTGCGGTTTTGTAGATAGGGATTTTTTGCTTAAATGTTAAGTAAAGTTTCTAGAACTGCCTACATAAGAATCGGAAAAATTTTTAGAAATCCTATATAAATATAACTTGCTCTTTTTGATACCCAAAAATTATATGAAATTAGGAAAAAATTTAGTTATTATATAAAATTTCAATATGAATATTCTGGTGCATTATTGGTATATATGTGGGTTAATATGCTTTATATTCCTAATTTAAACTTCTTAGAGAAAAACTTCTAAGAAATATATCAACGCATAAGTGATCTTATGATATTTTCATTTTTTTTTCTTTTGAAGTATGGAACTCGTTTTTTTTTCTTTTGACGTTATTTTGCATCCTCTCTCACTCTTCAGAAGTGTCTCCGGAAATGGAATTTTAGCACAGTGTAAATAATATCTCTAATTAGGACACCACTTCTTCCAAGTATAAAACATTTCAACTGTTTATATCAAGTGGTCTCTGAGAGTACTTGTAGCACACTGATATTCACCGTTGTAATATCACAAGTACGCCCTTTTTTTATGTCGGTAAGAAGTTTTTAGATATAACGCCTGTTGACACTTTTGATAAAATTATATTGAATATATTTGGCGTTAATTTTGTAGAAATTCATTAGTCACAATTGAATGAAACTACGTGATGTAGTATTATTTCTACTTTCTTTTAATTTCTTTAACCACGACCTAGGTTTCGTTGTATTGCAACATCTTCAGGTGGGATAAAATTATATGTAATTCCAACAGATTGTCCATTAATCCAACATAACAACTAGTAACTTATTTAATTCTAGAATAATTGCGTTCTCATAATCTATTTTTATTCCTAGAAAACTGACAGAAATAAAAAAAAACAATTAGACAAATCGAATATTAAATAGTTATTAGCTGACTTGAGGTTGATTGAAAAATTCTCAAATTGTTCACTTGAAAATTTACATTTTGTTGCTTTTACTATATAAAATACATTCTTCCAACGCTTTATTTTAAAACACTGCGCTGTAGAGGCCTTTTCTTTTGAGACAAAAGAAAAAAAATTAATTCAATAGTGATACTGAATTAATTTTCATTTGTTAAAACTTTGATTTGGCGATAAACAACATATTCTTGGGATTCATAACATCAAGTGAAAAAAGGAAACTGCTGTCTGTATATGGTTTTTCTCTCCTATCTTTTTACCACGAAATTTTCAATATTAACATATTACAGAAAAATACAGGTAACTTTACATCACCCTCGTGCGATTTTTCGACGCGGTTAGCACTAAAGACTACACAATGCAAGTTACACTCAAGGGGTCAAAGAAACGCATGTGGCTCACGAGCCGCGGTTTGTAAACCACTGAACTATAGTAATATTATATACAAAGGGTTTGTTTAATGACAAATAAATAATAATTTTATAAATTAATCTACTTATTTGTGAAATTATTTTTCCATTGAAGAGTATATTATTATCTGAATAATGCGGATTCTTTATTTCTTTGTTTTGCATTATTATAGTTTCGTACGATAAAAAAAGATGAAACTGCTATAAAATTAATGTGAAGTGCCCATCCTACAATGTTTTCTACATTTTCCTCAAAAATCCTTTGACTTATATTGACATATATTTCAGAAATTAACAGTCAAAACTATAATGGAATTTTCTTCATTAATTTATTATTCTTGTGGTATATCAACAGAAAGAGAAATTTAAAAGAATTCTGAAGGAATTTTACGAGAGAAAATTCTAGAGACATTGTCAAAAAACATCCCCAAAATATTTACACCCCACTACTCAATTTTCAGAACTGCTACCGTCGAAATTACGAAAAAAACTTCTTTATCGGGAATATATCTGACAATGATTGTTATGCTTTTGAATCCTTTACTTTTTGCGAATAACACGCCTGTGAAATTATGCTGAGCTACATAATTAGCCAGTAAAAAATAATGTTATTATTTGCAATATTATTGTAAATAATATTTCAGTAAAAATACTATGTTCTCTCTTTCTTTGTTTCAGTTTTCTTCATTATGGAACAAACGATTTCACTCTAAGGTGCGAGATGAATATATTGAATATTTGGAAAAAGGAATTTTCTCACACAATGTATTCTAAACATATGAATAGAATAAAAAGACACCTTTAATAAAATACCGCCAAAAACAACACATTCCTTTTATTTATAATAGTGCCCTTAACTTTTCAAGCCTGAAAAAATAATAACTCATCAACGAATTGTTAAGACAACAGCAGAACCAGCGTCATATTTGGGGCTAGCGTCGTATTGAATTGAATATGAACCAGCGTCGTATTTTGTCGCAACGTCTGAATCGCGCTTCTAATGAATATAATTAGGCAAAAAGCGTTAAAAGCATTGCGCCGACGCCAAAATACCGTCTCAATTGCCAGTCTGAATACTGCGGGAGTACTAAAGTGCAGGATGTCCAGACAAGCTTCCGAGCGCGTGTCTCGGAGAATTTCCCATTCATTTTATTATAATTGTTCAAAATTATGGCATTGCAAAGTTTGAGTAGTTCGCAGTGAAAGTAGTATTATCTGTGCATATAATAAAACTGTAAACTTTGAATTACTGTATATTGAAATAATTTCCCAAAAAATATTATGGAAGGTGCAGGACAGAATATATTAAAACCATTTCTGAAATGCTTGTGTCTTATTTGTACACGTATCACATGGAAATTGTTACACCAATTTAGATGAAGTTTTAAGAAAAATAGAGAAGTTAACAACAATATTTAATTTTTATTTCATCTCAATTAGTTCACTCATTAAAAGATTTGCGAATTCCATATTTACGTAAGTTCATTTATATTTAATTAATGCAACAACAACAAAAAACTGTACAACAAAAGTGTAGATCATCTGTTTTTTAAATGACGCAATGAAGTTTCTACCCGGATATACAATGGTGAGGTAGTTTGAAATAAAATATTTAATCCGGTAATTGGAGAATACTTCAGAAACAATATACAAACTTGACCAATACCTGAGAACCTCAGAACCATAAAACAGACTTGAAAAGCCGCATGACCGTATTTATTGTCTTACTTTATAATAAAAGACTTTCAGTATTTTTAGAAGGTGAGGTTCGTGTGGAGAGTTTCCGGAGACGTATTCCTAATTCAGTGAATAAATTTAAAATGTATTTTATTTTCAGTGTAATCAAATCATATATTCAATGTATCATTGAACCACGTGCTTTGGAAAGCCGCCAAATCACTTTCTTTTGCCATATAATTTTTATTTTATTCAATTCCCTCCTTGTATCATGTAATA
This sequence comes from Druceiella hillmani, assembly GCA_039881145.1. Taxonomy (NCBI): domain Eukaryota; kingdom Metazoa; phylum Arthropoda; class Insecta; order Lepidoptera; family Hepialidae; genus Druceiella; species Druceiella hillmani. The sequence continues at coordinate 36,164,563 of JAYKKI010000017.1, read as the reverse complement.
AAATAAAATTCCGTTAATGATTTATTTTTACAAAATAAATTTCTTAATAATTTTCTCAATATGTCAGTATCATAAAAAAATAATTCCATACATGTGGGCACTTATTTTTATATTTATGTAAGTTATGGCAGCAGACAGAAATATTTAATACTATATATTTAAGTATGTATTCAAAAACTAAAGTGGTTTAGAATAAACTTTCAGTAGACTGTGTCAGGTCCTGAATCTGTTAAATTTCAAAAAATTTTTGTTCCATGAAAATATTTTATAATATCTCAGTTTAACGTTCTAATTGCTAAATAATTTAATTAGTTTCTTATATAGTCTTAAATATTGCAGTTAAACTACATATTGTGGTAATTTTATAACAATGAGTAATGAATTCTTTCATAGTTAATAACAAGACCACTGCGTTTGAGTCTTTCATTGCTTTTTTGTTTGGCTTTCCTTTTCTATATAATAGCTACCTTGCTTTATCTTAAGTATTAATGTTTTGTTCATTATATTTCCATTCTCTTGTTCTTATGTAAGTTCTCGTATATTTTGCAACGTTTATTTTAACTCACATTTATTTTAAATTTAGTCTGGCTATTACTTCATTTTTATCGCCCAAATATTACCCACTAGTTTAATTCATGTTTACATTTCTTCTGAGATAGTTTGAGTCGATAATTAGGTGGATGAATTATCTTAAGACTCTTTTATTAACGTTCGCAACTTAATTTTTTTCAGGGCACCGGGCCTCAAAAAATAAAAACGGAATCATTTTAAAATCACTCACCTTTCCGCCAGTCCTTTTGTCACAGCTGCTTTCCTCTGAAATCGCTTAAAGTAGAAGCTTAAAACTTTTGATGATAATAAAGAATATTAAACCACATAGATCTCAATCCTTAAGCGAACATTTTAGGGCATGCAAACTAAGTACCTATATTTTTTTTTCAAAATTTCCTGTGTTTTTTTTCCAAATTCCCCATATATTGTTAAACAAAATATGTTTTCATAATTTTAGGTAGTATATATTCAGAGATATAATGAAAAATATGCGAAAAATGTAACGATAATCTTCTGTATGACTTACTGCAAAATTATAATCTAATATTGACTATTTTTATTCTGTGATTGATTTCTTTTACTAATATTTAATGTTTATAATGTATTATAATTTAATCAAGTTTACTTAGTTTTACTCATTCGGTTAAATGTCACGTACTTCTTTTAAAACTGAAGTATAATATTTGAAAAAAGAATCGCTTGTGGAAAATACCTTCATTTCTGAGTAGGTGAGAGATTATGTTGTGATGTTATTCAGTAATTTGATCAAGGATAAGATCATCAGTTCAGTGAACATTCTTTGAACTGAGTTTCTGAATTGTAGATATTTTTTTTGCAAGCAAAATCCTCTGGAGAAGTGTAAATAAGAAAATAAAATAATCAAATGATTTTATATGGATTTGTGTTCCATAATGGTATTGGCAATGTTTTGAGGGTCGTGTCTCATTTTTATTTCTAATTGTGATCCCTCAATCTATCAAAGTATTTTAAAACTGTCCTCTACTTCGCCACTATTCGCACCTTCTTCGACACTGTCCGCTCTACTTGGCACATTTTAAAAACACATAGTGCGAAGTAGAGTGAACAGTGTCACTGATGACACCTTTGAAAAATATCCATACCTTCGAGTATCGGGTACATTTTTATCGTTACCGATACTTTTAACATTTGAAGCAACATTGTACTCATATCAACACTTTCGTTATATCACTCGAATCTCTTTCAACAGCCTTCAATATAATACCACGAAAAATTTTTTTTGAAATGAAACTTAATATTGACAATACAATACTGCCAAAATATTGCCATATCTGCTATACTCCACACTTTTTGCAATTTGTGAAAATACATCGTTCGCTCGTTCCGTTCCAAGTAAAACAACCAACTTTCTGCTAAATATCTTTTTCGTGTCTAGCCCCAAGAGAACCGATTGGATAAAATATTTTTATATTTTAGAGATTACACAGAGGATGAATGAGAACTTCGGAATTTTATTCATATAAACTCTCTTCTGTAAATATTTCGCTGGTATAATTAGTGTTTTCCTTTTGCTTCAGTTGGTTTTTATCTATACTTAAAATAACAAGATAGAGTAATTGTAATTTTGTATCATCCTTCTATAAGTAAAAGAAAATTATACTATTTACATTGAACTTCTCACTTATACGAACATAATTTGTGTTATAACGTGTTTAGATATACACATATACACATGTTTAGATATATATATATATATATATATATATATATATATATGTGTGTGTGTGTGTGTGCACAACATTTTAAATTTCCATAATTATCTTTATATGTAAAAGAGGAAGGTAACTGATTGCCTGACACGTGAAATTTAGACTTTTGCTTTTCGTTAATAAAAAATTAATTCATTTTTTGGTTTTTTGCAAATTCTTCCACTGAGGGGGTAAAATAAGGGTGGAATTGTATGAAATTTCGTCGGTATGGAAGGAGTACCCTGAAGACACCTGAAATTTTAGATTTTCGCTCTTAGTTAATAAGAAAAATTAATGTTTTTATTGGTTTTTGGGAATTCTACCCCTAAGGGGTAAAACGACGGTTGAAAGTTTACATGAAATTTTAGATTTGTGCTCTTGGTTAATAAAAAAACAATTAGTTTATTGGAGGTGTGAAAGAGGGTTGAAAGTTTGTATGGAAGTCCGTAAGGTATAGGGTATGCCCTAATGTAGTTACGTTTACTTATTACAAGGATAATTTCAGACATCCATCTAAACCAGTAACAAATAATTGTCTCAATTCGAGAAAAATTAATTTTTATTTTATGTATCGTTTATCACAATACATGGCAAAGTAAGCGGAAATAGCGGGGCTGGAACCAGGGAGCTAAGGGGTATGCGCGAAATGGCGACACAAATGCGGGTAAACGCATCAGGGCAGACATCATTGACGGTCGTACGCGATAACTAAATATTTTGGAGTTGTAAATAAGTTAACGATTGAATGTTCACACCCATTATGTTGGTAATGAATTTAAAGTCACCAAAACTTCATAATGGAACGAGGCTTCAAATCAAAGTCTTAGATGGGAATGTATTAAAAGCTACTATATTGACTGGGTACTCTAGGGAAGACGGTCTTCATACCCCGAATCCCTATGATACCCAACGACCTAACGTTCGAATTTAAAAGTTTAATTTCCAGTGAATATCTGCTTTGCTATGACCATTAATAAATCACAGGGCCAGAATCTTAAATTCGCTGGGGCTGATTTAAGGGAGGGGATTGTTTTTCCCGTGGCCAATTTTATGTGGCTTCGTTCCGTGTCAGTGATCCAACTAGGCTGGTTTTGATGGCACCAACCACAAAATTAGTAAAAAATGTGGTTTATAGCGAGGTACTGTACGTTTATTCATGTTTGTATATAAAAATTCAAATTCTAAGCGGGTAAAATAGAAAATGAAAATTTATATGATTTTTTGATTTCTTTTATAGATTTGTTCAAAAATAGAGCTGCATGATTTATTACAATGTATGCAGCATGATTTATTGCTATAATAGTCGCGGGCAAAAGATACTGTAGAATAGAAATAGTTTCGTCACATTATTTATGTAAGAAAACTTCCTTAAATCTGTATAAACTTTCAAACAAGTCCAACGTAATTTCCACGAATTAATTGTATATTTCCTCGTAACTTACAAAAGTTTTAAATGTAGTATCAAAGTTAATAATAAGAAAAGGCTACAAACAAAAGTAGGATAGATATTGTAAAACGTATTTAAGAAAATAATATTAAGGACAGAAATTTGTAACGACAAAATTTAGACAAAAATCAATAGCAACTGTGCTGCAACTTTAGACATAAAACTTCTACCATTACATTAATTTTTATGATTTTTATCAAATTAGTAGAAGATGACATCAAAGTCCCAGAACTTTTTTTTCTTCTTATGGCAGAATATAATGAGCGATCAAACTAAATAGTACAAGTTTCTTACGAGTGAATTATGTAAAGAATATGGTAAAATCATGTGCCAATATCTTTAACACCCTTCCTCATACTGCTATGAGAATATCCGCACTACTAATCATGAACCAAATTTTATCTAATAATTAAATAAATTGGGTGTTCATACCCACTCTAACAACGCAATGAATAAAAAAAAATATCGTTATCAAAATATACGATAACACAATACAAACAAGCCATGCAGAAATATTAACTATTCATAAATTATACACAGTAAAAGCACCTTTATGGTAAATTAGTGGGCAAATTGTCGGTGATGTCAAATAATAAAAAGCCTGTAGTAACCGCCGCGGACAGTAAAGCTCCGATAATGCTTTTAGAGTGGCGTTATGAACAATTAAGTGAAACGCTTGGAGCTTTATGACCATATCTGGTTTCGTACGTTAATAGTGAGTTCAAGTTGCAGTTTTAGGAAGATTTAAGTGAATAACGAAAAATGCGTCGGAATTTATAAAATTTTAGTGGTGAGAAAATAAGAAAAAATAATAATCGTTTTGTATCTCAACTTTTAACGTAAACATACTTCTTTGTTGTTATCTTTTGTTTTTCTCAAATGTTTTTTTAAATGAAATTAAAAAATATTTCACTTTGTTTATTTCAAATTAACCGACATTGTGTATTTAGTTTTGAAGATTCTCATTGAGTACTCGTAGAAGTAGAAAGTATTAGTAGATACCTTTATTAGTATTTATTGATTTAATACATATTATATTAAAACAGTTTGAATCCAAGCAACTACTGGGGTTGAAGGGAATTAGAAGTATGGTGTCTATTGGAAATATTAAGAGAACAAATGGAGATATGCGTTCACATTTTAAAATCTAGAAGCAGGATAAATTTCTTCAACGTATCCTTCAATATGAAAATTTACAATTAAATGAAACAACGTGAATCTACTTTCTTTAATTTCTTTACCACGACCTAGGTTTCGTTGTGTTACAACATCTTCAGGTGGGATATTAGCAAAGATTAACTATTAGGAACAACCAACAGCATTTATATGTTTCAAACACAATAGCGGAAGCCTGGTTTGTGCGGATTTTTCCATTGCTTATGTTAGTGAGTTTATTGCAGGGGCGCAGTGTAGGTTTTATTACATTACCGAGAGTTATACAATATACCAGTATTTTATTGAGGGTAATAAATTCAATTGTTTTATTATGTAAGGTTATACAATGCAAACTTTACGGTGTATGTAATAAAATTAAATGGAAGTTATTATCGGTCATATATTTATACAAAAGCAAGGGTATTTGAAAGTAAGCACAAGGTAATACACTAATTCTACATATCTCCGGTTTTGTGTATTCATATATTTATTTCTTTTAATTTTTTATGTATACTATATTTTTTAGAAGTATACTATACACGCACAAGGCGCACCGTACCGCCGAGATAGGGGAGATTACCGACAATTTATTGCTGAAAAATATACCGCCGTCACCAGGATGCAATAATAACACACCTGGACGTGCCTCAATTGCACTCTTCAAGATAAAATGTTGCCGTTGCGTTATGGGGCCACTTTGCAACATGATGGATTTTTATTTAGTTTTTCATTAACGTAATGATTTTGTATGAATATGTATGTCAGAATAGTCTAAAAAAATCTAAAGAAAGGCATGAATATATATGTGAGAGTAGTCCACGAGATGGAATACTTTCTGATATATGAAACATCTGCATTATATTTTTTTATTTCTTATTCAATCCCGCAAAGATTATTCATATTGCAAAAATATTTGAAATAAACATATTCGTATTTCTCGATTTTTCGACGTACAGACTACCCAAAAAATTTAAACTTTGTGCCTTACCTCTGCGTGATTAGGTTTCCATACAGTCATTATTTGATATCAACGCATACATGAGGTTCTGATCAGACGTCTGTCGTTCTGTCGAAACCTTCGAATTTACAATGTTCGTACAAACCGGTAAGGTTGTGATTACTTCATAAAAAATAAAAACATGAAAAAATAAATAAAAATGTTATGCCTTTAAATATAATTATACCTATTGTTATTTGGTTGTAATTTGTATTTATTTCAATCTACCTGCATATAATTTTTGGCATTTAAACTTTAAAAACCAATAACGTTAGTGACGTTACTAGTTTTTATGTCTTTTCTGGCCGAAGGTCATTCTGACCAATGGTTTTACATTCGTGTGACAGCAGCTTTTGGGAATTTTTTGGGCACTTTATTAGAAATTGTAATAACAAATATCACAAATTTCTGAAGTCATATTTAATAAGTATTCATTTGATATCCAACTCAATGAAATAAAAAAACTAAATCAAATCAATTAAGTACGAATATTAGTAGAACTCGTATTACGAAGGTTGTGGCATATTATCCGTACCTAATCATTTAAGTGTGTTGAAGATTTTAATTAAGCTATTTATTATCTCTTAAGCATATTGGCTAGGACATCTTTCATAGACTTAAACATGTAGTGCATATTTGGAAAGCTATGAAATTGAGAAATATCGCTATAATATTCTGACCAACGTTTGGTATACTTCTAGTTGAAATGTTATTTTTGTATAATTGCAACTTTTTCGGCTCATGCTTATAATGGGGAATATATTTTTGCCAATATTCAAAATCTATAGAACTGTCATACATATTTCAGAGTGCTTATAACTTGTTCTTTCTTTGGTATGGGGTGGGGACCATACATTAATTTAAAAAAAAAAAATTTCATAATATTTTTTCCCGTATAAAATTATTATATGAATATTTTTGTGCTTTACTGGAATATAAGTGGGTTAATATATTTTACCACTATGCCAAATTTTAAGTTTCAACATCAAAGACAGTTTCGGAGAAAAACTCCTGTAACATTTAAACGGACATATTGACGCGTGAGTGATCTTTCGAGTATTAATTTTTTTTGCGCTGTTTGTTGTTTGTAACGAAGCAACTAATAATGCCAAATGCTTGATCAAAAAATCAAGCAATGCGAAAAATCGAGAAATACGAGGATTCTCTGTAATGATATCCATCTGTTTATAAATCTTTTAATATATCTTGTTACGCTACAAAATATTACATCTGAATTTCAACGATAATTTAGATGTATGGAGAGTTAAAAGTGCAGTGTAGGGAGTCCAAGCACTTGGATGATAAATTGATAGAATATATAAAGCGATATGTAAAGAATATAGTTTTATTATATTTACTTTAGCAAGTTTCAGGGCAGAGCTGAAAAAATATCTAAAAATTTTTAATTTTGTATTTGACATTCCTGTTGTAGTTTCGTTCTCCTGAGTATAATATATATATATATATATATATATATATATATATATATATATGTATATATATATATATATATATATATATATATATATATATATATATATATATATATATTTGTCGTGAAGAAGGTAGAAAATATTGAACTGTTTCTAAATAATAAGTACATTGAGATATCTATCAAATACAAATAGAATCCGAGCTACGAAGGTTGCGTGCATACTTAGGTTCATATCGACATTTCAGGGTACATAGAGATCCTGTTAAACTATTTGCAAATATTAATATCATTTTTCACTACGTAAATATATTGACTAGTATTCATTTTAAAGGCTTAATAGTGTCGTGAATATCTCGAAAATTGTTAGATTTCCTATTATTGCTATGGTTTTCTGGTAAATTTATTGTAAGTTTGTAAACTTCACCAATTTCAAAAATAAACCTCATATTTTGAGGACAATTTCAATAATAACTGTAGAACTATTTTACATAAAGTTCTGGAAAATGCTTTTGAAATTTTTAGAACATACTATTCCAATTGACACCTCACACAAAAAAAATTTTTGCCTCCTCTAAAATTTCTTTATAAATATTTTTGAGTGTTCGCAATTCAAATATATATGAATTAATACGCGATATAAATACTCTGTCAATAGGTGACTGAGAGCAATGGCTGTGACAGATGGACAGACACGTGAATGGTATTTTAATACACTAAAACTAACACTAAATGAAAGTTTCATAAAAACAAATAAAAATTCAAAAAGTTGATACAATACACGCATTTAAATAAAATGCATATATAAATATGTATCACCACAGAACTGAGATCGTTTTACCCGCTCATGACAAGCTTACTGGACACACCAGCGATAATAATTTATATGGGCACGGCGTAGGTGAATCAGAGGTGAGATAACGTTAAGTGGGAGCAGAAAATATTATAGTCTGTTATACTCTCTATTGTTTTGCTTGTACATGCATATATAAAAGGAAAAGTGACACAAGGTTTATTTTTATGTCGAATAGCGACGTGATATAAGTCCATTTCACTCCCAACTGTAAAAGTGGCTTTGTCTCCTCTATTAAAGACGGGTTCGTATATTCATCATATTAACATAATTTATTTTGAGAAACAAGACGAAGATAAGGGCTTAGAAAAAGGCAAGTTGGACTTTTTCAAATAATACTTGGGAACAATTATCTCGAATAATTTGATGTTATCAGACTAGATCACAAATAAGTTTTAGCGAAAGACAATTGCATTTGGAGAGTGGTATTTTGGAATTTATAAAATAACTAAATTTTCAAATTTAATCCAAATCAAAACATGCAAACAAGTGTTTAAATCTGTTATGATGTAATCTGGACGCTATGAAGAGCAAGATATTTAAAAGAAACGAACACATAACTGTTTGAATCTGTTATAACATAATCGAAACTCTGTGAACTGTGCGTGATAATAACTATATATTATTTGTACATAATTTGTAGAATATAAGACATAATTTGTATTCAGTCAAAAATTTTTGTATTTTTTAAAAGAAACAACTTAAATATAACACGGTATCTGTCACAAAACTCTAACCATAAGTGGTACAAACGATGTTTTAAATTATCATATTCTTAAAAAAAAATAGGATAATTTAAAATACTCATGTCTTCCTTAAATAATATAATTTCTTTTAAAGAAAAAAATAGGTCATGTTTTTAATTTATATAGGATCGATTGTCTAAAGTAATATCATAAAGAAAACGAGTATATTTAATTGTAAATACAAAGTAATTTTATCAAGTAATCTATTCATTTGAGGAATTATTTCAACCTTGGAGAATGTATCATTTTCTAAATAACGCATATTTCGTTTTTTTTCTTTGTATTGTATTTTTATGGTTTCGCAATCCAATCCAAAAAAGACCGAAAATGAAGTTGGATCATATAGGATTACTCATATTCCGTTCGTCTGTGTATTAACCGTGTTTCTCAGAAATTGTTTGATTTATATCGGTATTTATTTCAGAATTTAATCCTCGAAACAAATATAATTTTTGTATTAATTTTATATTCGTGTAGTATATCGACACAAAGAGAAAGTTGTAAGGATCCTAAAACATATTTTTCAGAATTTTATGTGAGGAAATTCTATGACATGACATTAATAGTGTCTATAAAAATATGTTCCTCTTTCAATCTTCGAAATTACCATCGTCGGAATTACGAAGAAAACATTGTTACTATGAGTGTGTCTGAAAAATATGGCAATGATTTTGAATACCTTTTAAGAAATTCAGGTTAATAATAAACCACTAACCTAAAAATATTCTAAACTATGTATCTATATAGCAAAAATAATAATATTAATTGTAACTTTACTTTAAATAATACTTCAATGAAAATACTAATATACTTCCTCTTAAATGTTATATGTACTTAAATGTTTACAGAACTCTCCATACCTAACGATTATACGCTGAATAATAACGAGAAAATACGTGCAAAATGTTTATAGAACTTTCAATTATCTTCGTTGGAAAAAGAACAATTTTACTCTCAGATGGGAAACGAGTGCACTGAATATTTAGAAAAGGGAATTTACTCGCAAAATATATTCTAAAAATGCGAACAGAATAAAATAATATATTTAATGAAATACCGCCAAAAACAATACATCACTTACATTGATAATAACGCCCTCGACTTTGCAAGTCTGAAAAAATAATAACTCTTCAACGAACTGTTACTAAAGATAACTGCAGAACGGTATTCACAGCCGTCGCAACGTCGGCATCGCGCTTCTAATGAATATAATTAGGCAAAAAGCGTTTAAAACGTTATGCCGACGCCAAAATACCGTCTCAATTGCCAGTCTCAATGGCGCGGGAGTACCAAAGTGTAAGCCGTCCAGACAAGCTTCCGAGCGCGTGTCTTGGAGAATTTCCTATTCATTTCATTAAACTTGTTGAAACTAACGGCTCAGCAAAGTTTTAGTGGTTCTCAGTGAAAGGGTTATTATCGGTAGCTATAAGACAATTGTAAACCTGTACTCTGAAAGGATTTGCAAAAAATATTTGGGAAGATGCAGGACAGAATGCATTAAAATCAATTCTGGAATGTTTCTCTATGTGTTGTTTGTACACGTATCACACTTAAATTGTTAGCTTAATTTACATGAAGTTTTCTGAATAAATATAGTGGATAACTTAAAGCAACATTTAGGTTTTATTTCTTCTCATTTAGTTCACTCAATGAGGAGATATGAATATTTAATACTTGGAAATGTTCATTTACATTGCATTAGAGCCACAACAAAAAATTGTGTAACTACACAAATCCACAGTGCACTTATTTATATCAATAGATGCCGCTACGTGTATTTTAAATGGCCCAATGTAATTTCTACCTGGACATACATTAGTGAGTTGGACATGGTTAGAAGTGAAGTGTGGAAATATGCTTCTGAAAAACGACGTCAGTATGTTTTTCAGTCGACTGCATGTGCGAAGTCGCGGGAACAGCTATTTTGAAATAAAATATATTTTATCTCAAACTAACAGTAATTGGAGAGTACTTGAATTGAAAACCATTACACAAACGTCAAGATCACATGACCTTACATCTTTTCTTTATTGACTTATTCTATGGCTAAATACTTTCAACTATATGTTTTTAAGGAGACTTTTAAACCGTTTTGGTGTTTCTCTGATTTTGATAAAATTAATAACTCATTTTACTATGAAGTGTATTACGTAATGATTTATATAAAATTAACTATTTGTAAATAAATGTACGCAATTTGACGGTATTACATAAGAAATTTAAAAAAACATTATATTTAAAATTCAACTAAAAAAATTGGTAAATTATTTTGTTCTATTTATGACAAAAAATTTACGTCAAATATTTTTATTTTCCTACTTCTTCCGATTTTTCCACTTACTATTTTAAATTTCTTTTTGAAATCTTTATTTATTTTATTATTAACTTCAAAGTATATCGTGTTGTTGTATTAAAATAAAGACCCTACAGCTATTTGTGTAGAATTGGAGTGAATATAACGGTTTTCAGTCAATGCATTAAAATAAATGTAAATAAACCAAGTAAGTTTCCAAAAATAATTATAATAATTTAATCTAATACGAAAATAATTTAATTTAATAGGAAATAAAAAAAAAACAGCCAAGTGTGATCCTAGCTTGACAGTCAAAACCATTTATCATATTCCGTGCTTCATTTGAAGTGAAATTACATTAATTATCACCAGTCATTATTACTTAAAATAATTAAGTACGGGATATATAAATTATTGTTAATAATATTTTTTCTGCAAAATAACAGTCTTTATGTATAATGGAGTTTATAATATACACGTACAGAGTATTGATAAAGTATGACACCGCTAAATGTAAATATTCATTATTTCAAAAATGTTATCCTGTTATATGTTTTTTTTAAATCTACAAAAGTTATGTTTATGAAAGAAAAACTCAAAATTTGCCGACAATGTCCATCACCCCTTTAAAAGAAGAATCATGCTGTTTCTAGGGTGGCGCAGTTAAACTAGGAACCCTTATAGTTTCACCACTTCGCATTGGTGAAAATACATTGGTAACATATTGATACAGCTATTTCGATAAAGGGATCCGTTTATCGGAATAGTAAATTTTAAAGCCATTTTCCATTGTGTTACATGTACACACCCCTTACCTGCTATATTTTTTGCATATCTGAAGAGGGTTCATAATAGTTAGTATTCAAAATTAAATGGGCTCTGCTAGTTTACGCGTAATAATCGACCAGTTTATGACATGCAGTCTGGTCTATGTCAAGGTCACAAATGAAGTTCCCTTAGTCTATTAGTAATTGATTGACATAAACTTGTATTGCAAAGTGACCAAAGTAATTTTATGTTGAAGTACTCACTAACTCCCATTATTCTGTTTATTCATATTGTCTACTCAAACGGTTAAAAAGTTACGATCGACTTCCTGCACAATACTTTAGGCACTTTCTCACGGAGGGAATAGTTTACCAGAATTTCATTTTTTAAGACCTTTTTATTTTTTCAGATTTTAAGACCTCTTACAGCGGATACGTTTTTTATTTACTTTCTTAATTTGTTTGCGTTAATCACAAAAAAATGTTATTTGTAAATTAGAAAGCTGACACTTTTAAGAAAATGATTAGCCACATATAATTACGTTATGATTCATAGGGGTAGAGTCGTTATAAAAAATGTAACAAAAGTTGGTGTACACTGCCTAAACGAGGCAAGCTAGATAGAGACCGATTTATTTATTTACTGATAATCTCGAGTATTCCTGCCGATATTCCCTCGATCCCGACGACCGACGTCGTTTGGCGAAAGGAGTGAGATATTTAGAGATCTTGGGTGGGGCTTTAATTAAATTAAAATAAAATTATGGACCACATATAATAGGGAACTTTCTTTCATCGGAGTTTAGAAACCATATGGGGGCATCTTAATATTGTGTTAAAATAATTGGTTATAACATATAACACACAAGTCATGTAACAGCATTATAAAATATAACAATAAAATTATCTTCATTTTTGAACTTTTTAATGTGCTTTACTTGGTTAGCTTGATTTTATAATATTTATGCAATTACTTAAGGTATTTCTTGTAATCTAGTTTACCAGAGTACTTAAAACGCGGTATTCATTGACGAACATTCTGCTTAAGACCCACAAAACAAATTTGAAAACCAGCAGATCCTCAAGTGACACAGTTTAGGCAGACAATATACCTACGATATCAGGACTGTGGAATCGGAACTCAAAATTCAACGACAGTCTTCACTTGAAAGTTAAAATTATAGTTTGAAAACAGCAGATCTTAAGTCTCAGAGTTTAGTTGGAACTTGGAGTGCAATGACAACAGTTTGTTTTAGCTTCACGTCCTTAAGGGACGTGATGCTAAACAAAACCGTTTAAAACAAACTTATGTATACCCTAAAATTTAAATTCCACTGTATATTTTTTGTAAATTTCTCTCTTTTTGTAAATATTGAGACATAAAATGCGAAAAGTTGATAATATTTTTAAGGATATGCATCGTAATTTCTATAGTTTCGTTTGAAAAAATTATTTATTTCAAAGAATAAGTTTTATGTTTGAATAAAATGATTATGTTTGAATGAGTTTTATGTTTGAATAAAATGATTATGTTTGAATGAGTTTTATGTTTGAATGAAATTTTTGTTCAAAGAATTGAAAAAATTAAAGAAGAAAGAGAAATTTTAGCACATATTTGTTATCACGTTTCTATAGCAGCGATCGAGGCCGTTGGCGAATAACTCGCATGCTCGTAATCATCGATATCGACTATTCCAATCACAGACCTCACGATAATATAAATATGCATGAAGCCCGGTGCGAGAGGGCAACGCACGTTCGGCAATATGCGAAATCTGGTAAATGAAACACGAACCTGAAAATAGAGACGAGGAAAATGCGCAGATTTTTTTCGATGACAAGTTTCACTAGATTTCAAAGAGTATCGAGATATATTTCGAATAGCACGTTTTAAAATTATTCAATGGAAAATGGTTTTGCACGGATTCTAATTCAACCAAATATATGAATGAAAAATCACAAAATCTTTTAAAAAAAAGGGGTTTTGTTAGTTTTGCTGATAAAAGGATTAAGATTTAACTTAATGCCAAGCTCTATTAAAGTTCTTTAAAATTTACATAAAAATAACTGTGATTAAAAGTAAACTAAAAACATTACTTGCTTAAACTATGGTTTTATGAAGTTATGATTACTCACAAGAGACTTTAACTGGCGACTGTAGTATGACGTGGACCGTAATATGTCCTTAAAACCTCATTTAAAGTGAATGTTGTGGATTCCTAGAAAGCGTTGATAGACACCATCATGTAAAATAGCGGTGCTACCATTTTCATGACGGCCGTAATAGCGGTGGTAAACACTTTGGCAACGTTCATGTGAGTAAAGCCGTAAACATTTTATTAAAAAAATAATTGAAAATATAAAATTATGTTAAGAAAGATGAGGAAATATTATTAATTTCGGGAAGGATTTTTCTCTGAATGATATTTTACATTTCTTTATGAGTCGTCGTTTATCAAATATATTAATAATGCTTTGTCGATATTGTAAATTTTCCTCATTTCCATGCTAATAAAGCATAACATATAGTGGCTAGGTAGCAAATATTTTTGTAATAAGGATTACGTTTTAGCATAATGAGAAATTAGATAACGATATTAATAGAAAATATAATTACGTGATAGTTTGTAGTGAAGTAAATAAGATATGGAGTTCACAACCAAAAAGTTTTACTTCATGATATTGAATATTGAATATATTTGGCGTTAATTTTGTAGAAATTCATTATTCACAATTAAATGAAACTACGTGATGTAGTATTATTTCTACTTTCTTTAAGTTCTTTACCACGACCTAGGTTTCGTTGTATTACATCTTCAGGTAGGTTATTAGCAAATATAGCCAATCTCTATATTTTTAAGAAAGTAGAAATAATACTACATTATGTAGTTTCATTTGATTGTTTTATCGTATTACAAAGTAATACAAAGGGAAAGAGAAAAAAATACTAATGAATGCTATGTTTTGACAGCAACAGGTTTGCCACCAATGTTATCGACTTTTCGTAAAATAGCTCCCTTATCAAAAATAAAATCGATGGCGAGTACCAGTCGGAAAGGTGACTCACGTGGATTACTCGACTACCTATGTTATTTATGGTGCAAAGAAAATAATGTTAAAAAACAATATTAGATTGATCCATTTTTGAATCTGTACTTAGAATTATGAAAAAAGGGAAAAAAAAGTAAAATAGAGTACCATCTAATTGAATTTTTGAGGAAAGTCCAAAAGTAGTTTAACAAAATGTAAATTAAACTTTATTACACGAATATACCATCGCCATCTACTAACAGAAAATCATCTTTCTGAACTAGGTAATCTACATATGTATCATATTAGTCAATTAATTTGCAAAATTTTCGTTAATTAATATAATAAACGATATAATCAAATGTGAGTATTATGGACGCGTAGTAAGAAATACGATTTAGATAATTTTTATTCAGTAAGTGAAAAAAAGGTTTAAAAATAAAAATGTAGTATTTTAAAAGTAATTTCTAATAATGCGTTATTTATAGTCTTTGATTATAAGATAACATGGAAGAGAATATTGTTACCTTTAAGTTGCCTCCCATTTAAAGATTTGTGTTAATTTGTGAACTTAATTTAAAAGTAATTTCTAATAATGCGTTATTTATAGTCTTTGATTATAAGATAACATGGAAGAGAATATTGTTACCTTTAAGTTGTCACCCATTTAAAGATTTGTGTTAATTTGTGAACTTAATTTAAAAGTAATTTCTAATAATGCGTTATTTATAGTCTTTGATTATGAGATAACATGGAAGAGAATATTGTTACCTTTAAGTTGCCACCCATTTAAAGATTTGTGTTAATTTGTGAACTTAATTTAAAAGTAATTTCTAATAATGCGTTATTTATAGTCTTTGATTATAAGATAACATGGAGGAGAATATTGTTACCTTTAAGTTGTCACCCATTTAAAGATTTGTGTTAATTTGTGAACTTAATTTAAATTTTATCAACGCTCCTTTTGTTATTAAATTCATTCCGATGAATTCCGATAATTAATTAGAGCTTTCACAAATTTCGTTACATTCAATGATGAAGCGTTGTATCTCGTATACATAGAATAATATATACAATTTTAAAGGACAATAATGTGAAATCATATCTGGGAACCATGATCGATGAAAATATAGAAATAATCTCGAAATTCAAAGTTGAGATCTTGGTAATAGGTGTATTTCTGCTAAATTCACTTAACACTTCACGTATGCAATGATAACTACCTAATTCTTATTGGTTCAACGTTTTTTTATTACAGCATTAAATTAATTTAATTTAATTTTTTTGGATTTCGTTGCTGTTTTTTATTATTTATTCAGCAAAAAAATCCTTGATGCGTACAGTAATAATAACTTTAGGCTATTTATTAAGTTACTGCAATTATGGTACCTATGTAAAATATAGAAAACGAATCAAAAGGTAAATGAGAAATATGTAAATTTTAATCATTCGAATATTCATCAGTAGATCACGGGTATTATATTCGACTGGGTACCAAACTTAACTTAATTTAATTATTAAGCAAAGTTTAAATGAAAAGTTAATTAAATCTTTTCACCACCTCAAATTCACTTTATTTCGACGTAATCTAAATTAAGCAAAAACATTATTACTCACTGTTATGCCCAACGACAAATATCGAGTAGCAGCCAACAAAGTAGCACCACAGCGCAGTTATGCCATCCGCGTGTCTCTACGGACACTGCCGATATCCAGAACCGAGAGAAGATCCCGAATTCAACATTAGAGCAGTCCAACAGTTAAATATAGAATGATTTTTTTACTTATAAGTGAGTCGTCTTTTAATAAAAGTACACACATATTATTTCAATTTTTTTCATATCTATATAGCTTATGGAAAATTATTATTAATTTACTAAATATTTTTGTAGTATATTATTGTAATATAATTCCTTTGATGTTAGCGCTTACTCACTTAGCGAGACAGCCTGTTGTTTATTTTTTTTATAATTATTATCATAACATTGCGTTGTTAAACACGGTAGAGCCACCGTTTCTTATTTGTGTTAGTAGTGCTATTATTTTTAATATTGTATACTTTTATACATGCAAAGAACAAACCAAGAATGAGGTTGATTTAAGTAAACAAACTTACAAAATTCATCACTAAATTTGTCGAAAACTATGGAATGCTAAACAAATTTCTAAACAAAGCGATGGAGGCTGCAAGTGCAAGATATAGCTTATTAAAATTCATCCTTAACCAATCAAACGGACGAGCGGAAAGCGCGGGTTCCATAAAATAGTTTGAAAAGTACACACGGCACAGTTGGAATATTTTTTAAAATTACCATTCGGAGAAAAGAAACATTATATGAGTATACCATTGTCCCCTGACTTCCAATATTGTAAACAAGATCATACCGAGACGGTCGATATATTTTAGGCGTTGAATCTTGTTTATGAAAGTTATTAACTGAAATTAAAATATCAATACTCATATGAAACAAATTCGAACTGGTTGGCGGAACTTAGCTTTGCATATATTTGTAACTGGACTGTACATAAAGTTACTGGGCGAATCTTTGTTATCATCAACAATTGTAATTAGATCTGTATTTCAATTGCGCTCTTTATTTTGCGTCTCGAAACCAGCATTTTTCGGACTCACCGTTTAACGGAATACCAAATATATATATACTTTTATTTGTCAGTATGGCTTATTAATTGACAACATTATTAACTACTGCTATATGCTATAAAATAATGGGCGCTTTGGAAATTCCACAAATCTTCATAATCGATTTAGTAAACGCGATGAAACTAAAAAAAATTCAAACTTAAAAAATCTGATAAGTTATTAAATCTATCGAATCTGAACCGAGTGAAATTTATGAAATATATAATCATAAAGTGATAAAGTTTTCTAAGACGTATTGCATGCGAAATATACTTCGTAATATCGATGCAAATAATATTCATTTAAATAAGAAAATCTATAAATTTCTTACCAAAAACAAAGTAGGTATCCCCAAATTTGTAACAATACAAAATCCGAGGATCACACAGATAACCAGCCAAAAATAAGGGCTTCTTTTTTAAAATTCGGGAACCACACGGGTAACCAGCTTCAAATAATTGTCTCATTTCCAAACTCAAATACTACACGGGTAATCAACTCCAAATAAGGGCTACATTTTCAAATTCGAAGTAACAAAGGTATCATCCAAACCGGAATACCAAAAAAAATACCTAATATTTGAGGCCACATACCAAAAAAACAGTATAGGTATATGCAAATTACCTTTGTATATATCTATACTTACCTACATATTCACCACAGTACTTGTTGGTTTACGTCGAGACAAAGTCCAACGAATCTAAAATGGATGAGTTTTCTCCTCGTCACGGAAGAGTATCAGTTTCCATCTTCCCGCTCAACCATATTAAATTGATTTTGCTAAAGAGCAAAATCAATTTAATATGGTGGAGCGGGAACCCTTAGTTGCTTCCAAACTTTAGAGACTATCATACATAATATCATTATCATTAAACTTATATCACTCAAGCTCATTCATGGCACCTGTACCTGTATGAAGTAACATACAAAAAAAATATAGTCGAATTGAGAATCTTCTCATTTTTTGAAGTCTATTAGAAATGAACCTGTTAATTATCTCCGTAGATATACCATATGTATAAATAATTTAAATTTAATGTTTCTATATGAATTACATTTCCTGTTTGGTAAAGAAATTTATTGGGGAAAGAACAAAATAGGGCTGACAATAAGAAAAACAATTAAACCTTAAATCCTGGATGTTGATTTATGATTCGACTTTTTTACAAAAGTGTTTGACTTTAAGCCTTGCTGATAGACATGGCGATACCATTTTTGACTGTAAACTGTATTCAACCACTGCCATTATTTAGGCTTTTAGACCTTTACTTTTCTGATCATCATTAACGCCTCAACTTGTTAGAAAAAAATAATTTCACATTAAAATTATTTTTATTTACGTGTCTTTTTCAGTTTGAAAAAGAGAGCAGTTCATATTCCAAATTTCCATACATTTATTTTCTCTTCTTAACACTCTAGAGATAGGGTTGTAGAGTATAACATTAATAAAGACAAAGGTATCAGTGAACGTATTATGAAAATTAGTCCAATAGTTTTATGAAATAATTTCCTTTTAAAATAAGTGTGCAGACTATATTACTGTAACCATCTCAAAATATAGGAACGTATTTAAAAGTTTGAAATTATAAATTCAACGATTGAGATCAACGCTAATCACTCAAACATAACTGCATAACACAATCCCGTGTACAATAACGCTGCACAATACCCATTTCCGTTTGTAAAAAAGTAGTGATGATTGGTAAAATGTTAATAAGCGACCCAGCAAAGCTCGACGAAATGGTTCGCTCGCAATATGGAGATGGTTAAATGTTTATTTTACGCTCTGGCGTGAATTTTCATAAAAATGCAAATTGGCCCGCTGTTGCACCGACTTCGAAGCTACTTACGCAAATGTAATGAGCAACTGTTGGTTACGCTCTAGCTGTTGAGAAAAAAATTCTTATTTTGTAAAAAAGAAAACCCAGGATACAGTAGAGAGGATATTAAGAGCTTTTGGGTGAGGTTCGTGTGGAGAGTTTTCGGATACGTATTCCTAATTCCATGACCAACAATTTTTAAATTCGTTTTAATTTCAGTGAAATCATATCTTATATTCCATGTATCATTGAACCATGTTGAGAGTTTTGGCAAATTGCCAAACCACTTTATTTTGCCATATAATTTTCATTTTATTCAATTTTCTTCTCATATCATGTAATAAAATAAAATAATTACTATTGCCGTTATTCAATATGATTTATTTAAACAAAATAAATTTATTTACTAATTTTCTCAACTTTTCAATACCATAAAAAATAATCCCATTCATGTAGGCACTTATTTTTATGTATATTCAGGTTATGGCAGCAAAGAGAAATGTTTAATACTGTATATAATATACATACATATATGTACATATATATATATATATATATATATATATATATATATATATATATATATATATATATATATTCAAAAACTAAAGTAGTCTAGCATAAACTTTTAGTCGACTATGTCAGGTAAAAAAATTTTATTGCAAAATTATAATTTAATATTGATTATTTCTATTAAGTGATGGATTAATTTTACTAATATTTTATATTTATAATATATTCTAATTTAATTAAGCTTAATTTAGGTATACTAATTCGGTTAAATACCACGTACTTCTTTGAAATCTGACTATAATATTTGAAATAAAAATCGCTTGTGGAAAATACCTTAATTCTTAAGTTCATGAGAGATATATTATTCAGTGATTTTGTAAAAGGTAAATTCATCAGTTGAGTGAAATAATAACAGAAACATTCTTTAAAGTGAGTTCTTGATTTGTAGACATAATTTTTGCAAGCCAAATCATCTGGAGAAGTGCAAATAAGAAAATCGAATTATTTTATATGCAGTTGTGTACCATAATGATATTGGCAATGTTTGGAGGATCGAGTTACATTTTCCTTTCTAATTGAGGTCCCTAACTCTATCAAAGTATTTTAAAATGCATTAGAAACAAATAGCGCGAAATAGAATAGACAGCGACATTAATGGCACCTTTGAAAAATATCGACATCTTTAAGTATCGAGTACAATATTTTCGTTACCAATACTTTTGACCTTTTAAGCAATACTTTATTCACATCAACCCTTTACAGCAGGTATCGCATCGAATCTCTTTCGACAGCTTTCTATATAATATTTCAAAAACACTTTTTGAAGTACAACTGAATATTGAACACACAATATTGCCAAAATATTATCATATTTCTGACAGTCCATACTTTTTATAATTTAAGAAAATACATCGTTCGTATGTTCCGTTCCAAGTAAAACAACCAACTTCGTACGAAGGACCTTTTTCGCGTCTAGCCTCAAATGAAACGATTGGATAAAATAATTTTATATTTTAGAGACACCGAAGAAGAATGGAAAATTATCTACCTTATTAAAATATACACTTTTCTGTAAATGTTTAGATGATCTGTATAGTGTTTTCATTTTCTTACACTGGTTTTTATCTACACTTGAAATAAAAAATGGAGTACTTATATTATTGTATTGTCCTTTTACAGCTAAAAGAAAATTATGAGATTTGCATTGAATCGTAATAATCTTTGAAATTGAATAGTAATAATCTTTATTTATATAGAAGAGGAAGTTGACTGACTGACAAAGAGATCAACGCACAACCGAAACTGCTGAACCTAGAATCCTGATTTTTTTTGCAGATAAGTTCTTTATATAGCGTAAATGAGAAATGAGAAAGGAAGTTTGGAAATTCTACCCATATGGGGTTAAAATAGGGGTTGAAAATTTGTTTGAAATTACCTCGGTTTGTAAGTGAAACAGGGGATAAAAATTTGTACGGAAGTCCGTAAGGCAGAGGGTGTGCCCTAGTATAATTACATTTAATTATTTCAACGATAATTTCAGACATCCAGTAATGTGATCATCTCAGATAGACATTTAAACATGTAATACAAATAAATTCGATTTTATGTATCGTCTATCACAGTGCACACATGCGAGGTAATGTAATCGGTTACATGCGAGGCACTGTGCACTATATGCGAGTTAAGATAATAGGTTATAAAAATAATATTTACATTGGATTATTTAAGGTTTTCAAGAAATTAATGGTACGCACAGAAATATGTAACGAAAAAATTTCAAAGAACCCTATGAGAAGTATGCTTTAGACAAAGAATTTTCGTTATTACATTACTTTTAATAATTTTTATCAAACCAGTAGTAGATGGTATCAATTTCCCTTGAACTTTTTCTTCCTTTTTTAACAGAAGTCAATTATATACATAACACGTGAAAATCTTTAACACCTTTCCTATTACTGGTGTGAGAATATCCGCAATACTAATCATCTACCAAATTTTATCCAATAAATTTTCACTCCAACAACGTAATAAATGAACGAAATATCGTAATCAAAATATACGATAAAAGAACAGAAAAAACTCAGGCAGCAATATTCACTATTCATAAATTAAACACAGTAAAAGCAGCTTTATGGTTCAATCAGTGGAAAAATTGTGGTGATGTCAAACAAAGTATCGTCGATATAATAAAAAGCCGCCTGTAGTAACCGCTGTGGACAGTAATGTTTGAATAATGCTTTCAGAGCGACGTTATGGCGGTTTGTGTGGAGTTTTATGACTGGATCTGGTTTTTTTTCGTTAATAGTGATAACAAGTTGCAGATTTAAGAGGAATTATGTGGATAACAAAAATTCAGATAGGAAAATAATAAAATAAAATAATCCTTTTGTGTCTTAAGTTTCAATGTAAAAATACACCGCGTTGTTTCTCTTATTTTAATCAGATAAAGCATTTTTTTTAAACGAAATGACAAAAAATATTTTACTTTGTTTCTTTCAAATTAACAGATATTGTATAAGTTTTGTAGATTATCATTTAGTACCCGTAGAAGTAGAAGGTATTTTATTGTTATTAGTATATATCTTTATTAGTAATTATTTATTTAATAATATATTTTATAAAACAGTTTGAACTCAAAGTAACTCCACTGGGGTAGAAGGGAATTGTGAACTGTCGTGACTATTGGAAATATTAAAGGAACAAATAGACATAAGGCGTTTGCATTTTAAAATCTAGTAGACGGATAAATTTCTTCAATGTATCCTTCAGTATGAAAACTTACGTTAATTCATATGACTATCAAACGCTTACATTTGTTACGAGTCAAAGTGTGAAAATAATTTTTCATTCAACGTCATTAGAATAGTGGATATATTATAAATGTACTGTAATGTTTGTGTACTCTCTGATAAATTATTATGGGCTCAATCGTAAAATATGCATTAAGTTATTTTTACCATTAAACTAACCGATGTCAGAATACGTTTAAGATATTTATTTCCTGTAATCGAGTAATTGTACCAGAATTAAGTTAATTTTTCAGATTGATGGAATTGCTAACAAATGTCAGTGCTATTTATTTGGAATTGCTAACAAATGTCAGCTACATTTAATACTTAGAGTATTAACGCGTCGCATGTTTTTCAGTGTTTTGACAATCCTGCGATGATTCTCAACTTTCTGTTATTTATTACCCTAGTTCTAATAATGTTGTATTACACCCATTCCACACGATACGTAAAAAACTTTTCCCTTAAAAAATCCTAAAGATTTTATCGTTTCCATTCTATTTTCTTTCGAAAATCGTTTTCCATTCTACTTTCTTTGGCTAATTGTGGAAGACTGTCTTAATTGTTATCAATAATAGTATATAAATCTGATTCTAGGAATCCAGATCTAATATCATGATAACTTCAGGACCGTTTGGGATGTCACGGCGAAACCAAAAGTTAGTTGGTACTAGCTTTACTATTCATAACCCTTAGCAATCAAGTAGGTAGATGGTAATATTAAGTAAAAAATGGTAACGCGAAAATCAGAGAGAGATACTTTACATATCTGCATTGAACATTGTATTTTATATTTGATTATTCTATTTTACTTATCTGCATTGAACAAACAGCAATTTAATAATGTCAAAATTCACCTGCAAGTCTGAATGTACAACCCCATTAAGTTTAAAAAAGTCATTCTTTTATCATGCCTTCCCTTTCTAAAGTACATCGGCAACATTTTACTTGCATGGTTATCGAGTGATAAATGTAAAAATATTTATTCGACTGATTTTGCGTATACATCAATATTAATTTCACCAAAAAAATTAATATTCTCAAAATTATATTTTTATATGATCTTCCACTCTAATGGGCAATGCACAGCGTTAATCAACGACAATTCTCATAATTAATAACTTCCGCGCCACTCTTAATTATTTTTTAAATCGTGATAGTCTGAATCTATTGATTTCGAGACGAACTGATATATTGATAATTCAGTAAAATCCTTTAACCACGATTATAAAAAAGTGGCTATTGATTATGGTAAAATAACCATGGTAATGAAATATGTTGTCTATATACATATGTAAAGGCCAGAAATACGAGATAAATGAAAAACATTTATAGTAAACTTAGTCTCAGATAAGTACTATGTCTATCAGTATACCGTTCGTATAATTCTCTATTTAAATAAGAAAAAAAATTGTTATTATCTTCATTCTGTATATTTTCCTTGTCAATAAATTTTTTTTTAAATAATCAGACCTTAAAATATTTGGTAAAATGACACGTATAATAAAATTGGAAACGAGAATAAGGATATAATAGAGAAGAATAAATATTTAGTATTATTTAAAGCATGTAATTAAGTAAGTAGAACATATATCCAATACATTATCGTGAATATCTCACAAACTATGACATCTAGAATTATTGTTATAGGTTTCCCACAACCTATTTGTAGGTTTGTAAAAACTATGTTTTTCATAATTCTTTATTCAATAGTTTCGGGAGAGTAGCATATTTTGTGAAAATTTGTTCAGTACGTATCAAAAAATATGAAAAAAATATTTTTAAAATCTTTATAACTATAGCCTGTTCAAAGGGGGAAAACGGATATCGTTTAAAAGGGATACATACTTTATCGCATCTATGGAATTAAAAAAAATATCGCGTACGAAATTTGTGACCCAAAAATTTCCTTACAAATATTTTTCAATATTAGCTATTGAGATATATGCAAATTAATATGCTATGTTACTGTGCTAAATTAAAATTTCTGTGTCAAGAAATTTCTTAGAAAAACGGTAATAACCGACTGGGAGATATTAGATATTAGCAAAGATCCCACCTGAAGATGTTGTAATACAACGAAACCTAGGTCGTGGTAAAGAAATTAAAGATAGTAGAAATAATACTACATCACGTAGTTTCATTTAATTGTGAATAATGAATTTCTACAAAATTAACGCCAAATATATTCAATAAAGTGTTGCCTTTGCGCCATCGAGCCACTTTGCAATAAAATGGATAATTATTTCGTTCTCATTAACAAAATGATTTTGAAAGCAAAAAATATATGTCGGAATCATCTACACTATGAAATACTACCTAATACACCTAATACAGTATGACTAATCTATATTATGTTTTTTTATATCTTAATCCATTCAACAAAAATTCTTTATGAAGACTTCTTAGGTCACCTGCAAAATTCTTTGTACAGGTGACCTAAGATTTCAAATTTGTTCCTTACCTTTGTGTAGAATACCAAAAAAGTCTAGTGAAAATCGAACTTGAGTGATCATTGTTCAATATGTTTGTGTTTACAATTTTCATATAAATTAATGTTGTGTAAAAAATAAAAACATGAAAAAATCAATAAAAATTTTACAATTATATACTTAAAAGTAATGATATTGGTAATGATTTGGTTATCATTCGTATTTAAATAAACAAATTATCTCAGTCTACCTTCTATTAAGAAATTAGAAATTAAAACAGTTTTCATTTATTAAAAAATACGAATATTTGTAGAACTCGCGTAACAAAGATTAGTGACACGCTTCGACATATCTAAATATTTGAGGATATTCAAGACTTCTATTAAACTATTTACAAATAATGGGAAAACGTGAAATTAAAAATTTATGCGACAGTATTCTAATACACCTTAGGTAGACTTCTAGTTAAAACGTTATTTTTTATAAATTCGACTTTTGCGGTTTTGTAGGTGGGGATCTTTTTCGCTAAAATTGTAAAGAAAATTAAAAATCTTTAGAACTGCCACGTAAAAATTGGAATAAAATTTTAGAATTTCTGTAACTTGCTCTTTTTTAATACCCAAACAAAACATGGAATTAGAAAAAAAAATTTTGTTATTCTACTTTTTCCATATAAAATTTCTATACGCTAAAATTTGTTTATCACTATTCCAAATTTAAACTTCTGAGAGAAAAACTTCCTGAAAGAAAAACTTCTGAGAGATATATCAACGCATAGTGATCGTATGAGATTCCCGTTTTTTTTTCTTTTGAGGTACGGAAACCTTTTTTTTCTTTTGACGTTTCGCATCCTCTCCCACACTTCGGAAGCATCTCCGGAACTGGAATTTTAAAGTGGTGTAAATAATATCTCTAATTAGAACATTAGTTCTCACAAGTACAAAACATTTAAATTTTTTATATCACGTGGTCTCTGAGGGTACTTATAACAGACAGATATTCACCGAAGTAATATCACAAGTACATCACTTTTTTGATATAGGTAAGAAGCTTTTAGATATAACGCCTATTGACACTTGATAAAATTATAGATAATTCCAACAAATTGTTCATTACTCCAACATAACATCTAGTAACTTATTTATTTCTGAAATAATTGCGTTCTCATAATTTATTTACATTCCCAGAAAACTGATAGCAATAAAAAAACTAATAGACAAATCAAATATTAAACAGTTAAGAGCAGACTTGAGGCTGATTGAAAAATTCTCAAACTTGTCACCTAAAAATTTATCTTTTGTTGTTTTTATTATATAAAATTCAACATTTTTCCATACCTAAACATTCTTCTAACGTTCTGTTTTGCGACACTGCGCTGTAGAGGCTGTTTCTTTTAAATAAAATAAAAAAAAATAATTCAGTAGCGATACTGAATTAATTTTCATTTGTTATAACTTTGATGTGAGCTTTGATTTGGCAATAAACTACATATTCTTGGGATTCATGACATCAAGCGAAAAAAGAAAACTATTGTCTGTATGTGGTTTTCCTCTCCTAATAATCTCTTGACCACAAAACTTTCAATATTAACAAAGATGGAAGATTGCATTACGTAAATAATTATGTAATTTGATTTTTCTCAACTCTCCTGAATATTCTTAACTATTTTCTTCTTCCCATCACCGACAGGACATTTAGTACTAAAAATACGTGTTTAGTTGTAAATTTGATGTTTTGTTATGCCTTAATTTTTCCTCGTAAATAAGATAGGTCAGAGTTTTGAATAAACATAAAAGTCTCGGTCCATTCAACTTAAAATTTACGTTTTTCATTTTCCGTTTTTCTTTGCTTCTTCTTAGTAGCCATGTCAAACAGGAAACTTGAAAATATTTCATTTTATAATAAAAATGCCATTAACATGAAATAAGTATAATTCTTAAATTTTTGATGAAAATATCTGTAGGATATGCAGCTGTTTAGAAAAATACAGATAATTTTACTCTTTCAGTAAATACTTTTGTCACCCGCGCGCAGTTTGTGAACGGGGCTATGACTAAATAATGCATAATGAGACTACTGATAGACTGGCTCACTCTACTTGTGCATATCGCGCACGCCTTCTCTCCCCCGCTATGCGTATCCCACGGGTCCTTCCCACCCACATGCGTCACCTTCTATCCCACATGCGTTTCTTTGACCCCTTTAGGGGGTCAAAGAGACGCATGTGGCTCACGAGCCGCGGTTTGCAGACCACTGATCTATGATAATATTATAAAAAAGGGGTTTGTTTAATTGTAAATAAATAACAATTTTAGCAATTAATTTATTCATTTACAAAATTATTGCGATTTTATTTGCGAAATTATTGCGATTTTGTATTTCCTTGTTCTGCATTATTATAGTTTCGTACTTTGACAAAAAAAGACGAAACTGCTATAGAATAATTCACGTGACCGTACATCAATGTTTCACTCATTTTTCGTAGAAATCCTTTCACTTATGTTATTAATAGTCAAAACAATAGTAGAATTTTCTTTTTATTTATTCCATATTCTTCTGGTATATTAACAGAAAGAGAAAGTTATAGGGATTCTAAAAGAATTTGTGTCAGGAAGTTCTAGAGATATTGCCAAAAAACATTCCCAAACAATTACACCCCCTCCTCTCAATTTTTGAAACTGCTACCGTCGAAATTAAGAAAGAAAAAATCTTTATGAGAAATAGATCTGAAAATGATTGTTATGATTTTGAATCCCTTACCGTTTGAGAACAATTTGTTGTAAAAGTACGCTAAGCTATATAATTACGTGTTTAAAAATAGTATTATTATTTATGATATCACTATAAATAATGTTTTAATAAAAAGAGTCCGTATGTTATGAATAAGAATGAGAATATTAATTATGAATAATAACGAAAAAATGCGTACAAAATGACTGTATCCTTTATTCACATTTTGCAATACACGGACCCAGAAAAGATAATCATAACAAAAATATAAATAAAGAAATATCATGCAAAAATGACACCATTAATAAAATACCCCAAAAATAGTCGGTCTCAGTCGAAATCAGTTGTCTTCATAATGACGCCCTCGATTTCGTAAGCCTAAAAAAAAGTCATCAATGAACTGTTACTAAAGACAACTGCAAAACGAGCCTCGTATTCGCGGACGTTGCAATGTCTGAATGGAGACTCTAATGAATATGATTAGGCAAAAAGCGTTTAAAACGTTGCGCCAACGCTAAAACACCGTCTCAATTGCCAGTTTGAATGGCGCAGGAGTACAAAAGTGTAGACCGTCCAGACAAGCTTCCGAGCGCGTGTCTCGAAGAATTTCCTATTAATTTCATTAAACTTGTTGAAAGTTACGGCATCGCAAAGTTTTAGTGGTTCGCAGTGAATGTATTATTATCTGTGCCTATAACAAAACTGTAAACTTTGCATGACTGTGAATTAAAAGTATTTCGCAAAAAAATATTTAGGAACTTACAGGACTGAATATATTAAAATTATTTCTGAAATGCTTTTTTATGCGTTTGTACGCGTTTCACGTGGAAACTGTTACCCGAATTTAGATGAAATTTTCAAAAAAATATAGAAGTTCACTTGACATAGTGTATATATATATATATATATATATATATATACATACATATATAATATAATTCAAATCAATCTTAATATAAACAAATTCACCTCTCTCATATGAAACATTCACTGCTTTTAATGATTCGATATTGATACATCCTTTACCATCATTTATGTACAAAAATAAATGTGTCACAGATTTCTTTGCCCTTTTCAAGGCTGATATTAGAATCGGAGCTATTTCGAAATAAATTGGTATTCTCTTCGACACACTATGTGTTTAAACATAATCAAACAGAAAACGCCACGATTAAAAGTAATTTGAACTTTAATAATCGCATAAGCCGACGTGCAAACTTTTTGAGTAGTGTTTTCTTGTAAAACACGACTTAACTTGTAATCGAACATCAGTCGAGAATCATCAACAATTGCCTAGTGATTTTTTTCAGCGAGGGTATAAAAATATTTACTTCATAAAATAAGAAAAAAATAATTTTCGCTTTAAATGGTTTTATTATATAATCAATGATGTTATTAAAGTTGGAAAGTTATTATGAGTCAACAATTTGGGGCTTAGATCAAATTAAAATAAATCCTCAAGTCAAGTGAATTAGGCAGGCAGTATACCTGCGACATCAGAACTATGGAATTGGGACCGGAGTTCAATGACAGAGTCTTCGTTTTGAGACTCACAATAATAATTTAAAAACAGCAGATCTCCAAGCCCCTTGATGGTACACTTGCAGCATTGGAACTGAAGTGTTGTATCCTGGACCGATCTTGAGATCCCGGTTTAATGACAACAACGTAAGGAACTTGAAGCTAAATAAAACCATTTAAGAGTAAATTTCCCAATAAAAACATAAAACGTAGGAGCTATTAGCTGATAATGGTCTTTAAAACATCCACGGTAATTTCTATAATTTTCTTTGAAGGAAACATCAGAGGAGATTAGTTTAATTTTATGGCTTTATCAAATGGTATTTTGAATTGCATAGTCGGAACATTATTCTTACTTTAACATAATTTATTTTCCTGGTTGAAAGAGAAAAGAAAAAAGAGAAATTTTAGTACATATTTGTTACCATGCCTCTAATAGCAGCGGTGAGGATGGTTAACGAGAAACTCGGATGCCGGCTGGTAATCACCGATACGGACCATTTCAATCGCAGACCTCGCGATAGTATAAATATGCACGAAGCCCATAGCGAGTGGGCAACGCACATTCGGCAATATGCGAAATCGGGTAAATGAAAAACTAGTCTGAAAATAGAGACGAGGAATATGCGCAGCTTTTTTCCGATGATAGGGTTCACTAGATTGAGAGTGCATAGAGTTTTTTTTTCAAAGAGCATATTTTTAATTTTTTTAATGAAAATTGAATTTGTACAGATTCTAATCGACCAAAAATATAAAAGTGAGAAAAATCATCAAGTTTGATAACAAAAATGTGTTTTTTTGCTATGTCACTAAAAAGACTGAGAAGGAACTTAGTGCCAATTTCTATTGAAGTTCTTTAAAATTTACAAAAAAATAATATTGTTACAAATAAAAAAAATACATATTTAAATTTCGCTTTTCTGAAGCTGTGATTTCTTAAGAGAGAGGCAGCGTTGCTTTCAGATAGCGATCGTAATACGACGGTAAATGATATCATTAAAACAGCGTC
The DNA here is from genome assembly GCA_039881145.1 of Druceiella hillmani. NCBI lineage: Eukaryota > Metazoa > Arthropoda > Insecta > Lepidoptera > Hepialidae > Druceiella > Druceiella hillmani. The sequence continues at coordinate 36,134,109 of JAYKKI010000017.1, read as the reverse complement.
TATATAAACTGAGTGGTTTGGATTCCTAGAAAGCATTGACACCCACAATCAAATAGCCGTGCCACCATTTGCATGATGGACATAATAGCGGTGACAAATACTTCAGAAACATAAGTAAAGCAGTAACCATTTTATTAACAAAGTGATTAAAAATGTAACTTATATTAAAATATGAGGAAATATCTATTGTTCTGCAATGGATTTTCTCTGAACGATACTTTTCATTTCTTTATGTCTCTTGATTTTCCAAATATATTAATAAATGTTATCTCGACATCACCAATTTTTCTCATTGCAACGCTAATTGAATATATTTTTTCATGACTTTAAATAATATAATAATGTAAAAGTAAATGTTAAATATATATTTTCAGTAATATAAATGAGGCAGAAATATTATTATGTATTGCTATATCCAACAATAAATGCCGGGAGTATAAATGAGGCAGATACATTATTATGTATTGCTATATCCAACAATAAATACCCAGCAACAAGCAACCAGCCGAAAAATACCCAGCACAGCAGCAATAAGCAGCATCATAGCGCAGTTAGGCTATTAGTGCATCTGCCATCATGGAGTTTGCCCGTATCCAGCACTGAGGTAAGATTCCGAATTCAACATCAGAGTAATCCAGCAATTAAATAAAGTATCATCTTTTTAATTAACCCTGAATGATATTTTTATAAACAATATTCACATACCATCACAATTGTTACAAATGTATTTTTGTTTCATCGTCCTTAGTCGTTTCCAAACTTCAAAGATATTATTGTTAGATTATCATTAAACTTATATCATTCTAACTCATTCACGGCACCTGCAGTGTTCATTGTTGAGGAGTTCCATGGTTTACGATCAATTTTCTTAGTCTAATTTTGACAATGTTTTTTTGGCGCTATACTCATCCAATCAAAAAAAGTATCATCCAAATCGGTTAATAACTACCGGAGATATAGGGTAATATACAAAAAGAATACAGACGAATTGAAAACCTTCTCTTTTTTCTGGAATCTATTAGAAATTAAACTCTTAATTATTTCTGATAAAAACCAAAGAGTAAGTTTCATCAGTGAAAGTTTTATGAAAATCGGTCCAATAGTTTCACCAAAGTATTCTCCTTTTTATATAATAGTGCAGACCATGTTAGTGTAACTATCTCAAAACATAGGAATTTATTTAAAAATTTGAAATTATAAATTCAACGACTGAGATATTTATAATTCAGCACTAATCACCCAACCATTACTGCATAACAAATTCCAGTGTACAATAATACTACACAATACTTATTTCCGTTTGTAAAAAAGTGGTAATGATTGGTAAAATGTCAATAAGCGACCCAACAAAGCTTGGCAAAATGGTTCGTTCGCAGTGCAAAAATGGTTAAAAGCTTATTTTTCGCTCCGCCGTGAATTTTCATAAAAATGCAAATTAGCCCGATATTGCACTTGCTTCGAAGCTTCTTACGCAAATATAATGGGTTACGCTCCAGCTGTAGACAAAAAAAAATCTTATTTTGTAAAAGAGAAAACCCAGGATAGAGTAGAGAGGATATTAAGAGCTTTTAGGTGAGGTTCATGTGGAGAATTTGGGGGATACCTATTCCTGACCCATCAGTAAATATATTAATAATCCTGACCCATACATGTAGACACTTATTTTTATATGTATGTATGTTATGGCTGCAGACAGAAATTTTTATTGCTGTACATATAAGTATATATTCAGAAACTAAAGTGGTCTAGCATAAACTTTGGTAATATCAGGTTTCTGAATCTGCTAAATTTAAACAATTTTTAAATGTCTTATCACATCTCAGTTTAACTATTTAATTGAGTAAAAATTTACAAAAAAATATTATTATTATTATTGTATAAAATATTTTTGAAACTTTCATTTCATCCCACATTTATTTTAGACATTTAAATTTTGTCTGGCTATTACTTCGTTTTGATCTTTCAAATATTTTCCATCCATTTCTTTCATGTTTACTTTCCTTCTAAGATACTTTAAGTCAACAATTAAGTGAATGAATTTATTAAGGCTTCTTTATTAATGTTCCAACTTGATTTTTTCAGGGTCCCGTACCTCAAAAGGAAAAACGAAATCCTTATAAAATCACTCAGCTTTCCACCTGTCCATCTGTCACAGTCGATTTCCCCTGAAATCGCTTAAAGTAGAAAATTAAAATTTTATATAATAATAAATAATATTAAACCACATAAATGTCAATATTTGAACGGAGTATTATAATATATAGGATAAAATATTTAGGACAGGCAAATTAAGTATATCATTTTTTTTTTAAATTATTTTTAATAAATTTATGCAGAATATCTTTCGAAACATAAATAAATAAATAAAATATTGCAATCAAAATATACGATAAAACAACACAGACAACTCATCCAGTAATATTAACTATTCAGAAATTAAACAGAGTTAAAGCAGCTTTATGGTAAATCAGTGGGCAAATTGTGGTGATGTCAAAGTACCGTCGAAATCATAAAAAGCCACCTGTAGTAACCCACCGGACTGTAATACTTGAATAACGCTTTCAGAGTGGCGTTATGAACAATTAAGCGGTCTGTGTGGAATTTTATCACCGTATCTGGTTTTTTGCGTTAATTACGGTAACAAATTGCAGATTTAGGAGGAATTAGGTGGATAACAAAAATGCGTTCCAAATTATAAAATGTTATTCCTGGGAAAATAATAAAATAAAATAATCGTTTTGTGTCTCAACTTTCAACGTTAGAATAGTTCTCTATCGTCTCCTTTTGTTTTTTTCTTTGAAACGAAATGAAATAAATATTTCACTTTGTTCATTTGAATTTAAGAGACATTGTAGACATGATTTTGAAGATTATCATTTACCATCTATGGAAGTAGAAGGTATTGTATCATTACTAGTAGATTTAGTAATTAATATTTATTTAGTTAAAAATATATACTATAAAGGAGTTTGAATCCAAAGTAACTCCACTGGGGTTGAAGGGAATTGTGCAGTATCGTGCCTATTGGAAATATTAAGGGAACAAATGGAGATAATGCTTTTACATTTTAATATTATTGAAAGTCGGAAAAAATTATTCAATCTATACTTTAGTATGAAAATTTATTTTAATTCATGTGACTATTAATCGGCTACATTTGTTACGAGTTAAAGTGTGAAATACATTTTTCATTAGAATCGTGAACTCTGTTATAAATTTATTTGTGTACTCGCTGATAAATTATTATGGCTCATTCATAAAATATACATTAAATTATTTTTACCATTAAAATAACCAGTGACGAGTAAGTCAAGAATCTGTTTAAGATATTTATGTCCTGCAATCGCCTAATTCTATAAGAACTAACTTAATTTTTCAGATTGATGGAATTTCTAAGAAATTATATTGCAAACAATTAACATTTACTATTTATTGTATTAACATGTCGTATGTTTTTCAGTGTTTTGGTAATACTGCGATGATTCTCTCCTTTCTGTTATGTATTATCCTAGTTCTGACATTATTGGACACCTAAAATAATTTTTTTAACCGGTCATTCTGCACGATATGTGAAACAACTTTTCGCTTAAAAAACTTTTCGCTTTTTCTTTGGTTTATTGTGCAAAATTGTCTTAATTCTTATCAATAATAGCGATCTTTCTTAGCTAATTAAGATCAATTTTATTTTATTATTTTGTTCTTATTTTTATCTTTTTCACTAAAGCTCTCTATAAATGAAAAGTCTATAGTAAAGATAATCGCATTAGGTACAAATACAGTCAATTTTCCCATAATAAATAATACAGTCATTTCCTCCTTACCTTAGAGCATAAATGCTAAAAATATTGGATAGATGATATGAGTTTCTTACAACGCAATTTATTTTGCTAAGCAAAAAAACTTGACCTACAAGATAAAGTTTCTATTCATCTTGGTAACGCTAATCTATTAAAAGATGAGGATTTGAAACATATAATTAGAACTATACAATCAATCTAATGACTATATTACATGTACAATAATTTACGTTCTAAAAACCTAAAGCATTTCAATATTTTTGTTGTATCTTATTTTTAATACGATCCACGTTTAATGTCCAGAATGATGTAGTTGTGTATCATATTTTTAAAGAATTAGCTCTGCTCATGACTTAGTTCACATAAACTTTTAGATCTATTGAAACGGCTTATTTAAAATAAAATAAAAAAATATACATATTGGCAATTTAATAATGCCAAAAAGTACCTGTAAGTTAGAATGTAGGTAATGTGTATATTACGCCCCTTTAAGTTTACAAAAGTGATTCTTTTATCATGTCGTCAAGCTCCACTTGCATGGTTATCAAGTGACAAATTTAAAAATATTCATTCAACTGATTTTTCGTAAGCATCAATATTAATTCCTAAAATTATATTGTTATATGATATTCCATTATAATGGGCAATGTACAGCGTAACTAACGCATATTTGCAACTCTTAATCATTTTTAACTCGTAATAGTCTGAATCTAGAGATTGGATTCGAGACAAACTTTTTACTGAATTGTCAATAAAATAATATATTGACAATTTAGTAAAATCTTTTAATAACGATTACAAAAAAGTGACTATCATGGTAAAACAGCCATGCCAATGAAATACATTGTCTATGAATCTGTGTAAAAGCCAGAAATACGAGGTAAATCAAAAACTGTGGTGGTAAACTTCGAATCAGATAAACACTTCCTCTGTCTGTACACTGGTCGTATAATCCTCTATTTACATAATTCTCATAATATAATACTCTATTTAAAGGTACTTAAACAAGTAAAAATTTATTATTATCTCATTTTATATCTATATCTCAAAATTTACGATAAAATAAAGCGTATAATAATATTGAAAACGAGAATAAGGATATAATAGAGAAGAATAAATATTTAGTTATATTTAATTCATGTAATTAAGTAAGCGGGACCTATACATTATGGGTTATCGTGAATACTTCACAAACCATGACATCTGGGATCATCGTTATAGTTTTCCTACAACCTACAACATTCTAAAAACTCTGTTTTTCATAATACTTTGTTCAATTGTTTCGTAGGTAGTAACATATTTTTTTAAATTTTTTTCGTTCATTTCTGAAAATAACATTTTTGACACCTTTATAATTGACACATCTTTATTTTTGATTGCCTATTCAAATTGGGAGAACGAATGTCACTTTAAAGAGATACACACGACATCGCATCTATGGAATTTAAAAAAAATGTCGCGTACTAAATTTGTGCTTAAAAAATTTCCTTCCAAATACTTTTTATTATCAGCTATTGAGATGTATGCAGATTAATATTCTTTGTTACTATACCAAATTTAAAATTTCTGTTTCAAGAAATTTCTGAGAAAAACGGCAATACCCGACCGAGAGATGACCAGGTGAGTGAATTTATAAGGGTTACGTTTTTCCTTTTGGAGTGTGGACCTTAAAAAATAAATGAATGCTAAAACGAAAATATTTCAAGGTGTGTGCTGCATCACAATCACAAGCTAAATGTGGGGAAAAACAGTAATATATAATTTATTACTTCTTATCTCCTAATTATTGTGCAAAGATATCTCATTTTGTTTTTAAAACGTTGTACTACATGTTTTGAATACAATATAGGACATAGCATAAAAATATATTCTATAAACGCACATGTCAGCAAAAGCATGACATGTACGTTTATAGAATATATTTTTATGCATATCTGCTGTCAGTAGATATGGCAATATTAACAAAGGTATAAGGTAATATTAACGGTAATATTAGTAAAGGTAATATTAACAAAGGATATAAATATCTACTGCCAGTAGATATGGCTCTCTTTAGATATATTAAATTAAGCAACAGCCACTACTAAATACATTTTTATTACTTATGGTGATAACAAAATAGTAACGATATCTAATTTATGTTTCCTTCTAAAATATAATATTGTCCACATACGGTTTCTTATCCCAGAAACGCAATTTAATCAGAAATGTATTGTTCCCTTAGACGGCTATAATTTATAAATAATGCCGGCCACGTACAAAGCGCACTGTACCGCCGAGATAGGAAAGGCTACCTACAATTTATTGCTGAAAAATATATCGCAGTCACCCGGATACAATAATATCACACCTGGACGTGCCTCAATTGAACTCTTCAATATATAGTGCTGTCCTACATTGTTTTTTCATTAACAAAATGATTATGAAAACAAAAAAAACATATGTCGAAACAGTATGCAGGATTAAATAATTCTTAATGTATGAAACATTTATGTTTCTTTATTTCTTATTCCATTCCGCAAAAAATATTTATCGGCAAACATATTTGAACCGTTTTTTTAATATTCAACGTACAGGAGACTTAAGATTTAAACTTTATACCTTACCTTTATGTAGCCTACCAAAAAAGGCCTGGTGCAGAGAACAGGTACGGTACAGAACGGATACGACGCATACTAATCTATATAAAAAGAGTCACACCTTTTTATACCTTCATAAATGCTCTCAAAGTGATTCCTCTTCCTCATCCCTCCTGACCAAAAAGTGTATAATTATGATTAATACGCATAGATAGCGTAATCTCTTACTTTCTATTATTCATAGATGGCGTTATATTAATAATGATAGAGCTATAGTATTATAATATATCGTTTTAATTTATCAATTAAACCATTCTAACAAAAATATTTCAATCAAAAGACTAAGGTCAAAATAACATTACTATACAATATAAGTCATATTGTATAGTATTATATAATCACATATAACATACAATTCAACAAATATAGATATAATTATAGAAATATTTCGTATTATAGTAATGGAAGAGACATATTTTCAAACTTTTGTTAAAACCCCATACTTGGTCAATAACACACGATTATGTGATTTCTTGAAAAATGAAAGCCACTATTTTTCCTAAGAGGAGCCGATACAACCTTAAAGGGCGTAGAGAAATTTGTTCATAATAATTTTATAAAATTTACATAATATTTAGAAAAATCCCTCTCCTTCTTCCTCATCAATGAGATAGCTCGGAGGGTCATTTAAGTTTTGAATTAACATAAAAGTCTCGGTCCAATCAACTTTAAATTCACAGTTTTCGCGTTTCGTTTTTCTTTTCTTCATCTTGGTAGCCGTATCAAAAAGGGCACTTGCAAATATTTCATTTTATAATAAAAATCCATTAACATGAAATAATTACCATTCTTAAATTGATCACAAGGATGTCTATAGGATATTCAGCTTGTTATAAAAATACAGGTAACTTTACGCTTCAAGTAAATACATTTATCATAGGCGCACATAGGTTAAAAGTCAATATTTATTCGGCAAAAAATATGTTTTTAACTCAAATAGTTTCTTTGCATTATATGCCTGGTAAAAGTATATTTTATATATATATGGACACAATTTTTTTAAAATAAGTAAAAAATATTCATACTAATAAAATGTCGTCTCTATGGAATCCACGGTACTTGCCCTGAACCTTTTAAAGACATGCATTGCAGAGGCATTTTTGAGACATTTTCATGTAAGCACTAACACAACAAAATATATACATGTCAAAGAAATTTAAAACCTGGTTATACCGTAAATGAAAAGCGGTATTATTCAAACAAACATAAGATTTATTTTATTTTTAACTTAGTGATACTTTATCCACATACAAAATCTATTAAATTGTGTAGTAATATTTTACAATAATGTAACAATTTCAAACTTAAATAAGAAAATATAATAATAATGTAGGTACGCTAATTTTATTTTTATTTAATAATAGAGTCATCATGCTGCTAGTCGTCTGAATCGGGTTCGGTGTTAGAATCTATCGGCACTATCATCTATTTTCTCAGGGCAAAATGTTCTTGAAATACATCTCTTCTTGGTCCTCAGACTGCTTATCGGTGTATTTTTGTGAATCAATTCTATATCCACTTGAAATAATTTCTAATATGACCTTTAATCGATAAATTAATTTATAGTTTATCCTGGTTATGTCTGCCGCCAATTGGGAATTTTCGAAAAATCTTCTACTGGTGTTACCATAATTGGTATTTCCAAAATTTGTTTTAGGCATGAGGCATGTCTACAATGATTCAATTTCAGTCCGAATCCTGTCTTGGATATCCCTTTTTGTTTGTGCTTCCAATTGTTTTTCTTTTTCAGTCCTCCTTTCCCTATATTTTTCAACGTGTAGTTTATATGCCAAATGTAAAACACTTTCAAACAGTCTTATTCTGGCGTGCAATACAGAGAGCCCAAAATTAAAACCAGTTAAACTTGTTGTTTCCTCTTTATTAACGTTGCTGAAGCCTTTTGATTTTGCGCCAGAGTTATAGAACCGACTAATAAATTTCGTTCCGGTTACAGCGTTACATATTTTTCCATCTACCATAACCATCTCAAAAGAATGTTTAAAAGAGAATTTGATTTCGTTCAAATTTATTTCTATTGTTTTCAGCGCTTCCACAGACTCTTCGACAAATTATATTTAAAGATTTTCTTTTTTTTTCGTTAAGCGTTAATATCACTTTTTCCAAGTAAATTGATAATCGTGTAATGGTATTGTCAATAAGGCTTAGTAAGCTGCTTTCCGCACAGTTACCCATGACTCGTAAACACTCCTTTGGCGGATAACATCCTTGTTTTGTTTGTAACAATTAATAATATGGAAGATAAAATGCGCTATTTGTGTTTCGGATGATCTTGTACTGGCGTCTTGTTAGGTCAGCCTCAACGAACTTTTTCAAAGTTTGTAGTGGTGTCAAAAGAGTAACACTATATTTATTTCCTTTTTCATCGACTGCTTTTCTATATTCGCGCTTTCGAGTAGGATAATTTGTTATTTCTTTAAGAATTTTCTTTGTACGCTTAAGAATATTTGTGCAGGGTGGACAATGACGTCATCAACCACAGTTGACCGGATTTCTTCCGTTTTTCGATGATTTCTTCGTTCACTTGATGTGTCAAAAGCTTGCAAACGCCGTCACGGTCGATTCAACGATTTCATAAGCAGTTCAAAAGTTACGTTTAACCAAAACTCGTTGTTTTTCAAGAAAGGCTCTTCCTTTCGGTGGTATTTTTATCATCTTTCTTTCAATATCAACTTAAATACAAAAAAATCTTTGTTTTATTGTCATTATATTATCATCAGTAATGCCGAAGTTCAATAACAACTGACTTTCTAAATAATTTATTTTTTCATGGAAATTTGGTAAATTTTGGTCTTTCATTATATAATAAAGGTGTCTTATAATTTTTGCACCTGATGTACTCAAAGTCCTTAGAACAACGAAATGCAATGATTATTTAAGTAATAAAGAAGATAATTTTTTTGACAAAAAATCTATATCTTTAAAAATATCCCTATTTTTATCAGCTGTAGTCTTCTGTAACCAATTTTTGTCACCTTTAGTAAAAAAATTATGTAATTTGCAATAAGAAAAAGAATGGTGATCGAATCTAATGCAGAAGTACAACCAATTTACCTTTAAAATGTAAAATTACGTCAAAATGTGTCTAAGAAAACACCCTATGTTTAGTACTACAAAATTATATGAATATATACATTGGGGCTAAGTAAAATATATGAAAAATAAAGAAACATACCTGAGTTACCGATATCCATCACCTTTACTCCAATAAATGACACAGAAAAAGAATATTGACGTTGAAACTTTTGTTTGCTGTAAACTCTATGATCACGGAGACGAACGCAGTGGTTGACGGTCAAGTACCGCCTGTATGCGCTCGCGATGTACCTGTGGTAGGTGGAAGGGCTTGATAAGGATTCTTGGGAGGGTCTCCTATCTCTCGACAACTTGTTTTTTATGTTTACCGTAAGTTTCCGAAATTCAATTTTGGCCCCATAAATAATGAATATTGAGGTATGTGCAGCGTGAGATTTGTGCACGCGACTAGCAATAAAGACTACACAATGAGACTGCTGATAAATTGGCTCGCTCTACTTGTGCATATCACGCTCTTTCCTCCTCCGCGTTGCATATTCCACGGGTCCGTCTGCGATGTGACTTCCGTTCGCTCAACCGACCGATACTCTGCTTGCACCTGCGTGCCCGCACCTAGAAGTCTCGCTCGAGGGATCAAAGATACACATGTGGCTCACGAGCCGCGGTTTACAGACCACATGCATGATCTGTGGCAATATTATATAAAAAAGCTTTGTTTAACTGTAAATAAATAATAATTTTAGCAATTAATCTTCTCATATGCGAGGTCTTTTTACCATTGAAGAGTATATTATTACCTAAATGAAGCGGATTTTATATTTATTTTTTGTGCATTATTATAGTTTAGTACTTCGATAAAAAAAGATGAAACTGGTCTAACAATAATTCACGTAGCCATTCGTCAATATTTCCCTCATCTTTCTCAGAAATCCTTTGACTGATATTCACATATATTTTATAAATTAACAGTCAAAACAATAATAAAATTGTCTTCATTAATTTCGTATTCTCGTGGTATATCAACAGAACGATAAAGTTAAAAGGATTTTGAAAGAATTTTATGTACTCAATTTTCTTAACTGCTACCGTCAAAATTCCATAAAAGTAAACTCCTTTATCAGAAATATAACTGAAAATTATTGCTATAATTTTGAATCCTAGTGAACATTACGCCTGTAAAATTATGCTAAGTTACATAATGACGTAGTAAAAAATAGTATTTTTATTTGCAATATTACTATAAATAATACTTTAATAAAAATACTCCGTACTCTTTAATGTTATGATTAAGAACGAAAATATTAATTATGAATAATTTACCTTTTGTAATACACGGTCTGAGAAAAGATAATCATAACAAAAATTAAAATAAAGAAAAAGATTTTTCCATATTTCTTTTCTTCAGTTTTCTTCATACGAATTTCTTCGAAAAAATTTGACCTAACGATTTCACTCTAAGATGCGAGATGAATATATGTGGAAAAAGGAATTTTCTCATAAAATGTATTCTAAGAATATGAATAGAATAAAATGACTCCTTTAATAAAATACCGCCGAAAACAACACATCACTTTTCTTTATAATGATGCCCTCAACTTCTCAACATTGAAAAAATAATAACTCTTCAACGAACTGTTACTAATGGCAACTACAGAACGAGCGTCGCATTCGCGTTGCAATGTCAGAATGGAGACTAATGAATATAATTAGGCAAATAGCATTTAAAACGTTGCGCCGACGCCAAAACACTGTCTCAATTGCCAGTCTGAATGGCATGGGAGTACCAAATTGTAAGCCGTCCAGACAAGCTTCCGAGCGCGTGTCTCGGAGAATTTCCTATTCATTTCATTAAACTTGTTGAAAGTTATGGCGTTGCAAAGTTTTAGTGGTTTGCAGTGAAAGTAGTTTATCTATGCCTATTATGCCTATAGTAAAACTAAAATTATGCCTATAGTAAAGTTATGCCTATAGTAAAACTGTAAACTTTGCGTGACTGTATATTGAAAGTATTTCACAAAAAAATATTTGGGAAGGTGCAGAACAGAATATATTGAAATCATATTTGAAATGCTTGTCCGTTTATTTATTTGTACGCATGTCACGTGGAAACCTTTACACCAATTGAGATTAAGTTTTCAGAAAAATATAGAAGTTAACTTGAAACCATATTTAGTTTTTATTTCATCTCTATTAATTCATTCATTAAAAGATATGCGAATTTAATATTAACTAAATCCATTTACATTGCATTAATGCAACAATAACAAAAAAGTGGATAGCTACTTGACATGTAGCAACTAAACAAACCCACTTATGTAAATCAGTAGATGCCGCCACCTGTTTTTTAAATGATGCAATGAAGTTTCTACCCGGATATCAATGGCAAGATAGTGGTGGCTTCAAGTGAAGTGTGGAAGAATACTTACAAACGATGATATCGATACATTTTTCAGTTGTCTGCATTTGGGAAGTCGCGGGCACAGTTAGTTTGAAATAAAATATTTAATCCGGTAATTGGAGAATACCTGAGAACCAATATACAAATATGACCAATACTTGATAACTTGAGAACCGTTAAACAAACTTGATAAATTACATGACCGTAGATCTTTTATTTATTGACTTACTTTATGATAAAAGACTCTGTATTTTTAGAGAAAATTTTTAAAACCCTTTTGTTATTTCTCTGATGATTTTGAAGTGTTTTTGATGAAACTAATAACTCTTTTTACTGCAAAATGTATCAAGAATATTTACTGCACTGTATAAAATAAATCACATAAATATATGTAATGTGACGGTATTAAATAACAACTTTAAAAAAGTATTCTAACATTAAAAACACAAGTTAAAAAATGTACGTAAAATTTTATTTTATTTGGGAAAAAAATTATTCCTAGTAATTTTTTTCTAACCTGCTTCATCATCACCAGTTACTATTTTAATTTCCGTATAATATTTGTTATGGCCGAAATAAAGACCAGCGTCTACCGATCATGATAATGTCAACCTCAAGGTACACGATTAGGTCGATATTGCCATCTCATCGTTACCTTAGTTATACCAGAATAAAGGTCCCGTATCTATTCGCGTGGAATTAAAATGAATATTGAATAAATTTGGCGTTAAGTTTGTAGGAATTTATTATAACTTAATTTTTTTGTTAGTTAAATTTAGTGTTATATATGCTATGTTTAAATTCTTAATCACGACCTAGATTTCGTTTTATGATAACATTTTAAGGTGGGCAATTTGAAGAGATCTTTTCAAGTTTTTCAAGTTATAAATATATATATATATATATATATATATATATATATATATTTATATATATATATATATATATATATATATATATATATATATATATATTTTTATATATATATATATATATATATATATATATATATATATATATATATATATATATATATATAGCTTTACCACAACCTAGGTTGTGGTAAAGAAATTAAAGAAAGTAGAAATGATACTACATCACGTAGTTTCATTTAATTGTGATTAGAATTGAAGTTATGTCGGAATAAATTAGCATCCTCTAACTTTTACGCATCATATTTTTGAATATAATAAAATAGAAAACCCTTAAATTAAAGGATCTCAATACTCGAACTTCAATAATTGCATGAGATGATGTGTAAACTTTTTGCGTAGAATTTTCTTATAAAACACGAGTTAATTTATAATCGAACATCAATTGAGAATCATCAATAATATATTAAAATTACTTATTGATTTTTTTTCAGTAAGGATTTCAATATATTTACTTCATAAAATAAAATAAAAACGATTTAGGGCTTCAATCAAACTAAAATAAATTATAGTCCGCCTTTAGTAGTAAACTCTCTTTTACTGGAGCTTAGAAATTGTAACAGGTTTCTTTAAAATTGGAATCAAATAGTTGGTACACATGTCATATAACAGTATTATAAAATAACATAATGTATTTTTATACCCTTATTTTTAACTTTTCTTTGTGCTTTGATTGCTTAGCCTGGGTTTATTGAATTAATGACTGAAGGCATTTGTTGTGGCCTATTTTAACAATAAAATGGCAAATCCTCAAGACTCCATCCAACAGTACCCCCACAGCGTCAGAAATGAGGAGTTGGGACCTGGAATTCATTGACAAGAATTCTGCTTGAGAACAACAATACCGATTTAAAAGCCAGCAAATTTTTAAATTTCACGGTTTAGGCAGACAGTACATACCTGCGACATCAGAAATATGGAATTAGAGCCAAAGTTCAATGACGGAGTCTTCGCTTTGATACTCACAATGCTAATTTAAAAACTGCAGATCTCCAAGCCTAGTGACAGCATCCTTGCAGAATGGAACTGAGGAGTTGAATCCCGTAGTTCAATAACAATACCATAAGGAACTTGAAGCAAAATAAAACCATTTAAGACATGTTATGCAAATTCTAATTTGTAAATTCCACTGTTTATCTTTTTCTAAATTTCCCAAAAAAAAAAAATAAAATAAAGTCTAAGAGTTATTAGCTAATAATAATCTTTGAGAAGAAGTAGTAAGTACCAAAGAAAATTATAGAAATTACTACGACCATACATAGTAATTTCTATAATTTTCTTTGAAGTAGATAAAAGAGAAGATTAGTTTTATTTTGGAGAATAAATTTGATTTAAATGGAACGGTGGTTTGTATTGAAATAGTGGGAACTTTATTCCTGCTTAAACTTAATTTCTTTTCATGGTTAAAAGGGTGAAAAAAGAGAAATTTTAGCATATATTTGTTACCACGTTTCCAATAGCAACAAAAGGTTGGCGAGGAACTCGGGTACCGGCTCGTAATCACCGATACAGACTATTTCAATCGCAGACCTTTCGATACTATAAATATGCATGAAGCCCAGTGCGAGAGGGCAACGCACGTTCAGCAATATTTGAAATCGGGTAAATGAAAAACGAATTTGAAAATAGAGACGAGAAAAATGCGCAGCTATTTTCCTATGATAGGTTGAGAGTGCATAGAGTATTTTTTCGGAGAGAAAATTTTAAATTTTTTTAATGGAAAATGAATTTGTACAGATTCTAATCCAACCAGAAACATGAATGTAAAAAAATCAACTAGTTTGGTACCAAAAAAAGGTGGATTTGTAAGTTTTGTCGATAAAAAGACTGACATTTAATTTAGTGCCTATTTCTAATGAAATTCATTAAAACTAACAAAAGGATCATATTATCAAAAATTAAAAAAATCACTTGCTTAAATTATGATTTTCTGAAACTATGATTTTTTTAAGAGAGAGGAAGACAGCGTTGCCTTCAGCTGGCGACCGTAATACAACGGTGAATGATGTAATTAAAACAGCGTCTATACAAACTTAATGGTGTGGTTTCCTGAAAAGCGTTAACACCCAAAATCATGCAAAATAGCGGTGCCGTCATTTGGATGATGGCCGTCATAGTGGTGATAAATACTTCTGCAACGTTTTTATAAGTAAAGCATTAACCATTTTATTAAAAAATTATTAAAAATGTAATTTAAATTAAAACATGAGGAAATATAAATGTTTTCGCGATGGGTTTTCTCTGAACGATACTTCTCATTTCTTTAGGACTCTTTATTTTCCAAATATATTAATAAATGTTATGTCGATATCACGAATTTTTCTCATTTCCACGCCAACAGAATATAATTTTTTACGAGTTTAATTGTAAAATAATGTTAAGGTAAATATTGAATATTAAAGTAAATATTGAATATATTTGGCGTTAATTTTGTAGAAATTTATTATTCACAATTAAATGAAACTACGTGATATATCAATATTTACTTTAATATTCAATATTTACCTTAACATTATTTTACAATTAAACTCGTAAAAAATTATATTCTGTTGGCGTGGAAATGAGAAAAATTCGTGATATCGACATAACATTTATTAATATATTGCTAGTGTTGTACTAGCATTATGTATGTCTGGGCACAAAACATCCTTCGTTTTAATTATTAAGCTAGTTCAAAACGAAAAGTTAATTGATTTTCCGTAAGCTTTAGTATGTTTAAGTGTAAAGTGCATAAATAGCTGATGAAATTGCTTAAAGTTAAAATAATAAAAAAATAATCAAATACTTTTCTTGTCTTTATTGAGTACATAGTGTTGGTAGTTTATTTTTTTACACCTGACCGAGTGAGATGATCAGTTTTGTTAGATGAATGGAAAGGTGATAATCTTATTTCGATTTGTATCAACTTTTCTAAATCTGCAAGATTATTCATAGTCTTCAACAACATAATAATGTTATTCCCGCCACTTGTCCAATACTAACTATGATAATACATTCTAATATAAGATGAAGAGGTGATTGTGTAATGTGAATGCGAGATTCCATTAATATTTTTTTTTCTAACTGAACTTTATGACGATTATTTGCTGAAATAATCATACCTCCGAAACTTGTATTGCATATTTGCTATGCTAAAACGATGACATTCACCTTTTTCGCGTACTTTATTAAAAAGCGACCACCTTTTTCGAGAATGATTTTAGAGTGGCTGGCGCAGGTGAGATTGCTACACTACGCCAACGTAATATAAATGAGGAACTACCTAAACATTATTTCGTTTTATTATACTCAACGATGAATATGGAAAAATTGTCCAGTACAGCTGCAGTAATCGGCACCACAGCATAGTTACACCATCAGCGCCGCTTTACGGAGACTTTCCGTGTTTATCACCGAGAGAAGATAATGTATTCAATATTAAAACACGCCAGAAATTAAATATTGTATGATTCTTTTATTATCTTTTTATTACTAAAATTCTTTCAAATGTGTACTTGTTTCATATTTAATTAACATGCTTAACTTAATTAATTTTTAATATTAAATACAAATTATTGTTAATTTACTAAACATTGTTATGTTACGTTATTGTTATACAATCCCTTTATTGTTAGCGCTCAGTCAGGGACCAAAGCAGACTTGTCTGCGTGATGATTGCTTTCGTAATTATTATTAAATTAAGAAGCAGTATTTCTGTACTTAACAAGATTATTTTATCTTTATTATCATAACATAACCTTGCTAAATATAGCAGACACATCATTCATTATCTCTGTTTTAGTGCTATTATTTGTTATATTAAACACACGTATGTATGCAAAGAAATCATCAGACCATTTGTGAGGTTGATATAAATAAACAAACTTACAAAATTCACCACTAAATTTGACGGAAACCGTATTTCTAAATAAATCGCGATAAGCATTACAAGTAGAGGAAGATATTATAATTCATCCTTAGCCAGTCAGAAGGACGAGCAGAAAACGCGTGTTCCACAAAAGAATTTGAAAACTAACTGAAAACAAACATTAGGCGGCTTTGCCCTCTGATCTGCAAGATTGGAAACAAAACAACGACGAGAGTTTCGTTAGTAACATTTTACGCGTTGAAACTTGTTTATCAAAATCATTAACTGAAACTAATATTTTAATATCGATAAAAAAGCCGAAATCATCTATGGCCGTATCACAGCTATGCAGGAAGTAACTCTGCATTAATCTGTATTGTACTGATTATGATATGATGTAGAGGCTCTAAAACATTAAATTAAGTAAATAATTTCGACTCTTAAAGAAAAAATCCTTAAAACAATTTTTAAGAAAATTTTTCTATCTACATAAAATAACCATTTATAAAATAAGCGAAATATCTGTCATCACCAGTTATCGTCTTTTTGGGTCTCAAAACTCCACTGTTCCCGTCTCACTGTTTAACCTCCATTTATTTAATAGCAAACCAAACATTAGCCTCTAGATTAGGTTTAAAGGAAAACCAAATAGAGGCCTTTTAACTTGCCGGTATTTCAAACTGACTGGTTACAGTGTGGATAATTAACAAAGACATGAGCATAATAAAAATTACTAATAAAATCCTTATTAACTAAATCAAATTTACTGAAATCCTATAGATTCTGGTCATAAATTTAGTAAATAAATGGTAAATATACTACTCAAAATCGATACAAATCCTATTAATTTAAGTAAGATCATTAATAAACCACTCACCAAAAACAGGGTAGCCATCCCCAAATACCTAATAGTCCAAAAAATCCGAGAATCACACGGATAAGTAGCCCTAAATAAGGACCAAACTTTCAAAATTCGCGGATCATGGGAATAAACAGTCCCAAATTACAGCTCTACTTTTAAAATATGAGAACCATACTGATAATCATACGGGGTAATCAGCCCCAAACAAGAGCCTCACCTTTTAATACAAACTTATGTTCTTCAATAGCAAAAAAGAAAAACAGGTCAATTCGAAAATATATAATGGGAATACCAACCCTTCAAAAATGCTTCCCTTATATTATTAATAACCCCCTATTGTTTTTAATTTTCCTTACGACGCAATAATTGGCAATGATATTTACACCGAGATGCACAGTAAAATCGATTATCAAATAATTATTAGTCTGAAATTAAAATATATATGATTAAAATATATATGGAGTATATCTAACTAGTTTACGTTATTCCGCCAAGAACTGAAACAATAATCGAGTATTCAGGATAAAACCCAGATTTACAAGAAGATATTCTATTAGACCAATGCCTAATTGGATCCTTGCTAATAGCCAATTGCATTGTAAAAGTTCAATTGCAAGTTCAACACTAAAAGTTGGCGTTTAAAGTAAGTGGAATACGAATACAAAATCGAATATAAAACAGGGAAAATTAATTTCCTTATGAACCCAGTCCAAAGAAAGAAATTAATAATTTGAAAAACCAGTCAAATTTTAAACTTCCAATCACCCACAAGTTTTTTCAACTCCCAAACTTTTCCAGAAACAAACATTCCGAGGTCCATTATTTTATATCTGGTAGCGATTATTCCAAATTTTAAAAATCTAACCCAATCATCAAGAAAAAAAGGTTTTTGTTATGTTAAGCGCGTGTCAGCTCCGACTCATGACTGGTGTTTATTCCATAAGTACGATTGTCTTGGAAAGTATAAAATAGGTAACACTGTATATAAATATTAAGATCAATATCATTAAATGTAAATAGAAAATTCTTTAATAAAATAATGCTGACAATATAATTATTTTCAAGTGAAAAACAAATGAACAAGGTCAAATTCATAAACAAAGGTAATAATATTTAGTAACGTTAGACTACGAAATTTCCAACTAATGGTTACAAAATTCATACTAAAAATATTTTAGCCATAACTAATGTCATTAATTTTAAGAGTCCTATAAATTATATTACGAAACTATTGCAGTCCAGCTACCTAAACCTATCATTTAAAACTGATATCTTCACCGAGATGAAAAAAGCTTTCATCCAGCTGATATCACACCGAAACAATTTTTTGATTATTTTATGTAAGAAATCAAACAATTTAATGTAAGAAATCTACCTAAGATATAAGAATTTGCTGTAAGTTTAGATTTAAGGAATATCGTTATTTTTATTAACTTTCCAAATTTAGTCTCATATTTCTTAGATAAAAATAAGCTAATGTGTATTGTAAATTTGTGTAAATTCCATAGAATATAATTTATTACAAAGATTCCAATTCCAGTACCACATGATAAACAGCTACCTAACTCATATTCAATGATGGAACCTTCGCGAAAGTAAAAGAGCTTTAAAAAGAATCGAATTCACTTAATATCATTTAGAAAATTTAAATACTTGTAAACTAATTCCAAGTGACGTTTTGTTTTGTGATATGTTAGACACTTCGACAGTGCTAGATAATTCAACATATGAAAATGAAATTGTGGAAAAAGCCGCTATTTCCATACCAAAAGGTACATCCTTTTATAAAAAAATTCCTCTTGGAAAAACTGATATACAATTGATTGTTATTTAGATGGTTATTTGTCCAATACGAACTAACATGATTAACATTGAATATAATTCCACCATTAAGTAATTCATCATATCCGGTATATATATACATCGGAGTCTGAATATCTACTGTACCGCATTTTGTAAAATTTTTAAACTTATTCCCAAGACCAAAACTAAATTAATATTAATAAAACAAGTTCTGATTTTAATTGAATAGATGATAAGTACCATACCATATAAAACATTAGGAAATTAAACATAAACATATCAAATCTTAAAATACCTAATATCAACGTAAATCATTTTAGTAATATTATGTATTATTTCCATATTTCATTAAGATTGTAAAGTGATAACTGACTTCTATTTCCAATACTGGAATAATACCTCTAGTGATGATAATAATCTTGAACTTAGATCTACTCATAACAACCGTTCGGTCTCATAACCACTGCTTAGAATATAATCGCGTAAATGCAGCCCTTCAGGAGTAATTTTCCTGTGAATCGGGAGGTTGTTATATTCCACAACAGATACGGAAAAACGCCCGGAACAACGCTTTATCTGTTGCCGATCTCCACGCGTATTATATTTCCACTATTAGTTTTTCCTAATGTATTTTGCCAAAGATAAACAAAATATACGTCCACGATAGCATTTCTCTATCCCTGGCTCAGCGATCATCTGATTTCTGCTAACACAATAAAGACTACTTTACCGACTTTCAAGTCATTAGTAGTCGCTAGTGATCATCATTAGTCGTTAGTCGTCTTTAGTTATCATTATCAGTCAGTCAGCTGTAACCTTTCGGCCTATCATTCTAATCAGTCAACAATGTCATTTTAATCAACATCACTTTAATCAGTCAACTCTAATTCTTCCAGCCATTTGTTATTTCCTGCCACGAGTGGACAGTTGACAATTTCATAGAATATTTAATAAGTTTATTTATATATATATATATATATATATATATATATATATATATATATATATATATATATATATATATATATAATAAGTTTTATTAACTTAACATACGATGAACAATTACTTCACTTTAATGTTTGATTAGCCTTATATATGTAATATTGACCGTCTCATTGTAAATACAATCGCACTCTCCTAATCATCGAGTCAATAACTTTACCAGTCATTCGAGTATTTCTATTAATTGTATTAAAATGTTTCTAATCCTTTCTCGTGAAATCTCTTCATAGGTCGATCGATAAAAACAATAAAATTAAAGTCTAAACTACAAAAGAAGTAAAAATAATAATCTCCAATTAACTTCTTGTCTACACATGGTAAACTATAAAACCGATAACATAATCATTTCAAATCCATTTAAATAGTGTAACAGAAGAAGGTAATAAAGTTCTACATTTTAGTCCTGTAGTTTATTTTACTAGTTAAAATGTTTTCGTACTTCAAGTATGAGAACCACACATATGCCTTCGGCAATGCCTCCCATCATTACAGAGAGAAGGTTACTTTAAAAAGATCGCATGATAGAAAGGGGCGGAGCGTGATGACATCGGTAACGCTTTCTATTAGTTAATACTTCACGCGGACTAGATGATTGGCTAACGTAGTTTCTTTTACGAAATACCAACCAATTAGAAATGATTCCTTCTTTTAAGACGCAAAACAAAATAACCAGGTACTACAAAGTTGCGTTGCATTATTTATTTTTTTTATCAGTAGTACTGTATCGTAATCTCTTTGCATTGAATATTGTGTAGATATACTTAGATTTGATACATTAACTAAGCATATATGCATAAGAGGATTCTTATAGATATCAATAACTTAGAAAAGATAATTTTTTAAAAATTTTTGTTATTATTTACACGAAATGTAGCCTCGAACGTTACATAAAACAAATGCAATAAGCTGTCTTTATACTGTGCCACATTTAATATTTGTTTTGTTTTATAATTGTACATCGATTTTTGGATCTTACAAAAAATTCTTTCAATTTACTAACAGGCCACGAGGCAATGGTGGCCTAAAAATTTCGTAAAGCATACATATTTTCTCTTTAACATATGTTTAGTATTATATTATAATGTGCAAAACATTCTTCTACCTTACTAACTACAGTGACATAATATCTTTATAAATAATTAGTTAAATTGAAAATAATCGCAATGAATATTCTATAATTAACATAATAAATAACATCTGTATGTATTTGGAAAAACAAAGTTCCAGCTAACGATTCATCTGACAAAACTTTAAATAGTGTAAGACATTTTTTCTCAACCATTTTTACATAGCAAGCCTCGAAAAAAACCGAGAAGTTAAGTAAAAAACCTTGCAACCTCTTTATTATACTATAAAATTAAAATTATAATTCAAGTAATTTAACGTTAATCGTTTTAAAGAAATTAAGGCTTA
The DNA here is from genome assembly GCA_039881145.1 of Druceiella hillmani. Classification (NCBI taxonomy): domain Eukaryota; kingdom Metazoa; phylum Arthropoda; class Insecta; order Lepidoptera; family Hepialidae; genus Druceiella; species Druceiella hillmani. Next base: position 36,112,362 of record JAYKKI010000017.1, on the reverse strand, counting down.
ATTATTATGCTATAAGTTTATTTTTTCATGTTGTTATTGTCTATTAATATTCACTTTTGAAACACTTCAATTCGTAAAAAATTTAATAAACGTGTATTTTGTATGCAGGTCCTATTTTTTGGACAGATTGTTACCCTCTTTAATAATAAACGCGACCCTCAGGTTGAGAAAGGATGGTGTTTGTCGCAGATTATATTAGTTTATTACCTGCATTTGCAAACAACGATCAGTCTTGTAAACAACAATAAGATTTTCTGAAGTAAACAACAATCAGATTTTTTGAAGTATTAGCGTTTGTTTTTGTTAATTATTGTTTTGATAACTGTTGTAATGTCTACTGTAGGTTATTTCAGTTCGAAATATTATGATATGCTGATTTATTAGGGCATGCGATTGTATTGCTCGACCAGGAAGTTTTCAGCACACATGACAATTAAACGTATGAGCGGGAATTTTGGGTAATCTGCTCGTAGGTCCGTTTTTCCTACTTACCAGAATGATATTGGACAATTATTTGTATTTTTTGGGTAATGAAGTGGAAGACTTTATTTCAAATTAGCTTTTGAATGTAATTAGAGGTATATGGTGATAGCACGATGGAGTGCTTCTTCATTTCGATATTCGGGTTTGTGAGTATTTAGACGAGTAATATTGTCGCCAGTAGATAGGGTACAGTGGACCTATACCTTGGCCTCCGAGATCTCCAGATTTAACACTACTCGATTTTTTTCTTTGGAGTAGCGTCAAATCCGATGTATACTCAATTGAATGTCCGAACGAACAAACTTTACAGGAAAGCATTACCGACAATTATAATAAAGTTAAAAGAAATGCTCAAATGGTGGATAATGTTAGTAATTCAATATATTAATAATATATAATAATAATAATAATAATAATTCAAATATAAAGATAGTGCGATTGTGTAGAACAAAACGGGTACAATTTTGACCATCTCTTTTAAGACTTCTTAAACAGGTAAGTGATATAATTTTATATGAACAATGAATTAATATAATTGTTTGTGAAATAATTAATTGTTGCTAAAATGGCTTTTCTGTGTAGTACTTTACAAACTTGAAAAAAGTCATGGATTGTATGGATTGCGCGAAACTACAATATAAGTGAGTATATTAATAATATTATTTATTAAGTTTTTAATATATTTCATGTTATTTGACCAATAAATTAAAAAAAATACTTACTATGTATAAATTACTTATTACAATATACAATTTCTCTCATGGCAGGTTCGTGGGTTATTCCTCCGAGCGGTACTGAACAATGTACGCAGGGAAAGAGGAAGGGGGAGGAAAGGGGGAGAGGCAGAGTGAAGGTGGATGGAAAAGTGAAGGGGAGGACGAAGGGGAGGGCAAGGCGAAGGCGAAGGCAAAAGCGAAGGCGAGGGCGAACGCGAACGCGAAGGCAAACGCGGAAGTGAACGCAAAACCAAAGCCAAAATTGATGTCGAAACCGAAACCAAAGCCAAAGACGAAGGCGAAGCCGAAGATGAAGGCAAAGGCAAAAGGAAAGGGGAAAGGGACATGGTAGAGGAAGAATATCTAATACTAAGTCTAATACCATGAAACAAGCAATTTCAAGTTCCTTTGGAAAATTCTAAAAACACCGGGCAACACTCGGTCACTCATATCTTCAAACAGGGCATCGAATTATAGTTAAAACTCACATATTAAATGACATTGGATGAAGCGAGGCACAATGAATGTAACAGATGAATTACGCCTTTAATAATATAATTAGGAGGAAAACGTTGAAAATACGACGCCAAAACAGTCTCAATTGCCAGTTAGAATGAGAGCAGAATGCCGAAAAGCACCAGGCTCCAGTCTTACTACCAAGTACTCGTTTTACTAAGGCCAAGGCCACACTGCAGGTGGCACGCTTATAGGTTAGCTAATAGGCAGACTGAATGGTCGATATGCTTCGATACATGGTAGCTACACTGAGCATTTAGGTGTTTGATCTTTGATGATAGTTGTGTGTTTAGAGACTTGTAATATGTTGTGGCGAAATGACATCAAAGCTCCTTGGGGAAAGTTCTGTATTCAAATTTCGCGTAATTGACTGAAATTATAGTACATGTTGAGTGCATGAAATTAATATGTTCAGGTGTACTAAAGAAGAATTTGAATTTTTTTACAAAAATTGCGAAATAAGGATGATATTTTTTTGGACTATTTACGTGTTTATTATCTACGTGGTCATAATACGTGAGCAACCCTATTCCCAAGAGCAAAATAGCAACTCTCAATTTATGTCCGTGATTGTAAATATAAGAAATACAAAATAAAAATATTACCCCCTTTATTTAATTCATTGGCTACTTCTGGTTAAAATGTTTCAGCGGCCCTGCATTTTTATGTGAAACGTGGGCTGGATTCCACAAAGGTTCCTGTTAAAAACCGATGCTATTATCAATTTTCCATGATCCATCCAAATTATTTCACTTTAAGGCGATTAAGAAATATTGATAACATAAAAAAAACTATTCACAACTAGCGCCTATCAAAGCTAACAGAAGTGTAGAGTGCTCTTTTTGGATAATGGCAGCAAATGGAGAATTCTTCTGAAAGCTATTGAAACCATGATAGACTAAGATAAACCAAGATGCAGAAATAATCTTTTATTATAATAAAATTATCATATCATAATAATAAATAAACCACTATTTCGCACTAACCAATTTTTTATAATTCTACTGCCAACTCCTCCCACTGTTTTCTTAGGAAACGGTATTTTCATGGAGATCATTAGTTGGATTCTACACAGGTTCTTTTTGAAAAACAGCGGCAATTAATGCTTCATCCATTTTTGTACAAGAAATTCCTCACGCCTCGGGACAAAAAACAAGCAAGTCAGGTTACTTCGCTACACAATATGTAACTGGCGAAGGTACCAAGTGTGCTGTGAGACCGGTTGAGAAAATTCTAGAAAGTTTCTTTTACTTCCCTACACATGAGGCTACACATGATACTAGTTATGCTCTAGCTAGGTGCTAAGCAAGCCGCCTGTCAGTGCGGATATGCTTTAAGTGATCAGTTTATCTTTTGCCACTAAGCGTGCCACTTGTAGTGTAGTCTTGATCTAAGTAAAGACAAACTCCAAAGAAAAAAATCGAGTAGTGTTAAATGTGGAGATCACGGAGGCCAAGGTATAGGTCCACTGCACCCTATCTACTGGCGACAATATTACTCGTCTGAATACTCACAAACCCGATATCGAAATGAAGGAGCACTCCATCGTGCTATCACCATATACCTCTAACTACATTCAAAAGCTAATTTGGAATAAAGTCTTCCACTTCATTACCCAAAAAATACAAATAATTGTCCAATATTATTCTGGTAAGTAGGAAAAACGGATCTACGAGCAGATTACCCAAAATTCCCGCTCATACGTTTAATTGTCATGTGTGCTGAAAACTTCCTGGTCGAGCAATGCAATCGCATGCCCTAATACATCAGCATATCATAATATTTCTGAGAACTCGAATAACCTATAACTACCATGAACGTAAGCTACTAACTCTACAATTTATTCTATCTGCAAAATCAACAGCAATTTAGTGTATCCATATTATCTAGCAGTTGTTCTAAAATTCGTCCTCGAATTTATTGCACGCTGAGAATATGACGACACAATAATTATAACACATAAAGTACTGAAACAATGAAAAAATCTTTCAATATTCAAGAAAATCGAAATCTGGAATAATTTATTGACTCTTTGCTGTGATAGTGTAGTTACATCTTGTGATAGTGTAGTTACATCTCCGTGATTCTGTGATAGTGTTTTCGAATGGTTGCTACAAAGGAGATAAATTACGAGACGGTCCAAAATCATTTACTATACAACTACTTTGTTATTATTATAACTACTTAAATGGTCTGCTTCATAATTTTTGAAGCAGGTCAGTTAAGGATAACCCTAATGAGTTTAACGGTTTACAAACTCGAATAAAAAAACGAATTGAATAACGAGATTGTGGGAAATATGAATAGTTTTTTTATTATATCAAAAAAGTTTAGAAAATTTATAGATATTTTAAGATTATACTCAATGGATATATATTATAAAATGGTCTATTAATAAATATAAACAAAAACAAAACTTGCAACATATTTTCTTCGAAAGTATAAAAAAGTGGTAAGAAATAGGTTAGAGTTTACTTATCTCACAGTTATTTAAAAATAAATAAGTCATTCCTAATCCGGTCATTTTAATACTATATACTCAATAGATATGTGCTATGAAAGTGCTTATTAATAAATATATAGATGGAAACAAAGCTTACAAGTTCTTTGAAGGTATAAAAAACGGTTAAAAAATGAGGTGGTTAAACAGTATAAAAAAGCGATTAGAAGTAAGAAAGAAATTATGGCCACGCCGTGTATATATATATATATATATATATATATATATATATATACGTGTGTTCGTATATGTACAAATTCATGTATCCATGTAGCTATATATGAATATATTTAGGTATATTAAATGCTGCAAACATCGGTTCCGATTCCAATAAATGAGATATTATTTACTGAATTTATATTGAATATATTTGGCGTTAATTTTGTAGAAATTCATTATTCACAATTAAATTAAACTACGTAATGTAGTATTATTTCTGATATTTCTGATGATTATTATTTCTGATGATTTGGGATATTAGCAAAGATTGAATCTTTCCTAATATCCCACCTGAAAATGTTGCAATACAACGAAACCTAGGTCGTGGTAAAAAAATTAAAGAAAGTAGAAATAATACTACATCACGTAGTTTCATTTAATTGTGACTAAATTTATTCTAAGTTAATAACATTCTGAGTAACACAGGATATCATATCCCCTAAAAATGGAAAACTAAAACTTTTTTCTAAAAATAAAATAACCAGCTTCAATTCACTAGTGAATCGGAAGCACACTGTTAAATATAAAATAATAAAAATACGAGTACTCAATTAAAATATGAGTGCTCACTGAAACTTTTGCGGTACAATATATTTTTTGAACATAAAAAAATTTGCGATATACTGCTACTTCCAGAGATTTTTGGAGTCGGTACCAAGTGAAATGTAGGACTTGTTTGTATGGGGGTGTGCATGTATTCAAGAGACGAGGGAAACGTCAACTTGGCACGGATTCAAAAAATCTCTTATATGGTATTCGAAAATATTTTTATGTTCAAAAAATATATTGTACCGCAAAAGTTTCAGTCAGTACTCATATTTTAACTGAGTACTCGTATTTTTATTATTTTATATTCTTGGCTACTTTTATTACTACATAATATCACAGCAAATATTAAAGCTATTATTTCATCCCACTTATAAGTTAGAAAATATTATTTAACGGTTGAATATAAATGTGGTATTTATTCCATATCCATACTTTATAATATTAATTTAAGTGTTATGATTGTACTCATTTATTCAAAATTATTTTTTTAAGTGTCCGAATAAGACACACGTATCCTTATAAAATAAATGTTGATCACAGAAACAGGCATATATAAAAACGTTAATGTTTACCCGAGAAAATACCTTTTAAAAAGCAATATTAATTAAAGAAATGAAGAAATACAGAAAAGCTTCAAGACAGTTGTATTTTTATTACGAACCTTTTGTGTATAATACTGTAACATCTTGAGTGAAATGAGAAGGAAATTCAATGAAACGAACACTGGCGCTGCGTGCCCTTTGGCACTCTCGCGCCATTGAGACGGGCAATCGAGGCAAGATTCGCGCACTCGGCGCACATTTTCAAGGCTTTCTGCATAATTACAATCGTTAGAAACGCGGTTCAACCTCTGTGATGGCCGTGAGTCGCTCATTCCATGGTTTCTATATAGACGTAAATTTCAATTTTAATTTGAGGGCCATCTTGTTAATATTTAGGTTTCTTTTTTTTTAACTAATCAGCTTAGAATTCTCTTAGCTCGAGTGAGAGTTAATTATATAGATTTATTACAGTGTGTGTATTGTATCATAGTTATAATGTTTTAACATTTATTTAGTTTAGATAGCATTTTGAATCATTTAAAAAATCGAAATACAATTGATTTGTCACAAAACAGTGGCTATCTGTCATTTGTTTGGAAGGTGTAATGAATGGATTCGCGGAAAAAAATGTTTATATTTTATTTCCTGTCGAAGGTGAAACCCTTGACAATTTTAGTGGCAAATAGTAGGGCAGAAATTCGCAAAGTTTAATAAAGTTCAAGGCATATTTATTATTTTCAGTAATTGACAGAAAAACATTCTATGCAAAAAATGCAGTGTTTTAAAAGTTCTTTTTACTCAGGGATAATTTAGGTACCTTTAGTAAAACATGAACTTATTAGATGCATTTTCACACTATCACTATACTTTAGTATTCTTTTTTAATCTGGAGTTGGTACCCAAATCGGACGACCACTAAGGTCAAGATTCTGATTGAGACTCAGAATGGTAATTAAAAAAACGGATCTTCAAGTATCATAGTTTAGGGGAGCATCAGAACTTAGGAGTTTCAAAACGGAGATCAACATTTCAGTTCAATCTCGGAGTTTAATGACAGAGACCCTAAATACTAATTTAAAAAGAGCATATTTTCAAACCTCATAGTTTTGGCAGGCAGTGCTCCATTATAATGGGGTGTGAGGAGTTGGAACCCAGAGTTCAATGATCAAGTCCCTTCATGACATACTAAATACTATATAAAAAAGAGCAGATCCCCAAGTCTCACGGTTTAGGCAGGCAGTACCCCTCCTGACTGACGAGTTGGGACCCAAAATCTCCAAATGTGCTTGAAATCTGCAATATTAGTAAAAACAGCAGGCCCCGAGCAGCACCTACGGTGAACAGCACAAATGTATTTTTGGAAGTATACAATTGAAGGGTTGGTAGTAAGAATACAAATCACGTCCCACCAATATAGACTGTTTCAGTTGCAAAATTCTCAGAAGTAAAAATATACATGATAAATAGAACATGAGAATGATATATGTTAGTTAATATATAAATTCAAATGGAAGAAAAAAAATAAATATGAACTTTGAATGAAAATACAAATTCTGTTTCCCGTTTTCGCTATACTAATATTGTAAGAACGCATAGAATTATTCTTTAATAGGTTCCAAAATATTTTTATATACTTAAATAAATTATTACTGATTTCATAAAATGCAAATATTTAATAAATAAGTTATTGAATATATTTGGCGTTAATTTTTTAGAAATTCATTATTCACAATTAAATGAAACTACGTGATGTAGTATTATTTCTACTTTCTTTATTTTCTTTACCACGATCTACGTTTCATTGTATTACAACATCTTCAGGTGGGATATTAGCAAAGATCTTTGCTAATATCCCACCTGAAGATGTTGTAATAATATCTAGCTTAATCAATAATTTATTTAATTGTAAATAAATTATTGATTAAGCTAGATTTCTTTAACAATAATGAGTTTAATTAAACGCCTCATGGTATTTATCTAGAATGTTGTAAATTGCGATGTAATTGAAAATAAAGTATAAAATAAATGAATATGATGTAAATGAACAGATTCTATTTGAGCTTTTTATTTCCTTATACTCTATTTAAATCTTAGAGTACATTTTCATCTTATATTATCTATTAGTTGTTTAGGTTAGCATTATAAGGAAAATTGTATTAAAAGTATTATATACTTATGTATGTTAGTTGTTTATTTATTTGTTAGCATCAGGATCGGCTAAAACGGTGTAAGCCACCTCTAATGCTTTCTAGTCTTCTCTTTCTCTTGCTTGTTTGGGCCAAAGGTTTCCAGCTATTCATATCTTGACAATAAAGCCAACTCATTTCTTTCCTTGATGGTAGTTTTCCATAATGGTAGAGTAAGTAGTCTCCTCTATCTTCTATTTTATATCCTTCTTTCCTTACTTCAGAGATTATTATGATAGGTACATTTTATAGTTTATGTGAGTTGTTCTAGTTCCATTATCCTTGTTTCGTTGGCTAATGTTCCTGTATTAAATGTTATTCAGAGGGTCTACTGCTAGTCTACTGCTCCCAACGATGACCAGCCATTATGGGTTACTGGCTATTTATTATCATCTGTAGTTATAGCAGTGATGGTTTTTTTTCTGTATCACTATTTTGCTTTTGCAAGTAAGTAGTCATTGAATTTATATCTGTGTATAGTTTGCAATATTTGTCTTTATTTTTCTTGGCAGGTTTATACCTTATAGACGAGCCTATATATTGATCTCCCTGTTGATGTGGATATATATATATATATATATATATATATATTTATTTATTTATATATATATATATATATATATATATATATATATATATATACTTAATATATCATATATTTATCATTTTTTTCTCAATTCTGCTGCCATTTACTCCAAAATAAAACTCAGTATTTACTAGTCCACCGCTATCCTTGTCAAAAAATAGCATGCGCAGTCTCTTTTATCCGGTGGAGGCGCCGCGCAATATTGCAGCAATACTGTGTCCAATTCTATCGCACAGAATAGTTCGCTCCGATCTCTTTGTCGCACATCTCAATTCGCATCAAAATTTCGCTTTTTAAATCTCGCCAACCGTCATTCAAACCAGATTTTTTGAAGACATCCCTATATCATCGTGTTCACAATGAAATAGCGTTTATTTTGATATAAGATTTATTTATTAAACAGATGGGTGTAAATTACTAGTACCGACTTACCTGACCTGACCGACCCAATAGTTACGTCAGGAAAAAAATAGACAACCCAACGTTTGTATATTCTCTAGGCTTCATACTTTCGATTGGTATAAAATTTGTTCGTTCAACAAATGAGTCCAATGTTTAAAAAAAGGCCATTTTTGAATTTCTAATTAGTCATAGTCTGGCCAGGAATTTTTTAACCAATGTTTTATATATTTGTTAATTATGCTATAAAATATTTTTCATCCATTAAATACAGATGTGAAGGTCGTTTTTAATTTGTATCTTAGACTATTTGTATATTTCCTTACGACGAGACGTGTACCATCGGTGTCTGTTACTGTAGTAGTCGTTCGACTCGTATAATAAAAGTGAAATAACTAAAGTTTAATAACTTAATACTTTTTTCCACATTTGTGTATAAAAAGTATTAAATTATTAATCTTCATCGTTAAATTATTAAACATTGCTTCGATTATCAGTATCACTTATTCCATATAGCGCCAAGTGTTTATAAAACATTAGTTTCACTAAATTGACTTTAAATTTCAGTATATGTACTGATATTAATAACAGAATAGTCGATAGTCGAAAGGATTCACTATAAATGTTTCGAAACAGTCTCCAGATAGTTCCTTTCTACTTTGTACATAAAAGGTCACTGTGTGAGACTGAAAAGAATTGTTTTTTATTTATTGACGGTTTCTATTTTTCAAACTAAAAGTTAAGGATATCTTATTGAAAACATATTATTTGAATTTTTTTCAACACATATTAATCATGTGAAATTAAAGCATACATTATGTAGTCCATTACGTACCTGAAATCAACAATGCCTTTATTTAAGCATTATTACAGAATGGGTGATGAAGTATAGGTTGAAAAGCAGTATAGGTTGAAAAGAATACTTCATTTTATTTACCACTATCTCGTAATAATATATGAACACGACTGTCGTAGAGATCATTATGTCTAAACTTATTTCTCTGTTGGATTCATGATTTTTAGAAATACTTTTATGGCACATTTGTGTGGTTATAAACACGCTACAATTTTTCAACATCCCTAAGTAAAGCGTTCAAATCCTTGCCACGACAAAGAAAAACATTTTCTAATAAGAAATTGCAGAGGTGTCAAGTAAAAACTTTATAAATTATATATTTACTTGCCATTATGAAATATTTTTACATTCTACGCCTATCAAATTGAACGTCAAATTATTGATTTTGCACGACAAAATCAGATTCTATTCTCATTTCAGCTATACAGAATGTACCAAGTCTAAATATTGCTTGAATATTAACCACTGTGAATGGAATCACCCCGTGAGAGATTTTCTATTCTAAAAATAGTAAATTATTAATTGCAAAATTAAGTTAGTCATCAACAGAGGAAAATGGATAAATTTGGCATGCAACTTTGGCATTTGTATGTTGACATGCAACTTTGGCATTTGTATGTATAAAATGGTCAATGATATGCTATCAATATGATAGAATAGTTTATTTTTAATATTTAAATTAACTTATTTAAGTGATTTTTTAGTGATTTTTGAGACACATTTAAAAAGTGTAACCTTTGAGAAAACTAATGCCAAGCGCATCGGGTTCGTGGTGAAACGATTTCACCGTCATTCGTGTTCCGATATCTAATAACGTGGCGGTCGGGAATGTCGAAACGTTTAAATAAATTATTAGTTAACATGAACTATTAAAGAGTTTTACTCCCTCCTTGAGCTTATGCAGTTAAGGCTCAAGCCTTTTTGTCGCTTATAGACCGCACACCTTTTTACCCCGGGCTTCCAAAGAAGGATACACTATGTTAACTTTCAATAAGTTTAAAAACAGATAAATCGTAGAATGATCTAAATCATCTCAACACCACTTTCTGATACCCAAAATCAATTGGCATGGCGAAGTACCATGGACGATTTTCGCCCGATGACGAAAATGAAGAAGAAAAACATAAATCATTTTCTTCGTCATTTATCTGTACTTCTTGTAGTTGTTACTATAATTACTCCAATCTAATGATTTAAGCACTCGAATTGTATAGAAAAATGCAGAGGTTCAAATAAATGCCACCTTTCGTCTTCGCTTAATATAATAGGTCCATGAGGTAGAAAGTTATCACATTTTGTTTACAAACCCTATGGAAATAATTCTGTGATTTCTTGCTTGTAATGAAATGGAAATTCAGTGAAAATTGGAATTCAATGGAATTCAGATGGAAATTCATGCAGGAATGTTGGCACTGCATACACTTTCGCGTCATTGAGGTGGGCAATCGAGACAAGGCTTTGAAAGTCGCGTCGACTACTCGACGCAACATTTTCAATGTTTTCTGCATAATTATGTTCGTTAGAGTTATGATGATCGAGAGTATCTCATTACACAGTCTCTATACAGAGGTAAATGTTAACTTTAATTTATTAGCTATTGCTGTAATATTCACGAGTTTAAATTATGTATAAGTTAAGGGTTCTATTGACTGAGCAATCGAATTAGCTCGTCATTAAAAATATTTAACTTAGGCAGAAATTGCGACCAAATTACAAATAAATTAATTCAGGTGGGATTAATTAAAAATAACATCGTTTTATGGACCATCAAAAATGAAGCATTTCACAGACTTGTGTAAAATTCCATTCCATATTACACGCATGAGACGTGAAATACCAAATATTCTTCATTCTGTTCGAAGGAACAATAAGGTTGTCTTACAAGTTTACGAGATTTAGGACAATGCAAAATCTCTCACGATGATTTCAAATATTCATCAATGGCTATTTTAAAGATATTCTCTGAATGTTCTAGCTAGTGTATTTAAGTATGTATTTAGTGTATTTTAAGAAATTTCATAAAACGATACAGCTAATTTCTAATCAAAAATTAAATAAAATACCTCAGATGGAACTGTGTCGCCCATATGCTCCAAATAGAGTCCGTCCATATTTTTAAATCAATTTTAAATTAGAAATCTCTAAGATAGTGGAATCATGACCGTTTAAACCAGACCGGATAGTTGACTACACTAGTGGAATTTAAAATCATTAGCATCACTTAAAATGAGGGGAAAATTAATACACAGTATCGGTTGGCATGATGAAATAATATAACGTCCTTAGTCCAATAAAGAAAACCGAGAAGATTATCCTTAATCTTAAGAATGGAGAAGAAAGGATTAAGCATAAATCCTTTCTTCTCCATTCTTTTAAATGTATTTGAATATTTACTATATTCACTACAATGTAGTATTGTGAGCTAGAAACACGAAAAATGCAAAGGTTCAATTTCCGTTCAGTCATTCGTTGGAGTTAAAATTAATAACTTTATGATAATTGATGATCACATATCGACTAGGACTTGCTATTAGAACTTGTTTATCCTCATGTTATGTCGTTTTCTGAAAACTCTTTTATAACTAGGTCATTATTAAATCGAGAAAAATACCATATACGGATCAGGGTACATTGGCCAGAGAAAGGGCCTGGTATTATATTCAATAATTTACATACGATTTGGTGACATGTTTTAATAAAATTCTGTAACTTATTGAATGTCTGTAATACTAGATCTTCTTCTCTACAAAATTTACTTAAAATTACAAAACAAAAATTTATCTAAGTGTCCCATAGTCATCTTGCACTTGTGAATCTTTTGTTTCCGTTATTGAATAATATTTATTATTTATATCCAGTACTTCTAGCTATAGCTTTTAATTGTAATATATAAAGAAAATGATTAAACCTTACTTGACCATGTTATACGACATTTATATTCGATTATCTCAAAAAATACAATAGATAGAATTAACTTTCTTGTTGAAAATTTCATGGATTTTTATTTTATTGTATTTAATTTTCGTCAAGGATTAATCGTTTTTGATAAATACAGGAAAAAAAATATGCTTAGTTTTCAAAATTACATTTAGAATTCATTTCAGATTCCTCGGACCTTTTGGTGTAATTGTTATTAGATATCAATTAACAGTGTGATACATTTTAAAACTTTCATAAAACCTTATGAAAATAATGTTTTATTTTGATTGGTCTAAACATAAAGGTGTAGGTCGTAATGACTTGTAATTATTTCAAAGATACTGTAATGTAGTCGTAAATCTAAAGGTTAAAAATAGGAGCACCTACGGCAGATAATATTATATTCTATCTTCTTATCTTATATTATATTCTTATCTTGCATTTATTTTAGTTAGTTTTCTTTAATTATCGATAATAGTTATTAGCATTTAGACTAGGAATAATGAAAGGTTACTATTACTTTAATCCAATTATCATACATGGCCAGTACATTGCACATTTAACATTTGTAGATGTAGGTCCTGATACCCAGTTACGGCAGTTAACGTTCCAAATATTGTATGATTGCACTAAAATGAATATCATTCTTATTGAATTCTTGAATATAGTAGTTTTAAAGAACGATTAGAAAAAATATATTAATTCCCAGTTTAGAACCGAGTTCAGTTTTTAATACTTTACTGTTGACCCACAAAGAAAAGTGACTAAATATAATAAACTTACTTTGTATTTTTTAATTTCTTCTAATTTTTTGCGCTAATTAGGTAAATATCTATTGATGGTCTATTCTTACAGTTATGTAAATCTCATACAATATCTGAATGTCAAATTTAAATTTTTTGCCAATTCCAACAATTCTAGAACTATCCAAAAAATGTGGATACATAATCAAGCAAAACGTCACAATGCATTCTTTGACATGTTAAAAAATCATAGTGCATTGGTGTACATATACAGTGAAGTTCAAAAAAGGGCACTCGGTATAATTTTCTGTGGACTGGCCACAGAAGCCGGTGTATAAAATTTTACAAAAACTTCTTTACAAAAAAATTGAATCGGATTTAAATAACCATCGAATAAGAAACGCACGGAAAAGTATAAAATGATGAAAATACGAGTGCCTAGTTAGAATTTTGCGGCACAATATCGTTTCCAAACATAAATAAATTTGCAAAACACTGCTATTACTTAAGCAGGCAATACTCCCAGTGGCAAGACAGAAAATTAAACCCAGAATTCAATGGTACAATCTCTGCTTGAGATCCAAAATATTAAACTAAAGTAAAATATAAATATTAAAGTAGCATATCTTCCCGTAGCTGAGACAGTTTATAATACCCCTGCGGTATCAGGACAGGAGTCGGAAGGAGGAGTTCAGTAAAAGAGTGTCCGTTTAAGACCCACAATACTAATTTAAAAACAGCAGATCCTCAAGTCTCACAGTTTAAATATTCAGTAGAAAGAAGAGTTGGAACTTGCAGTTCACAGAGTCTTTGCTTGAGATTCATAACACTAATTTGATTATATAATTAGACAGGCAGTAGCCATGTAACAATTGAGCAGTTGGAACCGGAAGTTCAATGACAGAGTCTCTGCTTGAAACCTAATGAAAAACAGTAAGTTTCCAAGTTTCACGGTTTAGCCAGCCAGTACACTTGCAATATCAGGACTTATCGATCAATGGCTGAAATTATTGATCGATAAGTCCTGATGTTGCAAGTTGTATTGTCATGGGAACTGAATATATGTTTGAAGTTTTATAAGAATCGATTAAATAGAAGTTGTTGAAAAATCGATCACAAGATTTGAATTAACAACAACATATGAAACGTGAACCTAAATAAAACCGTTTAAAAATATGGCTTCATGTCTGTACGGACTCCTTGTTTTCCTGTTATGTCAAGACAAGTCAAACCATTTCAAGCCTGATGAGTTTACTCCTCATCACTGAAAATTCCCTCTCGCCACCTTCCGGCTTCAATATTGCAGCTTAATTAATTTAAAGGATAAATTTATATTATCGTTAGTCGTATCTTTTTAAATCTTTATACCTATATCGTTTATACTAGATCACTGGTGAAAGCTTTGTCTATATTTATGTTTTTTTTAAGAAATTCTGAATTTTGTTGCTTTTTTGTCTATAATATATTACTGTCGCTTTCGTGTAAATCATTTCATAGATTAAAATTATAATGCTCAGCGTAAATCATGTCTCTAAGGCTGAAACTTTAAGCAAAAATGATTACACTAACAATCAAAAGAGTGCTAAAATCATAAGAAAAATTTTCCAAACACCCAAAAACGTCTCTACCAGAGACCCTCTTCATTTCCACAAAATATCTAATTTTTCTCGCCAACACCGGAATAGATATAATGATGTCAGGAGTGACGTGTTGTTCGCGAACGAATCTAGTTTTGCTTTAATACAGATGATAATAGAGGCAAAATACAAAGACAAGCCGGAAAAAAGATGCGTTTAAAATAACATCATTGAGACGGAGCTTTATGATGGAAATTTAATTACAGTATACAGGGAACGTATAAAACTATACATTGTTGAAAACGGATCTCTGACAATGGTACGATACTTAAATGTCATTTTAGAAAAGATTGGTGTGCCTTTTGGTCCATACGTTGATTATAATGTTATTTTGATGCACGAGAATGCTCCTTCACTATATATCAATACAGCGGTAATTTTGGGATAACCTAGATAGACTAAGCCGTAGTTTTAGAATGACTGGTACGCACTTCAGACCTAACCTCAATCAAATATGTCTGGAATAAACTGGCAAAATAGGTAAAGTATTTCCAAGACCGTTAAGTAGAGGAATTAAATCCCCCCAATTTTTGTCGATGACTTCATAAGTACTATCTACGTCCAGAGGGATCCAAGTAGTTTCGACAGTGGTGACACGTGGTGACACTAAGTATTGAACGTTCCACACATTGAAACAATAATTGTTATACATGTGAAAACATTTCACGAAGATGAAAGAAATATGTTAATTTTCATTATAATTTAACATTTCAAAGTTTCTGTCTGTAATTTTGTCAATTTACTTTTTTTTCAAATTAAACATTGTTAACCTTATCAACTAGCAATACTGTTAGTGTAATAAATAGGAATTAATCATTTTTAATGAACCATTTAATCTTTAGGTTCCTCTGAATGCGTTCATGAGTATGAAATATAGAAGCAACGTTTTTTAATACAGCTTTCATTAAATTTAACAAACCAATTGGTACTATAAATCAGAAATCGTCGAAGAAAATACTTTCCACACGCAATAAAAAGAGACGATTTAATACGTATTTGTTATGTTTCGGTAGTAACGTTAGAGGCCTGTTTGTGAGGCTATTACTCACCGCACTCCCGCAAATACCGATACAGACTTTTCAATTGCAGATATCTTCGTATACGTGCATAAAGTAAAGAATGAGCAAGTAAAAGCGTGACACGTTCAGCCGTATACAAACTCGGTTAAATTAGAATTCGGTCGGGTAATAAAAACTTGGAAAATCCACTGCTTTTCCAATGCTTTTTTTCGTTACGTCGAGATTGCATCAAGAACTTATTAACATATTTTTATTAACTTCATTTGTGTATGCATGTGTATTTGTATGAATGTAAGGAAATCTTTCAATTAAATCGTGCTTGAAATCAATTGTCGTCGTAATTTATATCCTTAGCTATTTGTAAAGGTAGTCATGATGAAAAGGTAAACCGAAAGCAGTCCACCCTTTTTTTTACATTAAGGTTAATTTTTTGTCAATAATTGAGTTATGAATCCCAAAATTAAATTATGTAAAGTTGTGAGACATCAATTCGCTCTTGGCCAAAATCTATATATTTAAAGATTATTTTTAATTTTTTAGATCAAATTGTTACCAAAGTGTATTTTTAGTGGTTTTTAAACTGTAAATTTTTTTTTAGCTAGAATTAAAAATTTTTTAAATGCAAATAACAAGTTGAAAGTGTTGAATACTGGTAACTGAAACAAATTATTGCAACATTTAAACAATAAATGTTATTTAAAATATAAATAAAAACGACTGTAGTTCAGCCATTTTATATATCAATAATAAAATATTTTCTTTAATAATTTAAAATATCTATCAAAAAATTATGGTAGTATTTAGAATATAACAGTGATCCATCTGTAATATCCTCTCACTTAAATAATAACAATAGATGTTATTAACGTAGGTGCATGAAATTACGCAAGTAGATGCATTATATGGATATCTCAATTGATATGATGCAAAAAAACAAAAGATATTAAGGTAGCGTACATTTCACGTAAAGTAGGTAAGTAACGAAAAGTTATTTTCGCCCATTCAATTGAGCGGAGTATTATTGAATTTGTAAAACAGAGGTTCCATTTAAAATTTATTATTTTTAGGGCTTTGTAAAAAAAATTCGGTATATATTATAGGGCATAGTTTGAAAGGGTTAGATATAAGGTAGTATATCTCCTGAGATATACTGGAAAATATTCAAAATAATATGCCTCTTTGTTCTTATTTCTGAAAATACTAAACTTACATTTTGGAAACTATTGGGTTTTTAGAAGACCATGCAGATTGAAGGAAAACTATAAGAATGATTCCAGACGTCATAGTTTTTGAGATATTCACGATAATATATATGTCCGCCCTATTTAATTATGATACGTATTATCAACCTTCATACGGAGTTAATTTCGACCCATTTAGGTATAAAAATGTATTTTTCTCAATTAATTTATTTCTTAATATTTTTGGGAATTGATACTTTATGACTTTTAATAAATCTATTTAAACAGCACATTATTGAAAATAGTTTGTAAAAATTATTAATATTTTTAGTTTAACGGTCTACGGATTAAACTAGTCTACAAGTGTAAACAGTCGCACGGCCACAACAGTAAGTTGTTATGATTTGTTTGTAGAATCCTATTACTTTCTGAATAATATTTTGTTTTATCCTACTGACATACAACCAGTATCATGATAAATGTAAGGTGAACTAAATGTCGCGTTGTATGAACGTGTGGAACTATTATTTCGTAAAAACTAGGGATAGTAAAATTGAAACAATGCTGGAAGATGTATCAGATGCTGATGAATTTTGTTCGGAAAGTAAAGATAACGTAGAAGAAGCAGAATTATCGGACAGCCCAAACAGTGATAATGAAATAGTGCCTACTGAAATTATGACATCAAAGAATGGCTAAATAATATACTCCAAAGATCATTTCACGCAGGATCGTGGAAGTGCGTCATGGGAAAATATAATCAACATGATGCCAGATTTGACATATTATTCCAGTTCAAGGATAACCAAAGCATAATAAAATTTTGACTTATTTTTCTCATCGTCTTTGATACACATCATTTTGAAATATACAAATTTGGAGGGTAAGCGTGTTTTCGCCAACGACTGGCCTAATTGTGACAGTACTGATATGTACGCATTTGTTAGTTTGCTGTTGGCGTCTTTCGATCAAATAACGAAAGTAAGCTTATGGGATGGTGAAAAAAGACCTATTTTCGGGGCAGTAATGCTAATAAAAATGTTCAAAAAATTACCCAGTCATACGGTTTGATAAGATACAAAGTCGATCTGAACGGTGATTGTTGACAGGTTTATTCCAATTCGTGATCTGTGGAATCAGTGGGTTGATATTTTAGCAAAATTTTATAATCCTTTTGAAAATCTAACAGTCGATGAACAACCAGTAGCATTTATAGGTCCATTCCATGCCGTCAAAACCAGCAAAATATGGCATAACATTTTGAGTTCTAAGTAATTCTGCTACAACTTACGTATGGAATATCTAACCTTACACTGGTAAAATAACAGAAAGTGTACCTGAGAAAAACCAAGGCATTCGTGTAATTCTAGATTTGGTAATTGGCCTGAAAGGTCATAGTCTTACTGTAGACAACTTTTTTACACCACATCAGCTTGGGTAGCGACTACTAGAGAAAAAAATTACTCTAGTCGGGACTATATGTAAAAAAACCGGAATTACCACCAGAATTAGTTGAAACAAAAGGAAGACCGTTGTATCCATCACGTTTTGCATTTACCAAGTTTCTCACGTCTCAAAAAATGAGGCTGTAAATATTTTCAGTACCTTACATTACACAAAAATGAAGTAAGTGGTCGTGTCGATAAGAAGCCCCTGATAATTCTGAGCTACAAAAAATGCAAAGGTGGCGTAGATACATTGAAAAAGCTTTCTCCGGTTTCACCTGCGAAAGAAAGACAAACCGATGGCCACAAGTAGTTTTTAGTAATATGCTAGATATATCTGCGTACAATGTTTTCTTGTTATTCACGGCTGCTAACAATAGTTGGAAGGAAGGTTGTTTAGCAAAACGGCGCCATTTTTTGCAAAATTTAACTATTCAACTTGTTACATCCTATATAAAAAAGAAGAAATAGCAAAAAAATACGTGATTCCACTTATCAATCATCAATATTCGTTTCAACTCAAAGTGCACAAAATAATGTTGGATGTGCCAAGAAAGCTATGAGAAAAGTCGCTGTCAATTAGGTGCTAAAACAGACAATAAACATCTTTGGTCTGTGTTATTTGCAAAAAAATCGTACGCAAATAAAATTATAAAATAGTTATTTTATGTACTCAGTGTGGTAATAATTGATTTATATTGTTTTCAAAAATTTTAGTTTCCATTTCTTCCAAGTAAATAGTCTATAAAAATATACGGTTCTTTTCGTTAATTAAATAAAAGTTACTTAAATATTAATATACAATATTTTAAAACAATTTAACGCAGTTTTATGCGTTATTATTGTATTGCGGTCAAATTTCACCCAAAGACCGTTGACGTGAGTAATATTAAGAACCTTGCGAAGGTTAAAGGTTTATTACAGTGGGAAGTCCATATTAGTGATAACTTCAGTTACGACATGAATTCTCCTTCAGTTACGACTTCCAATCACTTCGACATACCGATGATGACTTATCCTTCACTTCAGAGGGACAAAACCCACCATGCGTGGGCCAGACTTGGCCGGTTTTTAATTTTACAAGATAAGAAGTTTCAAAGTATGTTTAGACATTTCATGTTGGAAAAAATTGTAAACACTTTCAATAGAAACAATTTTATTTAAATCCTATTCAAAATTTCAAGAGATTTCGATAACTAGGGAACCCTGCTTTGTGGATATTCCGATATTAATTTTACCAATCTTTACTTTTTAATTAAATCTTATAAATTCACTATATTTAAAATGGCTCTGCACTGTACAACGAGAAGTATGCAAACTCATTTATAATGACGAATGGACAATTAAAATCATATTACTTCTATTAAATGTTTTCATAAACTAATGATTTTTCTAACAAATATCCATTATTTTATATTTCGATGCAATGTAAATATTACTTTTCACTTACAACCTTATTTTAATAATTTCCATACTAACATTGACTAGCCTCACAAATCATTTTATTTAAAATTTGAATACCCTTCTAGTTATATTTTTCATATTATCGATCCATGTAATTAAATGCGGGTTGCTGCTTTAGTAAATTCACATCTGTAAAGGCAATAGTAAAAATTGCAAGTTGTGTTTATTGCAAGTTCTATATTACGCCTCCATCTGTTGTAAAAGTGACACTTAAGATCTCACAGCAAAAGAACAAGTAAGAGTGCCTATCATTAAATGTATTAACACTAATAACATAGTTATTAGTCGGTTTGGTAGTAAACATGTTATTGCGAATACGACGTAATCAAAATTGGTAGCGTACACGTACGCACGCACACGTCACACACACACATATATATATATATATATATATATATATATATACATATATGTATATATATATATATATATATATATATATATATATATAGAAATATACATATAGTCTATTCCACCCGCTAACAATGTCATTAAAGTTTAAGAAATAACCATATGCTCTCACAGACCATACAATATAAAGCTATGTAAATACATGTAAACTTGAACCAATGACTAAGCAATTACTTTTAATATCATGAAGATTATGATTGAAACTCTTCTTATGAGGTTTAAATTTCGACTAAGTTTTCAATTTAAATTAACTGAATACAAGAAGAATTATTTATATAACAAACATATACATGAATCTGAAAAAAATAATTTCAGTGTTGGATACGGTCGTAGTTATTTCGTAAAGAAGTCAATCGTGGACATTATTTGAAATTAAAGTTTTGTTCCTACTTGCTAATTCATTTGTAGCGTACATTTATTGAAAATAAGGTAGTTGTATGAAAAGTGGTATATATACGGCTTCGAAATTATTTGAACAACTTTTGCAAATGTCAGATCTATCAGTCGAAAATCGTGGATTCACTTCGCGTGTGCACAATTCACCGCCACAAATATTGCCCTCTTTAAAATTAGACCAGAATGGCAATTCTATGTTTATTTTCAGCGATTAGTGAATTTTAAAATTACTTCTGTAGAAATTGTCATTCATTTGAGTGCGACTGTCTCCCCATACCCGGAATTGAAAAAAAATGAAGGACGTTTTCACGACAAAATGAAGACAGAAAGTGTATTAATAATAATTTTAAAAAATGGAAAGCTCATTTGATTTGGAATAACAAAATATCCTAGGAAAATTTATAATTTACTAAATAGATTCAAAGTTATGCCACAGTAAATAAATTAGCATTAGCATGCAACCAACTCAGCACAAATGAAAATGAACACTGTATAAAATTAATATAATTTGTTTTATTATATGAAGTATTGGTTCAAATAAATAATTGTTCCCTCACTTGATAAAAAGTATCATATTATATATTTCATTTCTTTATCATTACGCCGAAACCATTGAAACTATTACGCCGACCCAAAACCGTCTCTATTGCCAGTCTAAACAATGACAGAGAGATTCACAATGCCAGTCTTACTGCCGAGTGCTCGTTTAACTAAATGTTACCAAGGACCTTAATTGCTAACTCCCGAATTTATACTTTCTAATAACGCAAAAGCAGTTAAGCGTGCTAACAAAATATACCAACTACCTCGTTTGAAGATTAAGAGATTATCATAAAGATTATCGCACACAAAAAGCGAGATACTAAAATAATGTAAGGCTAGATGGTATAAAAGCATCTAATTGTAAGTGGTAAGATAAACGTAGAGACAAAATTGACGAAATAATTTCTTTGAAAATGCAAATTGTTCGTAAAAAAACGATTACAACGTAATATTACTTTACGCAAGTCTATATGATGAAAATTTATTATTTAAGTACATTATAATTGAGATGAATAACATATTTATTATATCAATAAAATTATACAGCAAAATTCAATGCTTGTAGTTAAAATTATAATTTATGAAACTTGTGAATAGTGCTTTACCTCGAATTTCATTGCAATATAAAATGAAGTGAGTTTTAATTTTATATAATATTGTAACAATAAATTGAAATCAAAATCAATCTTTTATTTTTAATGAAAAATATCTTCCAAATTCTTCGATATTTCAAATTAATAACATTTGCTATTTACTACAATGGCGTGTTATTTTACGTATATCTATATGACGAAAAACGTAAAATTTTCTTTAAGTACATAACAATTGAGATAAGCAAAAATTATTATATCGATCCAGCAAAATTTAATGTTTGTAGTTCAAATTTTAATTAAAGAAATTTGTGAAAAGTTGTTTATTCCAAATTCTTATTATGACTGAATATAATGTGTTAATTTAATGAATAATAATGGGTAAATATTAATGGTCATTAATAACAACTGAATTTAAAATTTTGACATTTTTCTATGCATATTTAGTTTTACCATTATATTGTTACCATGAGATGAAATCAAAATCAACCTTTTATTTTTAATGAAAAAAAATTCCCCGAAATCCTTCGACTTTTCCGATAAACCACATTTAAATTAATTAGGTATTTTCTAGTATCTTTTTTTGATTATGCCTTTGAACATTTCATTCTTTATTTCATATTAACAACTCTAAGTTTTACAAAATTTAAACCGAACTTTTAACAAGTCGGCAGCCAAATTAGAGCTAAAAATCATGTTCGTAAAAATATTCCCAGAGGAACAATGATGGCTATCAAAAAGGCTAAATCGCGCTCTAATGAATATAATTACACAAATGTATTGAATATAATGTGCATTATACCTTTGAACATTTCATTCTTTATTTCATAATACCAACTCCAAGTTTTATAAAATTTAAATCGGAATTGTTAATAAGTCGGCAGCCAAATTAAAACTAAAAATCATGTTCATAAAAATATTCCCGGAGGAACAATCATTGCCATCACAAAGGTTAAATCGCGCTCTAAAGAATATGATTACACAATTGTGTTTAATATATTGTGCATTATGCCCTTGAACATTTCATTCTTTATTTCGTAATATCAACTCTAAGTTTTATAAAATTTAAATCGCAACTGTTAATAAGTCGGCAGTGAAATTAAAGCTAAAATCATGTTGGTAAAAATATTTCTGGACGAACAATCATGGCCATCACTAAGACTAAATTGCGCTCTAATGAATATAATTACACAATGGTGTTGAATATATTGTGCATTATGCCTTTGAACATTTCATTCGTTATTTCGTAATACCAACTCCAAGTTTTATAAAATTTAAATCGGAATTGTTAATAAGTCGGCAGCCAAATTAAAACTAAAAATCATGTTCATAAAAATATTCCCGGAGGAACAATCATTGCCATCACAAAGGTTAAATTGCGCTCTAACGAATATGATTACACAATTGTGTTTAATATATTGTGCATTATGCCTTTGAACATTTCATTCTTTATTTCGTAATATCAACTCTAAGTTTTATAAAATTTAAATCGGAGCTGCTAATAAGTCGGCAGTCAAATTAAAGCTAAAAATCATGTTCGTAAAAATATTTCTGGACGACCAATCATGGCCATCAAAAAGGCTAAATCGCGCTCTAATGAATATAATTACACAAGAGTGTTGAAAATATTGCCCTGAGTGCGGGAAGCGGAAAATCTTCATTCCGATTTCCTGTCTCAATGGCTCGAGTGCTAAAAGATACGCGGCGCTAGGGTTCGTTTCACTGCATTCGTCTTCCATTCATAGAAGATGGTATTTTATTATGTATAGATATTAGTAATTTTGTGCTTATGTAACTTTGGTGATGAAAAATTAATATTTTCCTTGATTTTGCTATAGAATACATATTAAAAAATAATTTCAAATAAAGCAATGGAATTATTGCATTTGATACCAAATTAGCAAAAACGAACTTAATATATCCTCTATATTTTCTTATTTGACCATCAAATAAGTTTTCTACTTCATAAGCCGAATGAAGTGAATACTGTAATGGCTGCTGCCATATTTAAAAGTAATAAAAACCTGAATAAGCTTGCGAATCCATATTAAAATTACTTTATGTTCAACTTGCTTGACGCAGCTCGCTAATCTCTTTCTGATTTCAGGACACATTTGTAGCACT
Organism: Druceiella hillmani; assembly: GCA_039881145.1. NCBI lineage: Eukaryota > Metazoa > Arthropoda > Insecta > Lepidoptera > Hepialidae > Druceiella > Druceiella hillmani. The sequence continues at coordinate 36,088,338 of JAYKKI010000017.1, read as the reverse complement.
TACAATGGATGTAATAAAGCGAAAATTGTCGTCACCGTGGTGGGTTGGATTGATCATAAAGCATACGACCGTGGCGGCGCGGCACACCGCGGGGACCCGGGTTCGATTCCCGGCCGCTCATCGAAAGTGGCTGGACTGGTGTTCTGATTATGTAAGAGATTGATCTCCTAACAATAAGTTCGCCATATATATCAATTAGATACATTAAAGTATATAAAATGAAATTGGCTAAAATTCATTTACATACCTGAAATAATATTCAAAATAGTTTTCTTTTTTATTTAACTTTAAAATTATTTGTTTATTTTATCGTTTTCATCGTAAATATTTTTTCCAAATTTTTGGCAATAAAATGTGCTTCGTATACAAGAAACACATAGTCAATAGTCAATAGAAAAAAAATCACTTTCTTTAAAAATTATTCAACTATGAATGAGCAGCCAAGTTCTGGGGCCAGTTATTTATTGATTAATTATATGAAATTATGTGTGTCTACCTGCTGGTGTGCTTTAATAGTGTCATAATTTAAATCAGACCATGTTTATTTCGTTGAAATTTCGTGAGGTGCCAATATTTAGAATCCGGTTTAAATGATGACAAGTTTTAGAATAATAAATTCGCGTTTAATCTGCTGTGGTCGTGTGGAGGATATGGTAGCTGAAACAGGTCAACCTTGGGCATTTCCCACTTACCACCGACCACCATACTCCCATCATTTATTGTACTAGAATGAGTGAGCATATACTAAAATATCCTTGGATATACATGAATGAAATAGATCAGAAGAATCAAGAATGTTTTGGAATATTCGATATAGAAATGTAGAAATATATCAGAATGAGAGAGAGTGTACACAAATGTACTAGAGTGAACTGAACCGGAAAGATCGAGAATGTTCTCAAATGTTCGAAAACATTCTCAGCTAGAAATAATTAAGCAAAAACACTTTTATTTACATTAGGGTTTTTTTGTCAAATTAGTATTGACATGGACTCTTCTTTTTGCTTTACCTGCTCAACCATGACTATGGGATCATAACTGTAACGCATTTTGATAATTTACTTCTAGATGTGAACAAAAACTTTTACGTTTTTATTTTTTCGGCGGCACAAGTGCCATGTCTCGATTGTTAGAGACCGGAAATTGTAGAGATCTAAAAAAGAAGCTGTGAAGCGTATAAAGCTAAACTTGCTGCGAAGAAATAATCTCGCTATATTTTATTATAAATTTTTATTGCCAATATTAGAATTAATTATTTCTAATAAAGTAATAGCAAATTTTTTCACTTAATAATATTCATTAACAGCGCTGTTAAGAATTATAAAATGATTATCTCACACAAAGTGACAAATTGAAACTGACAGCTTAGTTTTTAAGCAAGCATAGTATCGCCGACACAATTCTCGGAGTAATCAAATAACAAGTTAAACATGTAATGGGCATTTAACTTACCCTTGGCAGCTTAACTAAGGATTTGCTGATTAGGATATAAACGACGTGGCCAACATCGATACTGATAGTTTGTGTAACAAATTTAATTAGAAGTAAAAATACATTATTCATAAGTTGCGAAGGTAGCATAAGTTTATCAATACATAATATTGATTAAATTAAAATAGTGATACAGTGTTGGATACAACTGCAGTTTATTTGTGAAAACTTCAATCGTGTAGAGTATATAAAAATTAAGTAAAATTTTTTGTTCTGAATCCTTGAATTCATTACAACTTGTATTAATTGAATACACCTATATTATATGTTTACGAAAAGTAGGATAAGCAATTTAATGTATTTTTGAATACGTCATCATGTAAATGCATTTACAAGAAGATGGAAAAATATATCAAGAACAAAAAATTTCTATTAAAAATGAAATGGAAGACGTTTGCTATTGACAAAATCATAAGGATTATAAGTTATTTGCGTTTCAATAAAGAATACAAATTCCAGGTGAAAGAAAATATATATGGGAATCATAACATCTATGTTAAAGATTTACATCTGAACTTTCAAATTCTCTCGTAAGTTTTTCACTACTAATAAACATTAAGAATTATTTTAATTAGAGTAAATTGGTGTAAATATAACCGTAATTAAGCTAAAATTTCAATTTTATATTACTTGTATACAATTCGCTAATTTTAATGGATATTTCTTTTTATTGTTGATAAAATAAAGATATTTTAATATCCTGTAAAGATTTCTTCCGTAAAATTCTTCGAATCGAGTCGCATTGCAGGCAAAGCTATAAATTATAACTGTATTTTGAACGATAATTTTATACGAAACTAAATCTAACACCAAATATTTTTATCAGCTATCCACGTTTTCCATAAGTTAGTAAACGTAGCGTATCATTGCTATATTTAGTTACTTATTGTAAACTTGGGCTCGTAAGTTGAACGTTAAACTAAAGTTGAAAGTCACATATTACGAAATGGGCGACTCGCTGCCCTCGTAGTTCAGCATCTTGCGTCTAATAAACATAATTAGACTATAATTATAATTATTAAATTTGTTGGACCGAGTACACATATCGAATATAGTTCAAAACATCTTTTTGATTCTCGGTCTTAATAACATTGTGAAAATGGTTGCTGAAGATGCCGATATTAAATATATATATTTATATTATAATGACACTGTTTAGCATTACTGAATGTACGTCAAGAGTGAAGGTTGAGTAGCTCGTACATTCAGTCGAACGACTGGTTCATTTTCGACTTGCACATGATGGATTTTGTCGAAAATTTTACTTTTGGAAAAAAAAACGAAATCTTTCAATCTTATTAAAGAAAGTGTAAGTATGTATCTAGTGGTAATGTAAATTAAGAAAGCCTTCGTCACATTAACTTATTGGGATAAAATAGATAATAAATGTTTCCCATATCTGGTATCGCTCAACCGTTGCTATGTTCTATCGTATACATACAACACGTGCAGTGCTCCCACAGTTGTCTGTAGAGTCTATTTCGACCGCAGGCTCGACGCGGTTATTAATACGCTTGAAGCAGAGCGTGCGAAGGCGACACCACATTCGGTAGTACACGAATACTAGGAAATGAAAATCGAATTGGGATAGGAAAAATAAAAAGGCGGAAAACGCACAGTTTTTGCCGACACTTTTCACTACATTTTCTACCTTTTCAGTACCATGAGTATTTTTTAAAAGAGACTATTTTAAAATTATTTAAAGGCAAACGGTTTACAAAGACTTTAATCGTCGGAAGTAAATATTGAGTATAGAACAACAATAAATAAATCTTATTAATAGCTACGAACAAATTGAATAAAATATAAGTAGTAAGAGAAGAAGCCTCGTATCTGAAAGATTTTTTGTGAATATTGTTTATGTAAAATTAGTAGTGAGAAAAGTGAGAATTTGAAAAAACCCTTTTTTTTTATTACATTCTGTAATTCGTTTAACTAAAAATTGTAGACTGTAATTTTTTGAATATAAATGAATAATGTTTTATTTGCTTTATTTATTAAATACTATAAATTCTTTATAGAATATTATTATCTAACGCACAGCCAGTAAAATAACTAAGCCTAAGTAAAAACAATTTAAGTTATTTCGATTTTATAAAAAAAATAATAACTTTCTTTGCAAAAGTTTGTTTCTTTTCTTAATCTGTCTTTTCCAGGCAACTGTTTTAATTCCAGTTTTGTTCTACATACTTTTTTCATTTCAAAATTAAATAATGTTCTATTTCATTGTTTTCATGATGGATATACCCCGAACACTTTACTTGACTCGAAAATCATACTTGGGACACAGATGTCTAAATTTCGTAATTGAATGTGTGATCACTGGTTTACTAAATTTATAGCGGTTAAGATAATCGCAGAACAAAATGGTGCCTAAATTTAAATTATGTTGAATCGTACATTAATTCTATGTCAAATGTGTATATATTAAAAATGTATATATTTACGTGTATCACTAAACTGACTATCTTATTATGTAATGAAATTATCGCCATATTTGAAAAATAAGCCAAATTATAAATTTTAAATATAGAAAAAGTATAAAGGTGATAAAAAACTTTTTTAATCTTTTACTGGCATCTCATACAATTAACCAATAATTTTTATAGTGGCAAACTGCAATAGGTTTTAAGGTGAAATGGTCTTTAAAATATATAAAAACAAATATAGGTGGACGAAATCTTGCAGAGTGTTGTTTTTGCCAAAAATATAAAACATTATAGTAATAACATTAGAGCACTATCTAAACATAACAACTATATGAAGTTAAGATAACATAGTATTATCCGGTAGCCAAGTTCACTCTGATAAAATTTGTAAGTAATTTAAAAATTAAGCAAGAATTAAAAAATAAAAATGTCATTTATCATTCTAAAATTTGGATTTCTTGACAGACAATTTGTATTTTTTTGTTCGCAGAAATAAATTATAATAATTTCTTTATCAGAACACTTTTTCATTATCGTTTTCACCATATCTTAAATTTCATACCAAATTGTAAATTTAATTTTTTTCTACCACATTTAATCGACTTCAAAAAAGGACGAGGTTCTCAATTCAACTATATTTTATTTAGACATATTAACTCTTATCTTCGGTATTTACGGACCAATTTACATGATTATTTTTTACACTTAAATGAAACTACGTGATGTAGTACTATTTCTACTTTGTTTAAATTTTTCACCACGACTTAGGTTTCGTTGTATTGCAACATCTTCAGGTGGATAATTAGCAAAGATAATCTTCACTAATTGCCCACCTGAAGTAGTTGTAATACAACAAAACCTAGGTCGTGGTAAACAATTAAATAAAGAAGAAATAATACTACATCACCTAGTTCCATTTAATTGTGAATAATGAATTTTTACAAAATTAACGCCAAATACACGTTATTAAATTGTTTATTTAGCTTGACATACCTTATTTTGTTTTCCTTGATTAAAAATTTTCGACTACTTACGCGATATTTATGAAACTTCGGATGTTTATGCAGTATCCCTTATAATATAACTTGATGATAATTTCAACTTTTTATCCATAAATTCTACTGCTGCCGATTTGCTGCCTGTCTAAATTTGAAGAGTTGTGTTTTTTTGTAATTAGTCTCAAGTAGAAACTTTACCATTTAACTCATGAATTCTGATGCTGTAAGGGTACTGTCTAAACCTTAAGACTTAAGGATCTGCTGCTATTAGATTAGTATTTTGGGTTTCATGCAAAAATTTTCATTAAACTCCGGGTTCCAACTTCTCAGTTCTGATCAGGTCTCAAGCTGAGACTTTTTTATTGAACTTCGAATTCCAACTGGAATCCGAAGTTCAATAGAAAAGTCTTGATGCTGTGGGGATAAATAGGGAAACTTGAGGATTTGCTGTTTTTAAGTTTTTGTATTATCGGCGTATGTTGTCTAGGTATTGTGAATCACAATTAGAGACCCTGTCCTTAAATTCCAAGTTCCAATACCTCAGTTCTGAAGTGGCGCCGGTATTGCCTGTCGAAGTTGTGAGAATTGACGATCTGTCGTTTTTAAATTAGCATAATCTAATAAATAAATAAATTAGCATTTCCTTGCTTATGCTTGCTATAAGCAGGGAATCCTTCATTGAACTCCGAGTTTCAACTCCTAAATCCTGATGCTGAGGGAGTGGCGTCTGCTTAAACTGTAAGACTTGAGGGATTTATTATTGCGGATCTCAAGCAGACACCCTGTCATTGAACTCCGAATTATAACTTCTCAGCCTGATGCTGCAGTGGTGCCGTCTTTTTTGTGCATGTAACTCATGTTGTATAAACAAATTTGGATGATTCTGTTTTACTTGAATTTTTCTATTATATATTTCTAAAAATTGGTTAGAATAAAATTGAAGGTACACCATAGAAATCCTCAACAATGAACAGCATAGATACCGTGATCGTATTTGTGTAATATAGTTCTAATGATAATTTAATAATAAAGTCTCCAAAGTATTGACACGGGAAATCATTTTAGCAAAAATCAGGGTATAATAATGGGGCCTGAACGTGTTGACTAAAATCTTCGCGGATATTCTTTCGTAGGAAAATAAGTAAATACGTATACAAAGAAATGTATGAAGTTTCCAAACATTAGTATCTAGGTAGGTCAGTAAATATATAATATAGAGGAATATATATATAAACCTATAGCAACCAGAATATTAGTAGGTAAGTAAGTCCCTACGTTCAGATATGCATAAAAGCATGAAGTAACTAAGATATTAGCACGTAGATGGTATGTACAAGTATTCATAGGGTTGATTACGGTGAAGCCAAGAGAGGGAATATATTTTATATGTCCGCATGCATGTAGATATGTAGGTATGTAGTTGTTGTTCACATCTTGAAGTAAATTATCAAACTGCGTCACAGGTATGATCCTACTGTCATGGTAGAGCAAGTAGAACAAAAAGGTGAGTCCATGTCAATACTAATTTGACAAAAAAAAACCATAATGTAAATGAAAGTGTTTTTGCTTAAATATTTAGAATGTTTTCGAACATTTGAGAACATTCTCGATTTTTCCGGCTCAGGTCACCCTAGTATATTTGAATACATTCTCACTCATTCTAATTTATTTCCACATACCGCTTCTTGAATATTCCAGAACATTATTGATTTTTCTGATCTAGTTCATTCTTGTACATCCGAGGATATCATGATATATGCTCACTCATTCTATTACAGTCAATAACGGGAGTATGGTGATTGGTGGTTGATAGTAGAAAATACCGAAAGTTGATCAGTTTCAGTCACGATATCTTACACACGATACAGCCACACACACAACGACACTATATATATTAAACGAATGTTTATTATTTTAAAACTTGTCATCATTTAAACCGGATTCTAAATATCGGCACCTCACGAAATTTCAACGAAATAAACATGGTCTGATTTAAATTATGACACTATTTAAGCACACCAGCAGTTAGATGCACATAATTTCATATAATTAATCAATAAATAAGTGGCCCCAGAACTAGGCTGCTCATTCATAGTTGAATAATTTTTAAAGAAAGTGGATCTTTTTTATAACTATTCGTTTCTTGTATACTAAGCACATTTTATTTCCTAAAATTTGGAAAAATCATTTACGTCATCGTAAACGGTAAAATAAATAAATAATTCTAAAGTTAAATAAAAAATGAAACTATTTTAAATATTATTTCAGGTATGTAAATGAATTTTAGCCACTTTCGTTTTATTTACTTTAATATATCTAACTGACATATACGGCGGACTTATTGCTAGAAGATAAATCTCTTACATAATCAGAACACCAGTCCAACCACGTTCGATGAGCGGCTAGGAATCGAACCCGGGTCCCCGCGGTGTGCCGCGCCACCAGGGTCGTATGCTTTATGATCAATTCAACCCAACACGGTGACGACAATGTTCGCTTTATTACATCCATTGTAAGTGCTACAAATGTGTCCTGAAATCAGAAAGAGATTCGCGAGCTGCGTCAGGCAAGTTGAACAAAAAGTAATTTTAATATGGATTCGCAAGCTTATTCAGGTTTTTATTACTTTGAAATATGGCAGCACCCATTACAGTAGTCACTTCATTCGGCTTATGAAGTAGAAAACTTATTTGATAGTCAAATAAGTAAATATCGAGGATACATTAAGTTCGTTTTTGCTAATTTGGTATCAAATGCAATAATTCTATTGCTTTATTTGAAATTACTTTTTAATATGTATTCTGTAGCAACATCAAGGAAAATATTAATATTCATTACAAAAGCTAATTAAATAAATGACAAAATAATCAAGGCAAAAAATGACCGATTTCCATACATAATAAAGTAAAATCTTCTATGAATCGAAGACGAATTCAGTGAAACGAACCCTAGCGCCGCGTATCTTTTAGCACTCGGGCCATTGAGACAGGAAATCGGAGCGAAGATTTACCGCTTCGCGCACTCAGCGCAATATTTTCAACACTCTTGTGTAATTATATTCATTAGAGCGCGATTTAGCCTTTTTGATGGCCATGATTGGTCGTCCAGAAATATTTTTACGAACATGATTTTTAGCTTTAATTTGACTGCCGACTTGTTAACAGTTCCGATTTAAATTTTATATAACTTAGAGTTGGTATTAGGAAATAAAGAATGAAATGTTCAAAGGCATAATGCACAATATATTCAATACCCTTGTGTAATTATATTCATTAGAGCGCGATTTAGCCTTTTTGATGGCCATGATTGGTCGTCCAGAAATATTTTTACGAACATGATTTTTAGCTTTAATTTGACTGCCGACTTGTTAACAGTTCCGATTTAAATTTTATAAAACTTAGAGTTGGTATTACGAAATAACGAATGAAATGTTCAAAGGCATAATGCACAATATGTTTAACAATCTTGTGTAATTATATTCATTAGAGCGTAATTTAGCCTTTGTGATGGCCATGATTGTTCGTCCAGAAATATTTTTACGAATATGATTTTTAGCTTTAATTTCATTGCCGACTTATTAACAGTTCCGATTTAAATTTTATAAAACTTAGAGTTGATATTATGAAATAAAGAATGAAATGTTCAAAGGCATAATGCACCATATATTCAACACCCTTGTGTAATTATATTCATTAGAGCGCGATTTAACCTTTGTGATGGCCATGAGTGTTCTTCCAGGAATATTTTTACGAACGTGATTTTTAATTTTTATTTGACTGCCGACTTATTAACAATTCTGATTTAAATTTTATAAAACTTGGAGTTGGTATTATGAAATAAAGAATGAAATGTTCAAAGGCATAATGCACATTATATTCAATACTTTTGTGTAATTATATGCATTAGAGCGCGATTTAGCCTTTTTGATAGCCATGATTGGAAATATTTTTACGAATGTAGTTTCATTTAGTTGTGAAAAAAAATTTGAAAAATTACAAAATAATGAAAATATTAGTATTTCATTGGAACTTTTGTGGTACAATATCGTTTCCAAACGTAAATAAATTTGCAAAATACTCTTGCTGCTAAAGATTTTTGAGTCAATGTCAAGAGAAATGTAGCATTCACATATATATGTGTGTACGGTGTAAAGACGAGAAAAGCGTCGACCTGGCACCTATTGAAAAACCTCTAGCAATAGTAGTATTTTACAAATTTATTTACATTTGATTTAGTTCATCACTACGAACCGTCAACAGACCTAAATACATGTCATAAATTGATCGATTATTACTCGTATACTAGAAGAGTTTTCCTGGCTATGATAAATGTTCTTTTAACTTTGTCATATATAATTCTATTATGAATAATTTTCAGATATGCAACAATATTTCTTTAGTTGTCAGAGAGTGGGGACACTTAACCTTAACGAAAATGACTATGCTTTAATGTTATGACTATGCTAATGGCTTAACTTTCCCAAAAGGATCATAGTAGGCAGGTATTTAGTATGTACAGGTGTATATATATATATATATATATATATATATATATATATATATATATATATATATATATATATATATATATGTATATATATGTATATATATATAGGCCAGATTATAGTCAAGCCAAAAGAGGTAAAAATTTTATACGTCCATATGCATGTATGTATGAAGGTGTTTGTATACATAAGCATATATGTATCAGATACGAATGAATAGGTATAGAATCATTAAAGCTCTGTTTTAATTTTAATAAATGAGATAATATTGACTTTAAAGTCATCATAAATTTATAACATTCTGATTATGATATCAAAAGTATTAAAAACTGAAAATAATTTTTTTTACAAAGAAATGAACTGACTTCAAATACCATCGAATAAAAAATGCACTCACAGTTAGAAAATAATGAAAATGCGAGTGCCTAGTTAGAATTTTTGCGGTATAATAACGTTTCTGAACGTAAATAAATTTGCAAAATACTGCTACTGCTTAATATTTTTGGAGTCGATGTCAAGTGAAACGTAGCATTTATCTGTGGGTATACATGAAAATGAGAGAGGGGAGAAGCTTCAGCTTGAGGCACCGATTACAAAGATCTCTAGCAGCAACAGTGCTGAAAATTTATTTATGTTTGGACATGTACCATATAATAAATATATTACCTAGTACATCTTCTGTATGTGCGTTTATATATATATATATATATATATATATATATATATATATATATATATATATATATATATATATAAATATATACAGACATTTTAAAATACAAAGTTACTTTTACATTTGGGTTAGGTCATTTGTATGGAGGTCCTATGAACAGTTTACAGACCCAAATACATCTCATTAGTTGATCGATCATTAATCTTAAACTTTTGTAATTTATTACATATTATGAATATTTTTAGATATTCGAAAATAGCTATTTAGCTGGTAAATGGTGGGTACACGTAACGATAGCAAAAATGAATACTTTAAAGCTAAATATTTCGTAAAGGGATTCTTACATAGAAAAAGTTTTCATAGTAAATCACCTACATTTTTTAAAGGCTTATTCAAAGATATCGTATATATTTGGTTGTTGTATAAAAAAATTATCACTACTTTCCATGTAGGGTAAGTAATAAAAAAAAACTTGTAAAAATATCCATTCCTAGTTTAGCTACGGAAACATAAAATGTTTATGCGTATTCATTTCTACAACACTCCAGACTATTTAAAAGTTGAAATTGTTAATATTAACACACTCGTTAAAGTAAAATTGGCATATCTGTTAAGGGAATACTGTAAAGTAACACATGTGGACACCCTAACAGCTGAATCCCACCTCTAATGAATGTAATTAGGCAGACAATACTGGAGACGTTGCACGGGACGCCTAGCTCAAATGCATCGTCTCGATTGCTTACATCGATAAGGCTGATTAAGTGGACGCTAAAACTAAGTGCTTGTTTCTTTAAATTTACTTTAAATTCTAGTAAAGACAATAATATTACTTGCAAACGTGTAGTCGGAAATTGGCAGAGTTTACAAAGAAATTTTTCTCTCAGCAATTATTAAAATATTACATTAAAGTACAGCAAAAAATGTTCAAATTTTTAGGTGTTCGTATCACAGAACGAAAAAGAGAAAAGCCCCATAAGGTCACTTACGTGTTCGCATATATATATATATATATATATATATATATATATATATATATATATATATACATATAACAATAGCTGATATTCTAAAATATTAATATTGCATGTGAAAAATTTCGGAGATGAAAGAATAGGCACGTTACAGTTATTTCAATGTGAATAAATGCCAATAATAATGAGGACACTGCAGACGCAGAGATTACAAGTGTTTCACATGACTGGTATATTTTAAGTGTGTATACAAATTTACTTGTAAAAATCGAAAACCATGCAAGATTAATAATGCTTAAAAAATTTATAACATTTAAGTCGTACCATAAGAAGGAAAACAAAATGTTTCAAACTCTGTGCCTCTTTTTCAATCTTAGTAAGAACCTTGTAACATTAAATCCAAAAGTAACTTCATTTGAAAGATCATTCTATAAATGTATGATAAAGTAGAAAACATTAGGCAAAATACTTTCATCACTCAACGAAAATAAAATGTGGAAAACGCACAGCTTTTTTCCGATACTATTTTTCATTCCATCGAAGTTTCGTCTAGTATCTCTTTGACAGAGAATGTTTTAAAATTATTTAAAGAATAATCTACTTATATCGGATTGAAACGAATAAACACAACTTAAAGGCGTATGTGATAGAATAACATGTAACCAAAAATCAGTGACAAAAATTTACAATTGAAATAAGAACTATATTAATAGTAAAAGTTCAAATTCTGATACTCGAAATAACTTATGAACAAATTTTATACACATAAATTATGAACAAATTTTAATACACAAAAGGAATTGAATAGTCTGAACTTAACATATTTTTATGACTCTCTTTAATTTAAATGTAACAGACCAGTAAATGATATTTGTGTATTTTTATTTGTTAACGAAATGCTATGCATTCTTTATCTTAAATATCTTAATATCTATACACAGTCAAAAATTACCAAACTACTTTTGTCGATGAATAGATAAGAGAAGTGATTTTTTTAATTTAATTTAATAGAAGTAATAATTTTATTTGGTAGAATAATTAGCATTCCATACTTTCAACTAAAACACAGAAATCTTGTCAGATCTTATACAAGTTCCGCGTCTGTATTTCGATCCGTCCGTTTGTCCATTGTTTCGTAAGTCCTTTGTCGCAACAGTTGACTAACAAAAACCCCTTTATGTAAAAATTTTCCATATGAAGTAATAGAAACAATCTTTCTTTTGAAAGTCAAGTTTATAAGGATTCCAAAACTATATTTTTAGAACTGCATATAATATAACACTCAATAAAAGATACGCAATCCACATGGCGAAAATTAATATTAAAGAGTTTCTGGCTATGATGTAGCCTATATGTTTCGTATGAAGATATTGAAACAATATTTCTTTTGAAAGTAAAGTTTATAAAGATTCCAAAACTATATTTTTAGAACTTCATATAATATAGCACTCAATAAAAGATATGCAATCTAAATGACGAAAAATAATGTTAACGAGTTTCTGGCCATGATTTCATTGGCAATAATGTGTCAATCCATACATATTAATATATATATATATATATATATATATGTATATGTATATATATATTATATATATATATATATATATATATATATATATATACTATGTTTCTATTCCAATTTTTTCCAAATTCCTTCGCGGTCACCATCAACATCGTGATCGAGTTATAAAAGGAAGGAAATTATGTATACTGTCCCACAGCAACCACGCTTGTATTTGGGATTAGGTTATAAACAGTTTGACTTATTTCTAGCTGAAGTCAAACTTAGCAAATTACAGTTAATACTACGTACCCAAAGAGGAATCTTAGGAACACAACAAAAGAAGGATACTCTCTCTCAGGATCTACTTGATTAAAAACTAGCCTGGGCTAAATTCTATTTGTGTGCCAAATTTTGTCTAGATCCGTTCAGAAATTACCAAGTTACATAGGAACAAATATTTATAATGTTTGTATATTAATATCTCCAAATAGTCTAATAGAAATACTATATACTTTTAAAAGTTTTACGTGTCTATAGTCTATTCAATTTCAAAAGAGAATGTTTATAAACAATCGAATTAGATAGTGAAAATATGGTTGGCACAAATATAGTATTCGATCAGCTGACGACTATTTATAAAATTTATTGCATTATACCCAGAGTACTATAAAACTGTATATATATATTTAAAAACTGTATATATATATATCAAATTGTTATATATATATATATATATATATATATATATATATATATATATATATATATATATATATATATATATATATATAATCAAAACATTCACTTCAGAAAGTTCCACTATAAAACATGTTATAAATGCAAGTATCACACCATTATTTTACTGATATTATTTGTGAAATTTTACACGTAAAAATGGACAACTGTTTTTTTGACGAAATTAGTAGGCATTTCAAACATTTCGTGAAAATAATTGAAATTTCGACGTTGAAAAAGCCTGGAGCATATATATCCTATTCATTAATTTTATAAGGTGTTAGAGTGAGATATGATAATAAAACTTATTATGTTAGATATATATTTTTTAAAACATTAGAAAAAGCTTTAATGTTAATGTATGTTACAAGTTGGCCACTTCCCTTTTTCGTTACTTTTTTCTTTTTTCTCATGTAAGTTTTTCTTTTTCATTTCTTATTTGTTCATTGTCTTGCCACAAGGATCGCAAGAATTGTTGAACGGAGTGCAGTTTTCATGCAACCATAATTTACAAAAAATGCATTGCAGCTAATCGTCTATTTTTTAGACTAGTAGTAATTTTTGCTGCATCCCACGCAATCATATATATTATGTTCAGGAGCGGAATTTTCACCTGCTAATTCTATTGTTTCTTCTTCCTCAGAACTTCAATGTAATTTAATTTTTTGCTTTTTAATACAGATTTTTATCTTCATAATCTTGTTATTTTTACTTTCCTTCTATTTTTTTCACCAACGTATTCCAGATATATGATTATCTTTGCTACCTTCTTGGACCGTTTCCGAAATTATTAAGCAGTTCTACAAATAGGCACGTGTCAGTCAGGTACTTTGCAGGTGTGTTTTTTTTGGTGTCTTTTTTACGAGCATCGTTATTAGACCTTGATGTTGAAAGAAAGTATTCAAGAAGTACTGTCAAAATCTTTGAAAAATAATTAAATACATATTTCAAATTGGCATACCTATATTAATTTTTTTATTACTTGAATAATCTGAAAAACATTTGAACAGATATTGGAAAGAGAAAAATTTAATACCCAATTTTTATGGTCAATACACCTTGAGACTTATTTAATAATAATATTTGAAAACCGTACTTTCGTCCGATATAAAATCATCAGTTTATCAGATAAAAATGCCGATTTTTTTATTAATTTTGCGGGGCAATAAATTTTTATTCTCCATTTCAAAAGTGGCTATATATACATGTACATAGGACAACAAATCTGAATTAATCCGAGGGCACAGTATAATTATTTGCGACATTCATTATTTATACGTCCACAAGGGACACATGTCTTGTCCAAAGGTATATAGATTCAGAAGAAAAATTATATTTTTTTGTTTACTGTATGCCAACAAATGTCAACTTATGTATACACAACGCTTGCTTGCCACACTTGACAACGTAATGGCGATTAAAAACCGCGAGGCGTCGGACTTGCCATTTTCCAATATTGCTTTAAAAATTTTTGGTGTTTCATAAAATTATTTTGTATTATATTAAGTTTATTTATATTATTATGTGTTTTATAATGTTAAGTTCGTTGTTTTAAATATGTAACTTTTTGGTATGAGTGTAATTAAAATGGCAAATGTTGTTCTGAGAACAGTACCCATACAGCTGTTCGAGAATACATATTACTATAAAACATTAAGATTGGCATCATATTACTGTAAAATAAATACAATGAACATTTTCTGGGCACAAAGAAATGATTTGCGGCGAAAGAAAATACTACTTTTAAATTAAACCATGTCAAAATATTTCTACTTGGATCAATGTCATTTAATAACCCCCGCTGTATGGCTGAACAAACATTGTTAATATTGATATAGGATGCATTTGATATATTTATGATGAATATGTTCTGCGAATATGTTCTCTAATAGAAATGATATGTTTTGTAATACTATTTCTCAGTGATATCGGCAAAAGGCGGCCTCGCCAGCACTAGTAATTCCATCATCTTTGAATGTCGGTGTGAAGCCCAGATTCATTGTAATGTAATTGTGTATGTAGGCAGTGTATTTTTTCTTTGAAATATTATTGTATTTCGTGTGTTTTTATACATTAGTTTGTTTTTAAAAAAAATATTTTAATGATTACTAAAAATTAAGTATTTATGATTACTTTGTAATAATTTCCTGTATAACTTAACATTTAATTAAACTACTATTACTATCGAAATTTATGCAAAAGTATTCGAAGACGAAGATATTCGAAAGTTACACATTCCACCACCTTTCGTTATTAATTTAAATGACTACTTTAATGATGACCATATTTGATATAAACGAAATAATTAGCAAATAATTTTATTATACGTCTTTTTTTATGTAAAACTAATACTTAAAAATTGTTCAAAACACTTAATCTAACTTATGTGAATATCTCTTAAATATAAAATATAACCTATATAATATAAGTTACATATATATACAGTGTAAATATACACACTAATAAAAACATATATTTTTCAATCACAAATACTAAATAAATTCACATTCAATTACTAACGTGAATGTAAGAAAAAGGTTTACAATACCAGACTGTCAAATCTGATTGTTTTTAAACATTCTCTTTTTAAATTGAATGGAGTATAAGTGTGTAAGGAGCCCTCATAGAACGATATCAATACAAATTCAACAAGTTTTTTAAGTCGCTAAGCTAATTTCTTTAATTTTTCCAAAATATTACCTCGAAAATTGTACAAGCTACATATTCCTTTCAATTAAAGTTTTACACCTGTGTAGAGACCGCGCGACGAGCTATTCCGACCGAAGCAATGGCTGGATTGAGCCTCTAATGAATATATGTAATTATGCGGAAAGCGTTGCAAGTGTTGCGCCGAGTGCGCGACGCGGCAAATCCTCGGCTCGATTGCCCGTCTCAATGGCGCGAGTGTGCTGAAGGGCACGCGGCGTCAGCGTTCGTTTCACTGAATTTCCTTCTCATTTCACTCAGGATGTTATAGAATTAAGTAGGAAGAGGGAGTAAAAAAATGTTGTATCTATTTCCTTGGAGGATTTTCTCTGTTATTCATATTGGTTGTGAAAAACTAACACTTTCTTTGATTAATATTATTTTATTCGGTCCTACTTTGACTAATCGCATATTTGGAGTAGAACCAGTTAATTTGTGAATTATAACTTTAAAAAATTCCATCGGTATAGCATATATAGAATGTCATAATATGATTCTTATTATGAGGTATGGATGTAAATATCATCTTTATCGATCAAGAAATATGTGTCACCATTATTATATAATATTATTCCCAATTAAATACGTTTTAATTAATTTGAATGAATTCGATAAATAATCAATACTGAACTTAGCCAATAAAATGTACAGTTAAATTTTGACATAATTATATTGAATTATGTGAATAATCAGTAGCGGAATTAATTACTAAACATACAGTCAAATAATATAATATAAATTTAGAACAAATCAATTGAAGTTAATAAATTAAATTAGATTAAATTATTGTAAATATAAGCCTAAAAATAAACTAAATATCAAGTTGTTCTATATATAGAAGTCACTTACTTGTGTTATTCTTATTAAGTTTATTTTTAAACGATGAAATTGAGGACCTAAGAACCTCACAGTTGTAGAAAGTTCACTTAAGGTACGATATAGTCTACTGACGGAGCAAAAAACTTTCTATACTACGGCCGTAGTCTCCTTGCATGCAAAGCGAAAAAAACCATTTTGTATAGTGATTTGCACGTTGGCTACGCGCTATCAATAAAATGACCGCTTTCTACTATTTACTATAAAACGAATAATAATGACTATCGAACAATAACGCTATTATTCCGAAATAGATGCTGAAGAGTTTACCGAGTGGTTTCAGTGATTGCTATTGAGCCTAGAAGAGCTATTCGTAATTATTACAGATAATGCCAGTTACCACAGTGCATCAGCAAACCAATCGAGCACTTATATGATCGTTTAGGATAGACGAAATACAAAAAAGGATTTAGCACACTAAATTCGCATGAACCTAACCCTATAGAATCAGTACGGGAGCAGATAAAGGGAGTAGTGACAATGAAGAATAACACATTTAAAAGTACTGATCTCAAGAAATTACTCCATCAGGTCATTGCAAATGTCTCAACAGAAAATTGGGAAAAAGACGTGTAGAAGCTCTACAAGACCACCTCCTTTCGTTATTAATTTAAATGACTACTTCGATGATGACGATATTTGATATAAACGAAATAATTAGCAATTTATTTGTTGGTATATGTGTCTTTCTCAAATCATCACCTTGCAGGCCTTTGAGACATTAGCAAAGGTCTGATGGGGTAAATTATCTTCTCCCTTTATATGCGTCCGAGAATTGTAGTGGCATTAATCATTAGTAATTAATTAGTTAATAGTAAATATTTACCACGTAATTTGTTATAGTTAATTAATGAATTAGCTATTAATGTTAACTTTGTCTATTGTTAATTGAAATATTTATAATTTTTTCAAATGTGTGTTATGATGTTTATCTTTCACCTAAACATTGCTGTTTCATATGTACATGTAGATTAAAGGTATTTAAATTATATTAACTGATTTTAATGCTGTATGTAGCTTGACGATTATATTACTACACAAGCGTTATGCTTCGCTAGCCGTTGCTTTAAGACCTGTGAGTGCAAGTAATCTCGCAATATACTCCGTTTTCTCGGACATTTTTTTGGTTTACATGCAAGGTACATACTTTGAAATAAAGACGGGACGATATATATAGTGTAGTATTTTGTTATTACGGTTAATATTAAACAGTCTAATAGGATAAGGTAATACCAGCGATCCCGAGATGTATTTTGAAAATAACTTGCGTTAAGATATTGGTGAGTAATATGATTACAATTTATACTAGAGCGGGTTACGCCAGAGCGGGTATATTTGAAAATTAATTTATTCAATAGGTATTCAAGTTAGACCACTGAAATTAAAACTGTTTGCTAGGTAATAAATTATTTTGTATAATATATATTTTTATAAAAATTTTTATTTCTGAATAGCTTTAACTTTTTAATTTTTTTAAATAATTACATTTTTTTTATAGTTCGCGCAGAGGTATAATAACACAAAAAATATATAATATGAATTATTAAGTCTATTGTCATCATTAAAATCTTCATTAAGAATAACACGTGTAACATCTCTAAACAAAAGTAAATTTCACTTTCATTTCTTAATTAAACAACATTTTATTATTTATTATTTCAGCATCAGGACTAAGAAATTGGGACCCAAACTTCAATGGCGAAGTCTCTGCTTGAGAACCACGATACTAACTTAAAAATAACAAATCCTCAAGTCTCACGGTTTAGGCAGGCAGTACTTTTACAACATTAGGTTTTATGGATAAAAGGTTTAAATTCATATTGTTATATTGTCATGGGGATTGAGTATGCATACGAAGTTTCATGAGCATCGGTTAAATGAAAGTAGTTGAAAAATCGATCACAAGATTTGAACAACAATAACGGAACGTAAAGCTAGAAAACACCATATAAAAACGTGGATCCATGCCTTTTAGGTAACCGTATAATACTTACGTATATGTTTATTACTTTTTAGCTACACAGAAAAAAGTCAAATGAGTCCAAACTAGATGAGTTTACCTCTCCAAACAGTTCCTCTCAACACTTTTCAACTCCATCACACCGTGGTTTTGCTAAAAAGAAAATGTTTGTCGCCCTTAGTCGTTTCTTATTAGATAAGCATAAGACCTATATCATCCAAACTCAATCACGGTACCTATAGTATTCAGTCACGAGGAATTCTGTTAAATAATCAGATTCTATCCAAATTTGGAACCATACAGAGGGCATATACTTTCAAATTAAAAGAGAACTTTATCAAACTTTATTGAAAAACGCTAGAGATATGAGGTTTAATAAAAAAATATAGTCGAATTGATAACCTCATTATTTTTTTTAAATCGATTAATAAGTTATTTCCATTGTATAAAAGCGTATGTGTGTATTCAAATCAAAATCTCATAGTGTGTAGTTTTTCTCTACTTGCGCTTAGCCTTTCGTTTTTCTTTAATTTGTGTTCTACATATATGATTACATATATCTGATATATATAAAGTAACGTGGCATTGCTACCTTTTTTTGTTACTTTATGGCCACTGCTCTACATTATCAAAACAAATATAGAATTTTTACTAATTGTCACATATCTAAATAATATATGTTGGCGAAATGATGAGATTAAAAATTAATTATTTTTTTAAAATAATTATAAAATAAGTGAACTATACATTTTCTAAGCCCCTTTAATATAACTAAGAAAAGTCCTATGGCATTAATTGTAGAAAGCTCTTTACCAAAAAAGCTTTTTATTACACTTAATTGCGAAAAAGCTCTTTATAAAAAAGCTTATCACACTTAATTGTAAGAAAGCATTTTATTAAAAAAACTCTTCACAACATATAACTTAATGTTATTATTATAACATGCATCACCTGTTAAAATATCCTTGTAGTTTTTTTATAATCGGGGAAATCTTTTATTTTCGGAAAACATCTAGTAGAAATTCTTCAAAAAAAAACCGCTATCAAAACTCTATAATGTGGACCTTGTTTTACGCCCTCAATGAAGTCATGAAATTATCTTGTTATTCAATACGATTAATTTCGAAGAATTATCATTGGTACTTCAAGATTGTATTCTATATAGAAAATATCAGTTTTGACGCGTGTAAATTGTATATTAATCTTATTCACACCGATTACCGATGACTTTGTCTCAATGATTGTTTAAAACTGTCGACCTCAAGTAAACGAACCCGGTCATGTCTTCCGCAAAATATTCTCTCTAAAGTGCTTCTAGCTATTGAAACTAAAGTATACTTCATTAAAAAAACCCTTTTTGCATTCCTTGGACACGGGTACATTTATTATACGGAACTTATAGAGAATCTTCTTAAAAATTTAAAAACCATCAAAATCTACATTATTGATACATTATTAGTCTCAGAAGATAAGACCATAATACTCAGTACATGCGCCGTTCAAATAGATTGAAGTTCATCAATTACTAGTACTTTGTAAGATAAATGTCATTTGATTTATCATATTTTGATCTTTACTACGGCATTTTGTGTAAAATTAGTTTGTTCACTATTATCTACATCTCTAATTTCGTCACTGTAATAAATTTGGGACAGAAAAAAACGTGGTTAGTCTCATATAATTAAAATGGATTTAATAAAACCAAAATAATTACGAATGGTTAATAATATAAAAATATAAAAATTAAATTGGAGAGATTATCTTGCAATATTCTTACATACATGTTGAGAAAGGTATCAAAATTATAAATAATTCGTATCATTGTAATAAATCGCGGAGAAATATTCCCATCAAATATTAGTAATTGTAACAAACATAGCAACCGTGACTTTATTTCTGAAAGCAAATTTTCTGAATTGAATTAAGAAGGCGGATAAAAATTTTAACACATAAAATAAGGGAAAAATATTTTTAATAATTTTAAACATCGCATAAAATATAACCATGATTGAAGTTTTTTTTAACCGTGAAAGAAATAAGATTTAATCTAGCACTAATTTCCAATTGCTTCAATCTTATTCTGTGTAATAAAACTATTCTTTTATTTCTTTCAAATAAAAACTATAGAAATTATGATGAATTACTCTGGATTAATAGCTTCTCTATTTTTATTTTTATTTTTGGGGAATTTGCAAAAAGTAAAAATTGAAACTTATATTTTAGGATAATCAACAGTTTTTTCAATAAATATTTTCCTAGACAGATATTGTGGAATGGCAACAAGTCTGTACATCGTCTTATGTAATTATAACAGTTAAAAATATATTTAATTGTATTGTTGGCGATTGTGTTTAATATCGAGTATTTATATGATTTTACTTCTGTAATTTTTATAGTATTTATTTTTCAAATCCTAATTTCGTTCCTAAAAAAATGTAATGTGTTACAACGAGACAAAAATTAGGTAAGTTATTAGTTAATAGTTTGATTTATTGTTCCATTGTCATTGTGCTTTGAGGTCGATAGCTCATTCGCAGATAGATTTGTGATTAGGCCTTCAAAAAGGCGAAATACTTAATACACATTAGTTTTTGCATTCAAATGAAGATAAATTCCTTTTTAATATTGCATGATTAAAACCAATGGTTAATTAATGTAAGAGATAGACTTTCATTCATTCGTTTATATTAAGATCAATTCATATTAGATTATTGGGAATATTTGAGAACGAACGAAACAACCTAATCGTCTTGATATAGTGTTCTTATTGATATTTTATGAGTCATACCTGTTCGTTTCAGAAGTATTTGGAAATGGCTCAATCATATTACCTTGGATATTAAGCGCAATCCCTTTTAATGGATTTTTTATGGATATTAAATTGCTAGTTATCCAATCAAACAATTTAGTATTACTTGTTATTTTTATCATAATGTATAGTGAAAATAAGTGGACATGTAAATAAGTAACAATTTACGAAAATATCATTATCGATTTTGTTATACGGTTTTCTACGTTAAATATTTATCTCCCAATATTCATGAGTATTTCAGAGTATTCAAGAGTAGTGTGGTATCCCGAAGGAAATGTATAATTATATTTGTAAAGTACATTTAAACTTTGTTGAATAAGATCCTTAAATCTAAATCTTATTTACTAAAGTCCTATTAAGACTTACTGCTTTATGTATATAGGTTTGGAAATATATAAAAAAATCGTCTTTGAGGTTGCGTAATAAAAATGGAGACCAACAGAGTTTTGAGCCTATGTTTGTGAATGTTAATAGTTTCTTTTTTAGAGTCATTTAGCCAAATAATAAAATCATTGCGCTAGTAATTTTGACACGTCCGTAAAAATCATAGCATTATGCTTATTTTAGATTAAGACCGATCGTGACGAAATATTATAGGAAGGTGCAATGTAATACGTGGATGCATAAGAATTAGTTATACCCAATGGATTCAGTAGCGTAGTCTCTTCAACCCCCCTCCCCCATCACCACCATCGCACCACACCCCCTCTGCATCAATAACCATACCCGATCCACAGGGTCGAGGCTACAACGACGGGGATTCTCGGGATGTTCAGTCACTAAATAAGCCACTCTCTTTACCTTGCGTTGCTTAAGCAAGGTTCTCTGACTTTCATTACATTTTTATCACTGTTTTATACTTATTAACTGCAGTGAAATAATATATAGCCTATTATTTTGGGCTTGGCTAACATACAAATAATTTTTGAAATTGGACAAGTAATTTCAAACACCAGGTGAAAGGACTAAGTAAATTAGAAAATTTTCCACATTAGCATAGATAAGGGAAAAATATTTTTTAATTCTCTTCGAAATACCTCTCCAAATTTGTGGATGACATTTTATATAACCTACCCAATCGTGTGGAGTGCCGTTGAAGAAGTATTTTAAGATTCAATTAAAAATTCTGGTAAAGTATTTTCGTCACTTGATAATCATCAAGGTGATATGCAAGATGCGGTCCGCAACTTTTTATCCGCTTGTTGCGACATTCTGAATAAACAACATAACAGTTATTTATTGAGTACTTCGACGTCAAACCATTTTGATGACTGGAATAATAAATTAAATATGTATACGAGAAAGTTATTTTCCTAACATTATTGAAATATATGCACTAGTATCTGAACACACACACACACACACACACATATATATATATATATATATATATATATATATATATATATATATATATACACATTTACGCAACGACTTATTAAAATTATCATATGTACATAACCTCGCAAGGAGTTCTGAATTCCACACGTACTTAAAAAGTTTTGTCAATCTATTCCTGACGAACCAAGGAGCCGTCATTTGTGAAAATAACCTCTTAAAATTTACTAATGCAAAATACAGTCAATTTTAATGTGTGATTCATGTAAACTTCTACTGTGTTTTTGAACACAACACACGTTAAGTTAATAGCAATCCAACAATAGGAATGTATCATTACAATAAACATTCAAATCAGTTTAAAAAGACTTCGCCGCACTTCAGTATAAACTGTGTAGTAGAAGTTTGAACTGTGCCCAAGTAATGACACGTATTAACTCCCACAATAACTAATACTAATAGCTAACACTTATAAATATTTATAATAAACATTTTAGGAAAAGGAAATATATTAGGTGTTCGAAAAAAATACAATTATCCAAATATAGTTATAACAGTTGCCAAAATATCTTTCCCTTAATTATAGACAGTATGCCTGCAAGGTTGTACTGATAAATATGCGGCAAATATCTTCTTAACCTCTTCCTCCATTTCCAAAACTACTGAACTGAAAATTACAATGAAAAAATACTGTTTTTAGAAATTTACGCAGTGGTTGTAGGAAAGCTGTAACGATGATTCTAGATATCACAGTTTTTTAAATATTCCCCACTCTATACCATATATAGATCATTATATTAGATACACATATGCCCTGTCCATTTAATTACTCCTATATCAGGTGATATTAAATATTTAGCGTGCTAACCAACTCTATACCAGATACGACTTGTGTTATATTATTTTATGGCAAACAAGGTACGGTAATTACAAATTATTCAATAGGTGAACCAGACTCGCGGTTACTTTTAGAAACTTGCTTGTTGAACACCAATTACAACCAACTTATGTTTATTTAAAAATATTGAATAAAAAACATCCTATTATATATATATCGAGACAACGTAGGAATTGATGAAATGGCAATATCTATATATTTGTGTGTATATATATATATATATATATATATACACATATATATAAATACCTGGTTGTGTATCTTGAGGTAGATATCATCACGCTCGATAGATATTTTTAATTATTTCTGTCACAACAATTACTATAATTATATCAAAATTATGATCAATATCTAATAAAATATGTCATAAAATAAAATAATTTACTCACTTTTTAGTTAACTTTTAAATATTCGGAGATTTTTTTAAAATTCTTTCTGTAATTAAGTCACATTACGCGTGCATTTATTAGTTTATTTTACACAAAGCCGTAAACGTACTGTTATGACTAATTTAAGTTTTAATATAAAAAAAAAACAATTTATTTTTAGATATTATTATTTAAGCGAATTATTACAATTATTATATTTTATAAAATATTTAGTTAGACTTTGATCGCGCTTGTATATGGATTACGACTGACGCGGACTAAGGACTGGATTGAACTGTGATTATCTGAACTTCGTGAAGCTTCGGTCCAGGGTTTATAGAGGATAAGAAATGCTGATGCACCTGGGAGTGGAGTTTGCTGACGGGCCTGGGAACAGAGCTTGTCATGGTAATGCAATACTCTGGCAGCCGGATGCCCTTATCATGTTGATACGAGAATCGTGAGACAGGTGCTGTGTAAGCATTACTGCTAGCAAGTACAGGATATAACAGTACGCAATATACTTTGCAGTATAATGAATTATTGGTTTTACAAAGTCTTTTCAAAATCAACAGTAAAATATGAAGGGTTTAAAAAAATCTCTCTAAAAATATTGAATTGAAAGCATTTTATCATAAAGCAATTCAATAAAAAAAAAGACCTGCGGTTATGTGGAGTTAAAGTTTGTTTGTGTCTCGTGTCTCAAGTATTCTTAAATTACTGTAATTAAATATTTCGTACTAAGTAGCTGTGACCACAATTTTGTAAACGGAGAACGGTGGAAAACGCACCGACGCTATTTTTTATAAATATGTAGGTACATCGCCACAGTTCACTTCTGACCACGTTCATTTCACTAATGTATGTCCGAGTAGAAAACTTCATTGCGCGATTTAAAATACACGCAGCGCGATCTATTGATGTACAAAGTGCATTATAAATTTATGCAATTACTGTATATCAAGTAGCTAAAGAATTTTTTATTCTTGTTGCACTAATGCAATGAAAATGCATTTTTGAAAATATCAGTCTACAATAATACTGATTAAATGAACCAATTGAAATGAAACAAAAAGTAGATGTTACTTCAAGTGAATCCCCATATTTTTCTTAAAACTTCACTTAAATTGGGTCAGTATTTTCTATATGATGCCTGTAAAAATAAATAAAAATAAACAAGCATTCCAAAAATAAGTTGTTAAGATATAACACGTTTTATCCTTCACCCTTAATTTTTTTTGTTGAAAATAATTTCAATGCAAGCAAACTTTACAGTTTTATTACAGGTATCGATAATAACACTTTCACTGCGAACCACTAAAACTTTGCAATACCGTAACTTTCAACAAGTTTAATGAATAGGAAATTCTCGGAGACACGCGCTCGGAACCTTGTCTGGACGGTTTACACTTTAGCACTCTCGCGCCATTCAGACTGGCAATCGAGACGGTGTTTTGACGTCGGCGCAACGTTTTCAACGCTTTTTGCCTAATTATATTCATTAGAAGCTAGATTCAGCTGCTGCGATGAATGGGTCGTTATCTAGTTGTATTTAATAATTCCGTTGACGAATTATATTTTTTCCAGGTTTTCGTAAGTTGCGGAAGTCATTAGGAAGAGAAGTAATGTCTATTTTCGGCCGTTATTTTATTAAAGATATTATTTAATTCCACTCGTATTTTTAGAATACATTTCGCGGGAAAACTTCATTTTCCAAATATTCAATACATTCATTTTCCAACGATGGAAAGAAGAAACTTAATAATGTGCTTCATCACTTACTGAATTTTTGGTCTGATATTAGCTTGTTGATATTGGCTTGCGCGTATAGCAAAGGTTTAGTATTTTTCATATATTTACTCATAAAGCGCAACCTTACATACTCATTCTGTTGTAATATCACAATAGTATTTTTTTTGTTTTATTGTCGGGCTAGTAAAATATTCGTATGGTTTCGGACAAAAGCCGCAAATATTAATATACTAAATGCAATGTCTCACACCCTGGCACACTGAACCTATTAATGTTTTATCAACTCGATAATGTACCGTAGCAGAAAGTTACTGCAGGCATACTATTGGGCTCATAAAGAACTAATAACGTAAAATTTGTTAAGAAATTTTTTTGAGAAAATCGAATTTCTCATTTCCATAAAATTTTCCATAGATTTTAATGTTTTTAAAAAAGATAGGGATATTTATAAAAAAATACCTAATATCAGATTTCACCCAGATCAGTCAATTGGTTTATTTGCTTAGAAGGGATCGACAAGCGCACGCACGCATACATGTGCGAACGGACTGCACGCGTTCAGGCGTGCGTGCGAACTGCATCGCATTCAACCCGTACACGCACATGCATGTATGAAAGCTCACACGTTTACATACAAACGCATTTACATTTTCTAATTTCACATTTTTGTGCACAGTTTTCAGAATATAATAAATTTCCGTCAAAAATTAGATTTCAAATTTTTGCCTAGTTATAATTATAGTTTTTTCCCTTACTTCCTCCAAAGTAAAATGTGTGGCTTACTTTGAAAACTTTAGTAGATGTAGACATTATCAAACAGCCCTATAATATCTGGATAATGCGATTTACATACATTCAATTTGTATGCAATGTCTACATTCCTTTAACTAAATAGTTTAAAAATATAATTTTAAATATAAAAAAAATAAACAAATTGTCTAAAAAATATCTCACACGAAATCTATCAGCTTTCTAGTTCTAACAATAGTTTTTTACCATAGTCGAAAATATGTTTGGAAGTATGTATCTCTCGCCGATCTTCCAATAAATTACGTATTTCTCATTATCGAATTATATTTTATATGAATAATTCTAAATATAACAGTGTGTACCATGTACCAGGACACTGGAAACTCTTGGAACTAATTACCCGGGTTTTTTTTACAAAATTAACTAAATGCGCGAAAATTTTCGTGGCAAACTCAACAAAAGCAAATCGGGGAACAAAAGTTGGCAAATATATAATGAGGACACACGAGCATAAAATTTATTTTCAAACGTGTAATAAAATTAATATCTTAAACCAATAAATTAAAGTAATTATTAAATACTATTAAATGGATGAAATCGACAATTAACCTATTAATGAAATCAATTTAAAATTACTATTGAAAAGTTCATGGCGCTATCCTGAAATAATTATAAATTAATTAAATATCAAATTCATAAGTTGACACTTCAATATTATAAATATGTCTTTTTACAACTTTACGAATGTTCTCATAACAAAGCATAAAAATAACACTCGGTTTAACCTTCTATGTTTGAGTTTTGAAAGTCGAAAAGTACGCAAAGTTCCCCTTCGCTCCAACAAAAGAATAAAGCCATGCACCTGTTCACTTCTTGTACGAACGTTGAACTGGTTTTAACGTAGGACGGAGCAGTTGCATGTTTATTATAAAAAAAATAAACCATTTTATAGAATAAATTGTCTAACTTAACGTGATGATAAACCATCGGGCAACAAACCTTCAATGTTTGAGTTTTGAAAGTCGAAAAGTATGCAAAGTTTCGCTTAGCTCCAACAAAAGAATAAAGCCATGCACCTCCTCACATCTTGTACGAAAGTTGAACTGGTCTTTGACATAGGAGAGAATAGTTAATTTAATTTTTAATATAAAAAAGTAAACCATTTAATATAATAAATTATCTAAATTAACGTGACGATAAACCATCCAGCAATATTTGACATAACATTTGACTTTTGTTTATAAAGTCACAGCACTATTTTCTACTACAGTGTATAGAAGTAGAACATTGGATTGATTTTTATTTTTAAACTTTTAACTTTCTTTCACGCGGAATCATATTTTTCTTTCCAAGAACTAACCCTAGCTTTAATTTCCTTGTTCGGGAACGTTTAATGCCAATTATTTGTGTCAAGAATTAAAAGTACTAATATTATTGTAAGATATCCTTCTCTCCATCACCGGAAGACGTAAGATTAAAAGCGTTAATATAGTATCATAAAGCACATGATATGTTAAATAAACTAATCGTAATACCTCATATAGTGTTTGTGGATAGTCTCTACAGACAACGAAACAGCAAATTAATAATTATTCGTATTTTAAATATAAGAAGAAGGTAATACAAACAACGAACAATAAATGCATAACGACGCGTATTTTAAATGGTTTTTAGAAGTAATTTAATTTAGACTACTATAAATAAGCTATAAATTTACTTTATTAAATCATGTTTGGAAACCATTGTCTATCGGTTAATTCTCGATAAATGTGTTTATTTATTCGTTAACTACGAATAAATGACTAAACTATTTTGGTTAAATGTTTACTACTGTACTTTTAAAAGTAATGTATATTAATACTTATGTAGATATGAATTCAAAAAGTTGAGAAACCAAGAAAAAAGTGTAGAGCTGTGAATGGTCACTACATTTAAACTATTATTAATATGGAAAACGAAGTAATCCATATGTAGGAAGTTGGTTGTAAATAGCAGTATATATATATATATATATATATATATATATATATATATATATATATATATGTATATAAAGTCAAATCATTTATGAATTATGAACGATTAATTCTATCGATATTCGATCCAGTCTTGTTGTTTGTTAATAGAATATATAAGATAAGGAAAATAAATTAATATTATTGTATCGTTATGAAAACTTAATAAAAATTAATGTCCACACATTTGTTTTTGAAAATGTACTCATAAATAAGATACGTAATTTCAAAAGGACATCTATATGAACAAGTGTTGTATTCAGTTAACACCATAGAAGCTATTCAGTTCTGAACGGATTTTCGTTGGTTTGACGTTTCGTTGGTTTAAAGTTATATTACATTTTTGATCTCATGTTTATAAATAAAGGCTAAGGAATAAACCATATATTTTAATTTGTATATTACTTTTGTTTAGACTTCGTAATAATAATATCTTGATCGCATAGTCTTCTCTGCATTCTTTTGCGCGTAGTAAATCAATATATTGATATTCTGTAAAGAGTAATAGTATTATTTAGTTTTTTTTAGGATTACAGATCTTAAAAAAATTTTTTGTAAAATATTATCTTTTACCATCTCCATAAAATGAGATATAATATTAGTGTAAATAGATAGACTGTATATAATAATATTTCATATCTTGTATAAGATTTTTCTGTAAGTTAGGTATTGCTTACTGCGGTCCAAATGTAGATGAATGGAGGTGGCGTTTCAACCAAATACATACAGCTTTGTGTATCGTTTATGGCGCGCCTGGTACCACACTAAAACAGTAGACGTACATATAACGTCGTATATGAGGATGGAATCCGTTAATGAAGTTCCGCAGACGAGGGAGTCGGCGGTACGTGCGGGGCGAGGGGGCGCCTACGTGAGACCACTTGTCACGTCGCGTCGCGCCCGGCGCCATGTTGAATTTTTTTTCTTTTCTTTACGCTAATTATTTCTAGGCGGTGCGACCGCCGCATGGGCGGATGGAGAGAAACTGATTTTTTTAATGCCATAATTGCTTTGGGTAGAAACGGAATTTGAATGGGCGGTGTAAACTATAAGTTTTACAGCTTTACCGTAATTTTTTTGAGTCGCGAGATTTAATACACCGTCGTCTAAAAGTTTTTTATCATTAAAATTTTTATTGCGGGCCATAAAATATAGTAGATTTGATTTATTTAGAAATATGTGAGAAAATAATCAAGTCTATTTCTGAGATCGATTGACGTATGAGTTATAAACAATATTTAATACCTTCAGACTATTTAACAACTAAGGAAACCTGCTTAGATCAAAATAACCGCTGTCACAAAAGCATTATTTTGCTGTAATCTGAATATTTTGTGTTTTTTGTACGTTTAATACATATTACAAAATAATTTGACCGTTTTTTTTATCAAATCTTAAAATAGGGTAACATTTAGTTTTTAAGTATTGTTCCTTCGATAAATTAAGTAAGAAAGAGCATTTTAAACAAATACTAACAAACTACAGGTTACCTAAGAAACAATATTCTAATAACTATAAACGAATATTTAATATGCTTCGATTGATAATAACTATGGTTTGATTGAAATGATATCTCGCGTATTGAGATAAAAAGAAAATAAAAATGGCAGTTAAGATTGGAAATTTTTTCGAAAGCGTTTTGAGTGCTTTAAAGTTGATACTGGGTTAATTAGACTTTCAAGTAGCCAACGCATTGAACGAATGTACATAAAACGCAACTATGTAAGGCAAGAAAAGTGAAGAAAAATTGAAATTGCATTAAAATGGAAGATAATTTTTGACTTAGTAAAAACAATCTTACGGATATCCTGTTTAAAGTTAAAAGAAAAAAATAGCAATGACTTAAATTTAGAAGTATAGCTACATTTTGTGAGTATGTATACAAAGGCACATCCAAAAATGTGCACATTAACATACACCACATGAACAAACACAAACACATACACATGCATATATCAGCTTGTCCGTTAGTCGATGTAACAATAATTATCTTTCGGTTTCCACTCTAAAATATAAGACCAAAATAATCCGTAACGTTTTTGGATTTGGGTCCTTTTTATGGGAAAATAACTAATTTTTTTATAACATTTTTTTATTATTTCCAACATTTTTCAGTATAATTAATTCCAGTATAATTAGGTTACACTCAAATATTTTATTATCATAAACAGAAACTCAAAAAAAAACAAGAAAAATATGGAATTGCCCATACAATAGATTTTTTTTTCAAAATAATACACGATATTCAAAGCCCAATACAAATGTCTCCATGTTACGATTAATCGCTTTGATGATACCGCGCGTTGCCCGGTGTGCATACACTGCAAGACATTTAACACTTGCGTGTCTTGGGATCGTAATAAGATATGAACAAATTTTTAATTATTATATTCAGATTATTTTTTATTTACTAACTCATAGAAACCGGTTTGCTATACTAGTTTAACAGCATTCTCTCCCGTATACTTTACATTTTTCATTAACACTATAACCATCAACATGAACACTATGGGTTTTAATAACACATGAACACTATGGGTATTAAATTCTCTAAAGTTTCGCTTTATGACTTTTTTTAAAAGATAAAGATTATTTCATTTACTTGTTAAACCCATATACTCATCAATTTGAAAGTCACCAAAAAGAGGTTTTCTATATGGTACTTGTTTTTCCAGCTATGATACTCTAACTAAAAATTATTACGGTATATAAAACCCACAATTTCACAAATTTAAAATCTAAGTGAATACAATGCGTAGACATGAACTTATGTCTCTTTTCTACTCCTACTGTAGATTGATCCTGTAGGGAAGAACTGAAAGTAAAATAAAGAATCTAAGTAAATACAATGCGTAGACATGAACTTATGTCTCTTTTCTACTCCTACTGTAAACTGATCCTGTAGGGAAGAACTGAAAGTAATAACTATCAAGCAAACACATTTTGCCTACTTAACGAATTAGTAAATGATACGCTAACAAAATATTACGGTATATAGAACCTACAATTTAACAAATTTAAAATCTAAGTGAATATAATGCGTAAAAATGAACTTAATGTCTCTTTTCTACTCTCACTGTAGACTGACCCAATCTGGGAAATAATTGAAAGTAATAACTATCAAGCAAACACATTTTGCCTACTTAACGAATTAATTAGTGATACGATATTTAACAAAATATTACGGTATATAGAACCAACAATTTAACAAATTTTAAATCAAAGTGAAAATAATGCGTAAAAATGAACTTAATGTCTCTTTTCTACTCCCACAATGGACTGACCCAATCTAGGAAAGAACTTAAAGTAATAACTATCAAGCAAACATATTTTGCCTACTTAGCGAATTAATTAGTGATACGCTAACTAACAAAATATTATGATGTATAGAACCTAAAATATCACAAATTTTGAAGCTAATTTAATATAATGCGTAGACAAGAACTTATGTCTCTTTTCTACTCTTACTGTAGACTGACCAAATCTAGGACAGAACTGAAAGTAATAACTATCAAGCAAACACCTTTTGCCTACTTAACGAATTAGTTTTTCAGTCGCAAGAAGAAAATGGAATAAAGTTTCTCATACATTTATTTCCGTCCGACACTTAGTGTTCGATCGGGCGGACCAGACACATAACTCATATTGTTAGAGCGCAATCCGCCCGCTCCAAATAGATTTTCACCAGTTATAAATCTTGCATCCGTTCCTCGAGCGATGTTGTGAAAAACTCTACGCGCTATTTCACTAAACGCATATATTCTTGCTCATAAAGTAATTGAGAAGAAAAGTTAGTAAAGATTTCCGTTACTTCAAATAACTGAACCGGTTTACAAAGTTTAATTTCTTGAGTAATAACATATAGAAGAATTCAATTCACTCCTTGACAATTTCAACTACAGAATTTGTTGAAATTTGAAATTAAAATCATAACATTTCGGTAAATACCAAATTTAGTTCAAATTCTGCGGTTTTTCTCATGAGTGACTTTTAAGTTTTGTCTATATTTTTTCCAATAATCGTTATATTTATTTATTTTCTTAAATGTATATATGTATAAGGAAAATTTATTGCTATAGGATTAATCTCTTCCGATAAATCAAAGTAATAAAGTATACAATTACGATATAACAAAAATTGCGATAAATGAAAAATTAATCAAAGAAACTTATATATATACCTTATATATATAACTTATATATCTTATATTATTATATATTATTTATTTGAATATTCATCATACACATGCATATATTTTAAATATTGACAAGAATATGAGGAGAACATATGAGGATAATATCCGTACACAAAACAAATTACTATAACTATCCTCATTTGTTTCCTTCAGATTTTATAACAGGCATGGTTGAACGTAATTCAGTTCAACTTTGATGGGAATTGCTTTTGATGATGTATTCTTCTTTAATTTATTAAATAATTATGTTGATAGCCCCTCCGTCTTGTATTTGGTAATGTTTTAAGCTCTTGGCTCTTACATGAGAGGATACAGTCGTAGTTTATTTCATTTACCTAGATTGTACACATATATATCACTTCAACACTTCAACTCCGTTGGGAATTGCTTTTGATGATGCATTTTTGTTTAATTTATTAAATAATAATGTTGATAGCCCCTCCGTCTTGGATTTGGTAATGTTTTAAAATCTTGGCTCTTACATGAGAGGATACAGTCGTAGTTTATTTCATCTGCCTAGACTGTACACATATATATCACTTCAACACTTCAACTCCGATGGGAATTGCTTTTGATGATGCATTTTTTTTAATTTATTAAATAATTATGTTGATAGCCAAATCCAAGACGGGGGTCTTGGATTTGGTAATGTTTTAAGCTCTTACACGAGAGGACATAGTCGTAGTTTATTTCATTTGCCTAGAGCGTACACATATGTATTGCAGTGTACACGAGTATTTTACGCACTTGTGTTAATCAGCGAGGTATTGTGAGAGGCGCCAAATCTTGATATTTTTTTGCTCCATTGACGGTTTTAGAAACTGGATTACGGAGTTGCTTTGATAATTAGGAAGTTTTATGTTTAATTTGAATTAGTATGTATTTCTTCTATTTTATACATTTTCATTTATATTACATGTGCAATATGAATTGTTGTACTTTTAGTGTTTTAAGGTATTGTCTAGTACTTTGGGGTAATATGTAGGTTGTATGTGGTGTTTTTTGGTAAATAAATAACCAAGACGATGAATAGGTTTTAGAAGAAAAACTAGAGAGTACAATGGGGAATTCGAGTTACGAAAGTAATATTTTAAACAACCTTTGAATGCGTGATTTGTCGATTATTTATGTATTTACGATTGTTTCATTACTAATTTTGCGTGCAATTAATCCATTACAACACTAACGAAATATGTATTTAATTTATATATAAATCCGCAATGAACCCGCACATATCGTCGTAAATATATTTACAATGGGAGCAATACACCCCGACTTTCTTCCATCACATTTTGCCATGTTATGGAACTGATATCGCGGCTATGCCTTTCTTTTTTTAATGGCTTGTTTAATGTTGTTAATAGGGCATACATATAAGTATGCATATATCGCCAAACAAATTTTACGGCTATTACGTGTACTGAGTGGCTTTATTCCTTCGAATCTATTAAGCCTTTTATTAAAACGAACAATTTTAAATACCATATCAAAACATTCTTTTCACTGGTTGAATTATCAAAATTATACATCACGTATTGTGAATTGTAATTAGTTTGCTGTAATTTTAAAGGAACATTTGTTAATTAAAGTAATTTAATTTTATACATTAAAATATATCAGGTGAAGTGCACGTGATAACGAATAAACGAAAATATAAAACGTAGCCGTAAAACACATTCAAATTAGCAAACGTCGACTTCAAGGGAATACAATTCCGAACAATTTGGCCATTTTAGCGAAGAAATAGAAACACCATTTCTGGCGACATTTAGTAGCTCTATTTCTTCTTGGCTCTGTGAAGCAGTAACCTCTTTTGAAATTATCCCCGGCTCGAGGAAATAAATTGCAGTTAATGATTTGGAGCAAGAATGGCTACAGTAAAAATAGTATTTAGGTAGTGTAAGGTAAAAATTTATTTTAAATTACTTTCACACTGTAATAACAATAGGTAATGATAATTTTTTTATTCTTTGACATCTTTAATCGAGCAGATAAAATCAGAAATAAGAAAATAAAACTTTAGAAATGATAATATAAGTTTCAAATAATTAACCCCTTTAAATACCTGCCGTAAAAACGTGACCCATCTCCAGAACTACAAAAACTAGCGCTTACTTCTGAAAAATTAATAAAAAGCTGTTTTTAAGTAAATCACTTATTTCATTAAATAATACAAATATATTTTGGTATATATGTTTCATGTGTCTATGTATTTTCATAATTGTTTTCCAAAAGCCAGTTAAAGATGACATTTTCTTTGTTAAAGGCACGTTACATTATAGTTGAGTCTAATATGGTGGCAAGGAAAGGCCCTAAAAATAAGATTTCATAACCCTAAAACCAAAAACTTTTTTGTTACTAAATCAGAATTGCTACGAAACGGTTATATCCGATGGATTTATGGGTTTAGTACCTCAAAAAGAAAAACAAAACCCTGATAAAATAATTCACGTTTCTGTCGGTCTATCTGTCACAACCAATTTTCTCAGAAACCATGCGACGCAGAGACTTGAAATAGTAAATTAGCTAAGTTTTTAAAATATTCATGTACATCTAAGCTTAAGGATAAAGTGCTCGAAAATTACATTTTTTAAATTTTATATATGCTGACATGTTGCGTCGTGCTGTGTAAGGCTTACAGCCTTACACAGCGCGACGCAACATGGGGCTAGGGTTTGATACCCGGCCGCTCGACGAGTGGAGTCAGACTTGTGTTCTGTTTAGTTGTAAGATATTATTCTCGTAGCAATAAATCCGACTAAAATGTTTCAATTGTATACGTTAATTTCGTAAATAAATAAATAAAAAGTCATGTGAATATTTAAAATATATTTTTCGAAAGAGCTTGTTATGAGCAATGAAAAATTATATTTTTGACGTGAATACGTTTTTAAATTTGCTATCATCCAATGCTGGCAATCCAAAAAACCTAATGATAACCAAATCGGGGAATAGAGTTTGGCGTTGCAGTTTCTAATCTATCCTCTACATAAAAATTAAATTATACCACTGGATAGCTAAAGGATAAAAAAATGTATTACGATAAGCAAGAACAGTAACGCATCGCGCGCGGTGGAGGGGGAAGCGCCGCCATTTTGAGGTTATTTTGATGCGTATTGAGATTTGCAATTAGTATAACTTTTGATTTGGAAAAGCTACGATGTTCGTTTAAATTTTAATCGTCAGCTGTCATCAAAATCTATCAATTGTATATAAAACATTAGTTTAAAGTAGTGACAGTGAATATAATAAGGTATTATTTTTTCAATAAAATATTTTTGGTATAAAAAATATTACCAAAAATATTTTATTTAAAAAATATAACCCGTTACATAGACGTATTCACTTACAATACACGGCCGTGCCCATGACACAGGCTCACCCCATTTTTATAATTTAAAATCGCGTATTTGAAAACATATTCCAAAAAATATGCGAAAATAGAGCATTTCCTATTCGTATTTGGAAAATTACTGAAAAAAGTCATAAAAAATAAGGTTGATTAAACCTGACTAGAAGATTACAGGAAGCTATAACGATTATCTTATAATTTATAATTTTTTAAATATGTACCATGTTTTTTCGCGTGTGAGACATATCGTAAACAGTACATTTAAGTTGTATAAAATTAATATTTATATATAATTTAGTAGAAATACTATTTACCCTTAAATATTTGTGAGGACCTGAATGTGTGTGAAATCCTCCCAATGTGATTTATAATTATGCTTAATAAGTTATTGTACCTGGTCATTATTTATTATAAACTAGAGGCCCGTCCCGACTTAGTACGAGTACGCAAATTTTATTCATGCATTCACGCGTCCCGTGTCAACTCGTGAAAACCCGTGCGTATAATTTAGTTAACTTAAAAACGTCGCCATAACCTTTACACTATTCGTTAAAAAATACAGCATAAAGTGGAAATTTGATGTAAATAAATTGAGGAAAATCACTATAAAAATAAGCTCTACAAAATTGAGCTGAAAAATTGTCTTTTTTTTAATAGACGGTTTCTTATGGATTTTACGAAAAGCAACGCCGCCAAATGTTTAGTTATTTCACACTTATGTCCCTTTATTGATACCGTCACGCAATTGGTCTTAGTATATTCAGTACAGAACTAAAAATAAACCTGGAGATACGGTCCATCGCAAAAACAAATTTTCTTAAATTTATTTGAGCCTTGCTTACAATACTAATATATAGGGCCACTTCCGTTTGAACAATCCTAAGTAAATTCCGAAAATCAAAGTCTATTAAATACTCAAAATAATAAAATCATTGCTTCGAAGATTAGACGTATTTATGGGTAACGTATTTTAATACAGCACGGCACCCGGTGTACTTTAACCTCTAGGACGTTTAACCCTGGCATTAAGGTTGAAATAGTGTATATGAAAGATAGTGAGTTCATAATTACTCTAATAACAATGGATTATTCTGCAGAGGTTTTAAATTTGTTAAAAAAAGTTATTTGTTTCTTATTTTTTATTAAAATTAATATCGATATTATAGATGTGTAGATCACATCTATAATATGATTTTTATGACTAAATACACATATAAAACTGATGAAAATTATTAGTAGTCATTTTATTTGCCATTTTTCTTAACTATAATTAAATCCATTTATTCTTCTTTACTTGAAATATTCACGCTATAAATGCTGTGTTTAATCCACAATTCACAAAATATGAAAATTACAGTTTAATCTGACGAAGCATACCTCGTTTTGGAATAAGAGTTCTTTTTATGCATTGCATTTATATAATGGTGCTTAGCAAGATCTTAAGCTGCTGTTAAAAAGTGGAAAAACAATTTACTCTAATTATGACCTAAGAGCAATGTAAATTTTCTGTATGTATTTCTCCAATTAATAACTTATTTCACTGTTGAAGATTATGGTTTTAAAGAAAAATATTCTTAAGAATTACTTTACTCTCGTGATATTTTTTCATGCCTAATTAATACAACAGTTTGGTAATAAAGATCATGTGGTAAATTTAGAACGCTTAGAAGTCAAATTTCGGTTAAAATATTAAGTTTTCCTTGAACAGTTGGTACGTGAACTTTTGCTTTATTTTGTAAGCCCCAAATATATATGTATGTGGTACTTATTTATACGTACGTAGTCGTGCCACATGTAATAACATGTATGTGCTTATGAACTATCATCGATATGTATTCAATCGGCAAGGGATACAGACATCAAAGACTAGGTACCTACACGAGGGTGCGATAACGTGGTTACGAAGACGTGTCAATTATATTACCATCACTGATCAAGCATTCTGCGATACGTCAAATTGTCTCCATGAGCGAGGTACCCGCGAGTTAACACAATTGTCGACACCGAATTCCGAATATAGAAAGTCGGTTGGCTATGGGCTCTTTACTCTTAATTAAATTTCGACATCGAATAAGTTTTAGTGCCTACACGTGATGTGGTTTTTGTATTAAATATGTGCTAGGTTATAATAACGATAGCATAGTAATGGAGAGAGATCGTTTTTTTTTATGATCTTGAGAATTTACGACCCATAAATGGAGAGCGACCTCGGAGAAAATGAAAGTAATACAGACTTCAGTCACTTGACCTTTTCAAACATTATATGAATAATATCATGTTTGAATAGTTAATGCGAAAAGCCTGAAATTTGAATCGTCTCTTTCCATGTAAATTTTAACGAAATGTTATTAATTTATAACAAAAGCTACTATTTGGTTAGAAAGAAAATGTAATTTCCCAGGAAATTTTGTTACAGATGTGGAAGATATGCTGTTGCTCGCGACTTCTCCTGCGTAGATCTTCATTTACACATCACATCTTAATGAATGATGTTAAACGTTTTACCGTATTGCACCATTGCATATTGTGCCATCTATCGATATATTTTAATACCAAATATTTATTAATTGATTTAAAAAAATTTCCTATACGCTAATCTAGGATTAAAAACAGCACATATTATATGATAATCGAATTATGGACTTATATCTATGCTTATCTATCAAGTTTTATGTAAATTTTAAGTTAAGATATACAATAAAGTTACGATAGCATTTATATTTAAAATGTCTACTAAGTGATACTTGGCAAATGTATCATTTTTACGTATTATACTTAGTCTTTCTAGAGTTCCATAGTCGTTAGGTATATAATTCTATCTTCCTGTCACAGCATCTTAATTTAGTTTTATAATATTTTCTCATGAGAAATTGTTTTATCAATCACCTATCAAAGGGACAAAAAAATTAATTTTTTTAGTATGCCCTTTACAAGAAAAATGAACACCGATTGTTTTTTCACTTACCCCATTAAGATGGATATTATTGAATAGGTTCTTCGAAATTCAATTAAGTATATCAAATAATAATTTTTATTTTAACTCACGAGTGAGGACTCGTAAGTTATTAAGTTGAAAATTCGCTTGCATTATTATTAGGTTGAAAATTCTTCGTCTCCACTGTTTATTTTATAAATTGATCTACCTAATATTAAACAATAATGGACTCGAAACTGGAGTGGTTAGGAAAGAAGCTTTATTCGCAAATTTGGATTCTGGTTCAAAAATGTAGACATGCAGGAAAATGTTCATCCTTGTGTCATAGATTATTAGAAAAGTACAGGATAATCGTCTAATTGAGCCCCTCAGCAACATCGTATTAGACCTCAAATACATTCATATTTACAGAACCTCTACTGGAAACAAAGCGTAACTATTAGGATAGAAAAGGGAAGAATCCGAAGATATTAAAAGGAGACTGCGACAGTGTTGAATTTCTTTTTAACCTCTACTCGGATGTGATTATAACGGAATTTCTGGAAGAACTAGATTATGGTGTCAATCAACAAAGTCAATGAACGCCTCGTCAACAACTTGAGGTATCCAGACGTCACAATAACTTTTAATAGTATCTCCAGAATTGGAGTTACGGAAAATTGTTGTTCAGGTTAACGAGTGTGGCCAACCAAGACACAGTACCAAGACAAAGTTTATATTCATCACTAACAATCGCAGTTTGAAACTAGGCATATTTGTGGTGGGTCAAAAACTAGAATATGTAAATAAATATAAATACCTTGAAACATGGCTCACTCAAATCTAGGACAAGTAAAAGGGAGAAAGTACTCTGCAATCGAAGCCCACTTCCAATTCGTCTTCTTCTCCAATGCTACATTTGGCCAATACGTCTATATGGATGCGAGGTCTGAACTATTAAGAAAGATCTCAGGAAAAGTATATGGTAAGAGCATTTGGAATGTAGGCGTATAGACGCATGATGTCTACGCCTTAAACTTAGCAAATCACTGATGAGTAGGTTCTACGACGGGTTGGGCTGTAACGCAAGCTTTTGCAAACCATTGAATAATGTAAATTTGCATATTTGGAGCATATGCTTGACAGATACAAGGTCTTGTAATTATGAAAAAATTTGCTGGGCGAAGGGAAGTTAATCGCAGGAGAAAGCAATGGTTGCGCAACATCCAAAATTGGTCAATGATTACTTTTGCCTAACCAAGGACAAGACCATATACGCAGAGCTGGCTATCAATCTCCACTAGTTGAAGGGGCAGCTTTAGAAAAAAAGGTATAAATACTTGTCCTTAATGTATGATTTATTAGATATATAAAAGTATGGCCATCATATTAAATCATATGTAGATATATACAAGTGATTCTGGGAATGCCAAAGACATATTACTTTTGCGTGTTTCGGTACGTTCTTGATGATTTGTTGCCTTCTGTATTAAAGAAAAGCGTTAAAAGGAAAAAGGGACGTATAATATCAACCACGTGTCTGCCCATTCATCTGTAACAGTCGTTTATCCCATAAACTACTTGATACAAAAAAGTCATGATTCGTATTTCAATGCAGTATAATAATCAGTACATATCTCAATGGATATAATAGTAGATAATAAATACTTGACCAATATTTATATGGGAATATTATGACAGGGGGAGGAAAGCAAATTAATACTTGTGATTCGCATTTCAATAAAGTATAATAATCAGTACATATCTCAATGGATATAATAGTAGATAATAAATACATACCAAATATTTATATGGGAACATTATGACTGGGGGAGGGAAGCAAATTAATACTTGTGATTCGCATTTCAATAAAGTATGATAATCAGTACATATCTCAAAGAATATAATAGTAGATAATAAATTTATACCAAATATTTATATGGGAATATTATGACAGGGGAAGGTAAGCAAATTAATTGTTAGAAAAGGGCTGGTTATGAGGGTTTTAAAAATATTTTTCATAATGAGATATTCGGAAAAAAAAACTTAAAAAAATATATTTCCAAGCCCTCCCACCCACTCTTTATTTCCGAATCGACTAAACTTAAAATTATGAGAAAAATCAGGGTTTTTAGAAACCAATTCAAAGGTAGTTGTTTTCCAGATATTTATGATAATATTGTATATATATATATATATATATGTATATATATATACATATATATATATATATATATATATATATATATATATATATATACATATATATATATATAGGTATTATTTATTACTAATGTGCACTTCTTAACGCAGTACGGTAATAAGTCTGGAGAGAAGATGATTTATGATACATGAAGCAAATTAACTTCAAATCACGTATGACTTTTGCACGCACTTGACCTTTTTGGCATCTCGGCCTCAATGGAAAGTATGGACTATTTATTAAATTTAAATATTAACATTTATGTTATGATTTAAATATTACAATTCAAAATTCGTCTATAATTTGGCAAAAAAGTGACGTATCATTTAATTTGTCGTATTTTAACGTTGAAGCTGCCAAACTTTCTCGTGACTTTTTAAGGTGCTATGGCCAAATAATAACTAACGGAACCTTTATCAATTCATCATGTCTATCCATCTGTGTGCCTGTTTGTATGGTGCAAAGCATCGTGACACTTTCAATTTTACGATGCTTTACACCATACGAACAGACAGACATTTAAAATAAATCCGAGTTTTATAGGAATACGTTTATACGGTATTTCCTTTGCAAGATTAATCTCGAAAGTATTAGATAGTGTAGCTTCTCTCGACCTAACTTTTTAACTTGAAAACTTTTTAAATAAAAAATCTGAAAAAATCACCACAGCTACATTCAGTAAAAGTTCTGCTTAACTGGCATTAATAAGTTAAAGATATTAAACAATCGAATTGTTTACTCTATGCCTTATTTAAAGATTCAAAATATATTTTAACCTTTTTAAAAAACGTATTTTTAATTAAAATTCAATTAATAATACCAACAAGTAACAAAGAGGTAATTCTTGTTTTAACTATTAACTGATTAGTTTGAGACCTGACCTTCGATTAGGTCAGTGGATGGCCGAGTCAAGGTTTTCATCACCCCTAATAATCGGGGGGATGAAAACATTGCATTTATTGTTTGTAATTGATAGATCGGTAAGTTTGTATTTTTGAGGAAGACCGTGAATTTGACCTTTTAAAGTTTGAATTACTACCTGGCTCTCTATTCTATTCGTGACTTAAAAATTATAACTGTTTAATTAACACTTTTATAAGAAGCAGATATAATCCGAGTACGTGGCATGAGTTTACTTTAACAGATTTTGGATTGGAATATAGCCTATGTTATACTTCTACAAATTTTGCCTAACCTAATACTAGAAAATCAATTTCTTTATAATCCGTTATATCATCTAGTTCAT
The DNA here is from genome assembly GCA_039881145.1 of Druceiella hillmani. NCBI lineage: Eukaryota > Metazoa > Arthropoda > Insecta > Lepidoptera > Hepialidae > Druceiella > Druceiella hillmani. The sequence continues at coordinate 36,045,642 of JAYKKI010000017.1, read as the reverse complement.
TAAAAATAAAAGAAATTATTATCTTGTTAGATGTGTGGTCCTACGACAATATGATCGTGCTATATTTTACTCTAATTTTTTTTTAAATTTTCTTGGTGAGAATCGGTATAAAAAAAAAATATATATATATAGATATCGAAGTAACTAATTAGTCATTTCTTACTCCAGTGGAACGGACTTATTTTAATAATTATACAAAAAAAATCGTAAAACTAAAGAAATAATTGTTGACATTTCAACGAAGTAAAGAAATAGTTTACCCGAACATATAGTTTACCAAAACACGTCTTATAAAGAGTTTACACGTCTTAAAAATGCTGCAAGTCAAAAGGTTACAATCTGCAAATTCAAAGGTTTGATACTCGAAGCGATCGACTCATTGCCATGGTTATAAAAAGACTTGTCAAACATAATATGCCGACAAAGCGTAACCCATCAATAGAAAATATTTTTGCGGTATACGCATAAACAAGGTGCTTCGTCAAGTTCGTACAATTTGTCCGTTCCGTTTATGGCGATCAAACGTGATGGATTCTCGGAGACGGTCGCGGGAAAACGAAATGTGGAAACCTTTTTCCGAAATGTTCCTTGTTGATCGACAACAGGAGATTCATTTGCTTGTCGCTGATACGTGCGTGCAGGCGCAGACCAACTTAAGTAAGCGCGTGTACTGACGATTTTACGCTTTTGCCCCAATTGTGAATGCAATTTTGAATCTTTTTTTTTATTGGAGTTTACTCTTTAAGAATTGAATTTCATATATAGCGCACGGTATGAAGTTTTATGCTCAGTAAAATCAGAAGTTCAGAGCTTTAAAAAAAGTGTAACAGTTTGTAAGTTTGGATGTAGGAAGTAATATCCGAAACTGCTAATCCGATTTTAAAAATTCTTTCACTAATATTTAGAAAGGACCTTCCGGCTGAACGTAGGTTGTATATTATCCGGTTAACAAAATTTTACGGAGACCAGTTTTACAACGTAAGTAACCGAAAAAACAGTCGAGCAAATGCGTTTCTTATAAACGCTATATTAACGGTAAAAGATACATATATTGATATTTATAATTATGTGTTACCTATTTTATACATTCCAAGACAATCGTAATTAAGGAGTGAACTCCAGTGGCGCCGGAGGAGGGCCGGTCGGAGCTGACACGCACAATGTTTTTATCTCTTTAAAAATAATAAATTTATTTTTATGTGTATTTACTTTTTGTATATTATATTATGAATCTTTTAATTTAGTTTTAGTTAGTGAGTAATAGTTTTTAAACTTTTTGAAATTTGTTAATTTAAAAATTATTATTTCAAATCAACATTTTTTTTATAATTACCTCTTAGACCGCTACTAACACTGCGTAAAATATGATGAAGATTGGTAAAATATTTTTAAAACTGAAAATTTCACAGCCTTAGTTTGTGAACTTGTTCAAAAAATGTTAAAATTTATGAAATAAGTCGTACGAGGTAATAAAATGTAAATATTTATTTTTATAATTCAATGAATTTTTTGATGTATAATTTTGTTTATCATCTCATTTTCCTTTTTTTGTTCGTCCTCACGAAGTGTAATATGGCTTTAAATTATAACTAAATTTATAAATTGATTAAGACGGAATGACTTATGGAATTGTGAAATAAATTATTTTACAGAAACATACTCAGCATTATTAGACACGTATATAATATTAGCATAAACATTTCATATTTTATAATGCATACATAGTACATATATAAACATACAGTATAAAACTAACTTTAAAAATTAAATATCTTGTAACGAAAAAGCGTCAAAATAACTGTAGTAATTAAATTTGGATATATATTATTATATAGCTTATATATATTAACATATCTATTTAAACTAACCTACAGGTTAACAAAATTATAGTCACAATCTTTCTAAATTCGTTGGTTTGAAGTCAGGGCTACCACGATGATTACATCAACATCTGTTGTTTTGTAAAAAAATGTCTGAATGTAGACATTTTTTATAAAACAACAGGAGATATTGATATAATTACAATAACACATTTTAACGCGGATTCAAAGTATATACTGTTGTACATACTTGCTACCATACTTCATCACCGGGAAAATCAAGAATTATCGCAATGTTCTTTATATGGAACGAAAAATTTTAAATTCCACATATTAGCAATATATTACAACTAGCTGACCCGTGCGAAGTCTTCGCACTATATCGCCATCTAGCGTGTTCCAAGTATACAATTTGGCTAAGATATTTGATGTGTCGCCCACAGATGGCGCTCATGCCAATTGTTATAAAAATTAATTTTTTTATTAACAAAAAGATTTTTTTCGAATTTTTTTATATTTTTCGCCCAAAGTAGAAAACATAAGCTTTAAGTGGGTATTTTTTAAATTTTTTTTGGTGCAGTAGTTAAAGAGATCGAGCCGCTCGACCAAAAAGCACCTTTTAGAAATAATATATTTAGATAGTGGACACGATCCAAGTGTGGAAAATTCATCCTAACAACATTTTTGATTTCCAATACTATGTGCTATGGTATTTTATGATCTATTGTTTAAGTAATATGATTATTATAAGTGGGTTTACAAACATAATTACCAGTCATTTTTTTCTGTAATAGTAAGTTTTGCATAGTTTAACCTATAATTTCCAGTAGACCGCTATAAATGTTCGGGGGATACATGCAATGAATTAAATTTTTTTTTTCAGTCGCAGTTCAAAAATTTGCTAGTTATAGCGATGGGAAGGCTATATCTATCTTCCATGGTTGGGATTTAGATGATTCACTATCCAGGAATGTGTTACATAATCTACTGTCGCGGCAAACTCCGATAGGTCTGCGAAATGAATTTTTTTTTAAATTTTTTATTGAAGTGTTAATATTCCTTATAATTATCTTAAAAGTAATAAAAAACGATATTCGTATGATATAAACCACGTAGCATTTATTAGATTTCAGATGACAAGATATTTGAATACAAATCGGCGCAAAACAAAAATTAAATAAAATGATAGTGAGGACTATTGGCCTAAATTTTATTTACTCAATAATAAATTAAAATAAAACACAAATACTTATCTAATAAAAAATTAATAATATCGTAATTTTTTTTGAAAACGCAGCATTGTGTTGCTTTCCGTTTATGAATTTTGACTTCATCGGTGTGAATCATCCAACAATAGTCCACCGTCATATTTACTACTCAATTCACGTCCATTGGCCTGCTTTCTTTCCATCTATTTTAAATCTTGATGGAACCGTTCACCTTGTTCCTCGCTGTAATCATCTAGATTTTTTGGGAAACAAACAATGTGCGAACTCATAAAGAAAACTTTCAGACTCATATTATGTTCTAAGTTTTCATAGCTTCTTAACATTTCTAGGGCAATATTTTTATAATTAGGATCTTTTATGTTACCTAAAAGTATAGAAACAACATTTTTAAAATCATTTCACGCATTTTGTTCTACATTTGTCATTACTTTTTCATTGTCTGCATCCTTGATTAGTTTCCTGACATCAGGTCCTGTAAAAGAGGGTATAATTTAACTTTTAAAAAAACATGAAAAGATATACCTAAAAGTTTTTCCATCTCGCGGTAATACCTTTACCAACTGTTTGACCATAACAAATTTGATGTGAAGTGGTGGAAGTATACATTTTTGAGATTTATCATTACACTTTGTTAGAATGTATATTCCAATGTAAATTTTGCTTTACTACCCCACTCATTTATTTATTTATTTTATTTATTTATTAACTTATATGTATAGTACATATGACGGACTTATTGCTACATGAGCAATCTCTTCCAGTCAACGATAACAATTTGTATTGAAATTTAGTTGGTAGACTGTAAGAGAAAATTCTTCATTAGACAAAAGAAAATACAAAAGTAAATTAAAAAAGAAAAAAAAATATTGACATGATTTTAGATGGGAAAGATAGGAACGGGCAAGGACACAAAGGAAAAGGTTTCAGGAGATGCAGGACTTTTTCACTCCATATTTGAAAATGTTTAGAGACGTGGTTTTCCTGATGTCAGGATCCAAGTGATTCCAAATTTTTGCTGCTTGGACAGTGAAGGATTTTTCGTAAGTGGTAGAGGTATGTTTAGGAATTAGTAGGGTGTGTGAACTTTCATATCGCAGCCCAAGGCCATGAGCAGACAAATCTTTAAATTTGCCACTAAGATAATTTGGGCTTGAGGATTTTTTAATATGTTAAAAAGAAGTGTAAGTATGTGAAGTTGGCGTCGATCACGGATCTTTAACCATTTGAGAAGTGACCTGTATTTAGAAAAGTGATCATATTTTCTGAGGCCGAAGATATACCGAATGCATAAATTTTGAAAACTTTCCAACTTGCACAAATATTCTTCATTAAGATCAGGATAGCACACGTCTCCATAATTGATTAATGGTAATAAAAGTGTTTGACAAAGGTAGATTTTAGTTTTAGTCAGTAGACAATTTTGAAGACGTTTCAAAGAGTGTATCATAACGTAATGTAACATAACACTCATAAATGTAACATAGCTATTTCATATGACTTTTCTGTTGACCAAGAAGGATGCAAATAATTTTTAAATCACCACAAATTAATCATTCTTGTTCAGTGTATTTTATTTCGTCCGTGTATTCTATTATTTTTTAAGTTTCCGTAAGTTTCCTTAAGGTAAACTGAATGAGCTACAGATATTGATGCAAATTTATTGCGAAATGCCTCTTTCTTGTTATAATACATAATTATCCCCTTTCTTGATATACTGTACGAATTACTTTTCTAAGCTTCGATACCAATAAAATGTTGTCTCTGGATCTAATCATTTATTTTCTTTTAGACGAGAATCGAGAAGTTTCGCTGCATTTTTACATAATGCAAGATCCCTTACCAAGTCATTCTGTTCGTTCTGTTTTGAAGGTTGAGAATCAATCGTGAGGTTAAACGTTTCACCACTGCTTGGAAGATCGCTATGCTATGAAATTTATTAATTACCTATTTCTATTCTTAGTTGGAATAGGTATGGACCATCTGGGGTCATATGAAACTGTTTTTGTTATTGACTCAATATTGGAATGTACGTTTTTGGCGCAGTTTTTATAATTATATCCTGTCACATTACTCAAACAAAAGTAATAGTCCCGCCACAACATAAAGATATCAAATGACAATAATTTTGACAATGATGACAATTAATTTACCATATGTTCATTGTTTTATTACTTCAACACAAAATAGCGTACTTTATGCGGATTTCACTATTTATCTTGGTGACTTAATCTATTTTCAAAGTAAGCATACCATCAACTGTTGTATATTATCCGAATACATAACAAAATACATCTGGACTATTATTGCAAGACCGAGAGGCCTTGCAATAATAGGGAGGTTAAAGATAAAAAAACACAATCTTAATACCACACATATATAAACACTCTTAAAGGCACATCTAGACTGCTTGAAAAACAATCTGTGAAATTAATGTTAGAATGTGAGTGAAAATAAAAGTGTTAATATTCATTACAATTGTCTTGAAAGTAATAAAAAATGTTTATACGACGCGTAAATTTTGGAGATTATTTATTATTATGTCATTTATTATTATAAAATACAGAATAGAATTACAGACTACAGACTGCATGATGAATGAATGTCTCAACAAACTAGTGAATTTACTGCTTATATATTAGCTTTAATATATTTTGTAGTGAAGACAAATTAAAAACAATATATAGATATTATATGCATGTGTTTTTCAAATCAACATATGAAATGTCTCACTAATGAACACATACGTTATTAAATAAATTATGACGTGATACATTAAATCGAAGTTTCTATATGGAATCGTTGAGTCAAAATATATACATTTTATATGACAGTACTCAAAAAAAATGTTATCACAGATCTGTGTTTTACCACACCACTGTATGTTCTTGTGTATATACTGTGTTTATACATATCAAATCTTTCATTATAATAAATAATAAATAAGTTTAGTGAAACACTCCAAAATCTTGCGTAATTAGAAGAACCGCATAAGAAAAAAAATCAATAATATATTAGGCACGGTTAGGAAATGTGTCAAGATGTGAAGGAAGGTTGTTTAATAATTATGAGTGGAAATAATAACCTAAGAGAGGTGGGAACATTTTTTTGTAATTATGGAATCATTTTGTTTGGCCGCTTAAAGTTAAACTAAGAACTTGAAACTTAGTATTAGGATAATATACGAGTTATCAAAAAAATTATCTAGAATTAAGAAGCCTAGATGTAAATACTATATGTAATTATTAAGAAAATATACAAAGCAAAGATGTACGTAAGAAGTATACCTTCATTTCGACGCTCTGTGAATGTGTTATTGGCGCAGCAGCAAAGGACTATGAAATGAAAAGTATGTGATTTGTTATCTTGAAATTAATTTTTTTTCTTCTTTTTATACTAAAATAAAACAAAAAAAATCGATCAGTTTAAATTCTCATTAAAAACTGAACGAAACAATAATTATTATCTAACTATTCTTCAAAATTATTAATATAGTAGACGAGTGTTTCGAATTATGGATAAGTATTTAAGTACCTAATATAATTAAATTTGGTTTATTAAACTATCAGAACGCAAAACATCTATATATTAACATCTCCAACGTTAATTGTTTGATCTAAAGAGCCGCAGTTTATCAGTTAAACTCTAAACGATACGGCAGTTTAATTTCATCGTTTAGCTATAAATTATCAATCAAAGGAAATAGTGCTAGAGGTACAAGGACACGGTATAATTATACTGGCAGAGATATCAATATAATATCCAGTAATTCATACTAGTTTGAGTTAGGGGTTGAGGGATTATTCTCTAACGGTATATTTATATCTATCCTTCGCCTTGTGTTTTATTATCTCCTTATATAAATATTTTTAGAAAGTTCTCAAAAATTTACACCAAAAGAGATTTTTTCAAATAGGAATTGATTGATTTCAATATTATGTGGTTTGACTGGAAGCAATTTATCACATGTTGAAATTGCACTACGATTAACAATAATGATGAATAATGATGAACAATAAATATAATAGTATATCAGTGTCTTAAGAAATACTACGTACTGGGAGTAGCTACCAAAATGATTATTCTTTTGAATTAGGACTATTAAGACTCTGTTAAATGCGGTTAAATTTCCTTTTATTTTTGAATAACATTAAGACATATAATATCTTATCATGTGATAATTCAACTGTTCTAAACTTCTTAGTTTAGAAAATTGTTCATGATTCTTTTATATTTTAGATTTAGACAAATAAATTAAATATGGTTATTTATTGAATATTGAATTTATTTGGCGTTAATTTTGTAGAAATTCATTATTCACAATTAAATGAAATTACGTGATGTAGTATTATTTCTACTTTCTTTAATTTCTTTACCACGACATAGGTTTCGTTGTATTACAACACCTTAAGGTGGGCTATTAGCAAAGATCTTTGAATTTATATATATATATATATATATATATATATATATATATATATATGTATATATATATATATATATATATATATATATATATATATAATCACTAATATTTTCGGTCCACTTTGCGCGGCATTATACTAAATACAAAATATTAGAAATGGATGGAGACTGAAGAACTATGGAGAGCATATTTTCTTTACAATTTGTTGGCTCATCGATATTAAGTGATTGTTGAACATCATCAAAACTACTCGATTCAACATGACCCTCATTTATTGATTCGGTCAACAGGACCAAAACGTTGAAGGGGTCACTTCAACGTTTTGGTCCTGTTGACCGAATCAATTGAAATATTCTCCAGTAAACCGAAATTTCCTACTCCCTGCGCCTCTCACTCCACAGATAGCTGTGGGAGCGCTATTTTCATGTAATGGGAACTCGTAAGAAAATATTTCACCAGTCGTCAAAAGCTCACAAATAGCTCCATAAGTTAAAGCTTTAGACATTTCAATGGAGTACACGAGTTCACTTTTATAAAAGACCCTAAAAATTTCCCGAATGTAGTATTGAAGCCGCTTCCGTGAAATGTACAACGACACTCCTAATTTTAACAGCCACTGATGTATTAAATAAGACAAAGAATAAAATAAACTTGCACTGACACTAATAATTAAATACTAGCGTGACCCGTGCAAAGTCTTCGCATTATAAATTATTCAACTCAATTTAATAAATCAAAATCGATTGCAGGTATTCAATTCATTTCTAATTTTGCACACTGCTTATTACGTTTTTATTCCATTATGAAGCTCAGATGACAGATCAAACAAATATTTTACTAAAATTGACATATAGAGGCGCAAGTATCAAAAGCATTGAGCTAAAGCGCCACTTTATTTATACGTGAGTGGATTTGAAATTAAACAAAAATTTTACCGACCGTCAATCGTATTGACTTTGAGCCGTTAGATGGCAGCATTGCTGTTTTGTGTATATAATTTTAATAATTAATTAATTTGCAAAAACAATAGCAATAATAAATTTTTTAGTTGTGGATGCCGATAGAGCAAGCAATTATCTGTAAAATGATATATAATTTATGTGGATTAGTTGTGAGGTTTTTTCTAAAAAGGGAGAGTAACATCTTAACCTTAGCGTATTAATATATATGATGATGATGATGATGATTCTGAAGTATTATATATTATATAAAGGAGTACAGAACAATACAGAAACTGAAAATGGAAACTTTAATTGACTTAAAATTTAAGAAATAATTTTTTGATTATATATGTCTTTTATAAACAAAATTGCTATGATAACTCATTAGTTTTATGATTACTAATCTATTTCAAAGATATATATATATATATATATATATATATATATATATATATATATATATATATATATATGTGTGTAATGTATTATTAGGTTAATAATAATTAACCTCGATTTTGTATATTGAATTTTGAAATGTTGAATTCTTTTATTTTATTAAACTGTTATCCATAAACTTAAAATAAAAACTGATGATATTTATTTGTGTTAAATATTTTAAATAATTAGTACGATATATACAAGGAGAAAAATATATAAGAACACGTATGGATAAGGGAGAAATAATTTTTAAATAATTTAACCGTCTTGGAATTTCTCACTTATGAATCAATTAAAATTTTCAAATCTTCAATAAGAATCTAGGTAAAAATTAGAACTTTTTATTTTAAACACCTTTTGCGTTCCAAGATATTTCGTTAGTATTATAAACGTTTTCATTTGATGTTGAAAGAGTACGAAGTATGAAGAACATATCGGTCAAGTTTCAATCGTGAGTTAGGTTTGAGAAAATGGAAACTTTTCATTTTTGACAAACAAATTCCATTTTTGTGGAAATTAAAATAAACAATGTTTAATCATCCTTAGACCACTTTCAGAACCCGCTTTCAGTCCGCCTCGAGGACTCGTTTCATAAAAATATTCGTTCTTAGTGGATATGCATGTCGCATGAAGAACATACATGTCAAATTCAAGTCTGTATGTCTTTTAGTTTTAGAGATTTTGTGTGAGTGACTAGCAACTCTCTTTATATATATATATATATATATATATATATATATATATATATATACGCGCGTGTGTCTAGAAAGTGTAATAAGTTCATTTGCCGTATACCTTTGTGTCAGTTTCGTGAAAAGCGAAACACAGAGTTTATTCAAAAAATTAATCACGCCATCAGAGCTCAATCCCAGCGGAGTCTCACAAAGAGTGACCTCAACAAATTTCGCTTTATTATAAATAAAATGATATCTGAACGATAAATAATACATTGCTGAAATAGTAATTTGGAAGTAAAATTGTTGAAAATGCGTCACATGGCAGGCCATCGGGGCGGAGTGCGTAGAGGAAAGAGTGTCCCCACGGCGTGGCTTCATAAATATTTATTGCGAACTGTGACCCGCTAGATAAAGAGAATATTAATGAAATTCATATACAAACAATATGTTAAGCGAGAACGATGTAGCGCCTGCTGGGCGGCCGGGAGCCTGCCTGATATATTTTTAAATCCTCGCCAAATTTCGTGTATTTTTTTCCAGAGTTTCCGGTATAAATTCTTGTTGTCGAATCTGGGTAATTGCATATTAAACGTTAACTTTTATTTAAATAAATCTACTGTAAAGTTACTGTTTTCTTTAATTATTTTATGTTTTGAATATTTTATTTCTTAATGATTGCCTTTGGATGATAAACAAGTGTGATTAAGTTATTGAAACATTATTTTCTTCGTTATTACACTTAACTTCGCCTTCAAAAATATTTTATATTTCTACTGTGAAACTTGTTAGCCGATATTTCGCAATGAACATGTTTTCACTGTATTAAATTTGTTTGCATTATTATTTGGCACTTAATATGCGTAATGTTTATTAAACTTTTTGTTCAATTATAGACTGTTTTTTAAACTGTTCGAGAAGAAAATGTATAATAATAAACCGTACAAGTCCGTATTGGAATATGCAAAAATAACGTTTCCTTAGACGTTTTATAATAGTTGAAATAAGTTAATAGTGTTAATTTTAAATTGAAGTTTTGTTCAAATGCTTAAACCTAGATTTTTTATCGTAAATGTAGAACAACTAACAGTGAAGATGCCCCATCTTGCACTCAACTTTGAGGATTAATAAATTTTCAAGTGAAAATCTGGTACGCTTCAGCATGCAAAAATATATTTTATTTATTTATCTACTTTAATGTATCTAATTGATACATATGGCGGACTTATTGCTTCGAGAGCAATCTCTTACAGCCAACCATAATACCAGTCCAGCCCCGCTCGACGTACGGCCGTGAATCGAACCCGGGTCTCCGCGGTGCACCGCGTAGTCACAGGGCGTATACCTTGTGATCAACCTAACATACCACGGCGACGACAAGAAATATACCGAGTAAATTGACACGGTCGAGTGTCCCGACATCCAGATAGTTATCAGGTGTCTCCGTATTTCTTTACTTGTTTCCTCCTCCTTATTTTCATGTGTATTCGTCGCGCAATTCAGTGCGTCTTCAGTTGTTTCCGCATCTTGCTTTTTATATTTTAATTTTCAACTATTCTCGTTCACATGAATTGATGTTTTTGAACTATTACTTCATAACTTCGTCATTTTATTTTTCGTGATATTGCAATTCTATTTATTGTCTTGCGTCCAAGTTATATTTGTTTTATGCAACGCCTGCACAATTTCAATAAGTTCATATTTATTATTAAATATGTTTTTATTGCAAATTTATTATAATTTTTCATAATATTCATGTAGGTGAAAATGACATATAAGCCCAATGGAATATGATACTAAAGCGATATACCTCACGAAACTCGAATGACTTTAAGCAGTGACGCGACAAAAACAAAATTAAGTATATTTGTGTAAAATATTTTAAAACTAATATATTTAAATAGATTATTTAATAATCTGATATACAATTAAATGTATGCTTATATTGACAATTATTTTGAAAAATGTACTGCGAAAAGTGAATAAAAATTGTGATGGAAATATAAGTATCACGCAAATAAAATGTCGAAATCGTATGAAATTGAAATTTCCGAATATGACACCTAATGGAAAACATAGGGCAATTGACGAAAGGTATTAATAATATAAAGAAAATAATTGGTGAACCTGTACACCTCACCTCAATACTGGAGTACAATTGAGTCAATATCATAGTTTTCCTTAGTAGTAAGTTGTTGGTATTAAAAAAAACATATAATTATATATATATATAGGTGTCCAGTGGCAGATTTCAATGTTTGAAAAATTGTAAAAAAAAACTACACCTTTAATACAAAGTAGGTTTATTTTAACTTTATAACAACAAATGCGGATTTTATTTTTTAAAAACCACATTTTCCAAATGGCGGCCATCGAGTCTGACACACTTTTCGAGTCTAAGATAGATTCTAAGTAGTTTTTCAAAAATGCGTTTGCAGAGCGACTGGGATATCCTACTGACTTCGGCTCGAATATTTTCTTTAAGTTGTGTCACAGTGCTCGGATTTGTTTTGTAAACAACGGATTTTAAGTATCCCCATGAGAAAAAGTCACATGGGCTCAAATGGGGTGACCTAGGTGGCCACGGTACGGTACCGTTTCGGGATATATTTTTTTCTGGAAACAACTGCCGCACTGTATTCATGGACACATTAGCAGTGTGAGCAGTGGCCCCGTCCTGCTGGAACCATGTGTTTTGGTTGAAGGATGGACTATTCTGTAGTTTTACTCTGAAAAAGTCATTTAACATCTGGGCATATCTCTCCGAATTCACAGTTACAGTTTGGCCACGTTGATTTTTAAAGAAATAAGGCCCTATGATTGCAGATGCAGATATGGCACACCAGACTGTTACTTTAGGCTTATGTAAAGGCTCTTGATGCATTTGTCTTGGGTTGTGGACATCCCGGTAACGAAAGTTCTGCTTATTCACATATCCTCCAACGTGAAAGTGAGCTTCGTCACTAAAGAATATGTTGCCCATCCGGGTAGCAGTACGAAATCTCAACAACATCACCTCCGCGTAAGTTTTTCTTAATTCAAAGTCAGAATCCTGTAAATCTTGTACAATTTGAATTGTATGTGGATGGAACTTGAGTTTTTTTTGCATTATTACCTGTAAAGTTGATTTCGGAATTCCCAATATCGATGAACGTGTACGCAGTGATAAACGGGGATTTTCAACGACAGAAACCATAACACGCTCGACATTTTCATCCGTGGCTTCCAATGGTGTAGGTCCTGGCCTGGGCCTATTTAATGTTGATCCTGTAGCTCTGAACCTTGCTACCCAAGACTGAATGAGGTTGATCGATGGTCCATCACGTAATCGACTGTAACGATTATTAAATCGACGGTGTGCTACAGACAGCGAAAATCCACTCGAAATGTACGCCTCGACGGCAAAAGCGCGGTGCTCTCCACTCCACTGTTCCATGGCTACTAAAACATCCGCACCGCTTGCGCTTCTAACGACGCCCCCCGCGCCCCTCTTATGTGTTGCGTTCAGTAACTATATTTGTTCAAACTTTGAAATCTGCCACTGGACATCCTGTATATATATATATATATATATATATATATATATATATATATATATATATATATATATATGTATATATATATATATATATGTATATATACGTTTCTTTTTGTATTTTTGTTTATTGAAAATACGAAAATAAAAAATGGTAATTTGAAATATTGAGTTACACGAAATATTCTTTGTATTATGGAGAGATGAAAATATATTAGAAAAGGGTTTTAAGTATCATAAGTACTTAACTTCGGTGAACAAATAACATAAAACGCAGACTACAAAGTACGAATATTTATTCTCTGAAAAAGGAGAACACGATAAAATGATACATTGAATAAATGTTACATTTAGTTCAAAAGTAAGTTTTACGTGAATTATTCAAATAAACGACGAATGTAAGTGCAAAGTAACGTTTAGATATTGGGAAATAACAGCAAATAATTGAATCGAATATCGCCAGTAGCTTCGTTTGCTTTGATCTATGTAAAAAACCCTGCCGCTGGAACATCGTGGATATTCTATATATTTGTCTCAAAAAGAAATTCACTATCTATTTATGTATATATTGCGTATTATCAAAAAGTGTTTATTTCTTTTTGTGGGAAATAACTAAATAAAGAAGTATACGATACAACAGAGCTAACGGAACGTTATTATTTGAAATATACTCTCATTCGCTAAATAACAACTAAATGTTACTTTTAGAAATCATACCAAAAAACTCGTATGGTATCCATGTAATGAGATTTTAATATATACATAAATTAAGTTAGAGTGAAAAACTCTCTATATCTGTTTCTGAGATACAGAAATACGGTAGTTTTCCGAGTAGGATTTCACGATCATAATAGATAAATTCAAGTATTGACGCAACATCATACGATACTTCAATATCTAGATGGATATAAACAAGTTAGTATTAGATCGAATTATTCAATAGGAATAGATCGCGTGAATGGTTAAAGCCAGTCATATAATCAGTCGAATTAAATTATCAAATTTGTTCCAATAAAGTATTTGATTTTATCATGATGGCCATGGACGCCAGTAGATTTCATTTTGTTTACACCGCCATGTAGCAACTTAGAACTGTTAAGTAATTCTGTTTTGAAGCTGGAAGATGATAGATTTAAATATGTTTTGATATCCTATCATCGGATTCGATTTGTCAAGACTATTATTATTTTTAAAAAATCTTAAAATTTGAAGATAAGAATTTGTAGTAATTTTCGACGTGAAAATTTCTATTCCCTCGTTAAATAAAATGATAGCTGGTCGAACTTTCTTATGTTACAAAATACCGTTAGATTTCGATTGTTAATAACTACGAGACTAATAACGCGTTAACAATGGTTGGGCCCACAACGGATAGAGCATATTTGTACTTATGTGTTGTGCATTATTTCCTTTGCTTGTAACGTCATCAGACTAGTGTAAGTATATGAGCGTGATTGTTGCTAATTATCACTATATACAGTTATAAATACAATAAAAATGCTCGCCGGAATAGAAATAAAAATCGGTATTAATGAAAAATTTTAGATATCTCATATCAATTGTAAATATGTTCGGAATTACTGGAAACCCAAATCAGAGGAAAGTTTGTTTCAAAAGGAAATCAAGAAATCTAAAAAGTCCAGGACCGAGCGGCCGCTTTTTTATAGATTACAAAAAGAAATTACGGATTTTTTTAACCTTAAACTATGAGTAATACACAATTAAATGAAACTACATGATGTAGTATTATTTCTACTTTCTTTAAGTTCTTTGCCACGACCTAGGTTTCGTTGTATTACAACATCTTCAAGTGGGCTAGTATCAAAGATTAACTCTTAGGAACATTCAACAGCATTTATATGTTTCAAACACCAGAACAACAATCAGCAGAAGCCCGGTTTGTGTGGGTTTTCCCACTGTTTGTGTTAGTGAGTTTATTGTAGGGAAGCGGTGTAGGTTTTATTTTATTTCCGAGAGTTATACGATATACCAGTATTTTACTTTTCGTTTTCACTCATATCCAATGCAATGAGTGAAAACAAAGAGTGTCCAATTTAGTCCATGTGGATTCACATGGGTCTAGAATTTTCTGGTTTACCAAAAACATCAATTCGTCGAAATACTATAAATCCGGAATATATACATCAACACACTTCGCTCCCGATCTCTTTGAGTTGTTAACTTTCTTGTATTCTACTACTACTAGAAGTTTTAATTTTCGTAAGTATTAATTTTCTTGACCACACTCTCACGAGTTGCGTTTGACTCCAGAACTTTGAGTTTATCTATCAATACATAGTACGCGGTTTCTTTTCAGACAATTGGAATACAAAGGACTTTCTATATTCCAAGGTTCAAAAAAAATAGGGAAATTTCTGAAAAATTAGGGTATCTTTCAATGAAAGCCAAAAGCGCTTCCTTCTTTTTAACAGAGGCCATGACGGCAGCACGTTGAGACGTCGTGATTGACAAAGACAGAATTGTGCAAAGTGTAGGGAGAAACTGCGCAGTTTATCCTTGTAAATGACAACTCACTGGCACAGTCCAATGGCATGTGTTAAAATCTACGTGAATTGTGCAATTTTCTCCCTTTATCGTTCAGACATGACGTCACACGTGATAAACTGCGCAGTTCAACAGAAGGTACACACGTTATATATATGCATATGTTATGAACCTACGTACTTATGTACTCGATTCGAGAATCTTCGCCTAAGTAACAGTCGGGGCATGATTTCTTTTGAAATTTTTGAATTTTTTTTAAACTTTGAATAAACGCAAATAAATAGATTTAAATAGTGTCTCGGCTAGGCGATATTGTTTTGCAACGATGATCAACTATTGCTTGCTAGAACAACTTGTTAGCAGTGTAATTATGAAGAAAATTATTATGAAACCTAAAATTTTGATCTTTTACTGTACGAACTCAATCATTTTTATAATCTACTTAAACGAACAGACTTAAGCTTGCCAAAAGCAACATTTAAAACAAGTGAGCGCGTTTATGCAGGATGTAGGTACAGCAGCACCACTATTTAGTTCTACCTGTGACTGTAAGAAACAAGTTGCTTGTTAAAGGTTTATAGCAGTACGAACATAATGACTATGCCCCCAGATCCAAATATTATAAATATTATATTGATAGGTATGTTATCAAATTACATTACTATTTGTACCTTTTTTGATTACTTTGAAAAATGTCCTGAAAACGTTGAATTTTCTAAATATTATTTTTTCTCAAACTAATAAAACTAGAGAGATAATTCCAAAACATTACGGTAGACAACATTGAAAAAATGTTTATTTCCTTACTTTTAACTTTTAACTAATGTTTTTATTTTTTAATTAATGTTTTAATTTTTAGAAAAAAATTAATTTTAAGCGACCGTCTTTAAAAATTCTCAAGTAAGGTTATTAGCATACATATTAACTAGTACAAGTTTCTTCAAAATCGAACTGCTGAAAAAGTGTAATAATTTTTTTGTTGTATTCATCCCTGTTTGGCCCTGAATTACAATTCCTCATTGATAAAAGAAATGATCAATATTATGTGGATTTGTATTGATATTAACTTTTACGACTTGACTGATATTATTAAGTTCAATCTATATTGACAGTACCATGGTGCAGTACAATCCGTTTAATTGCCACGGCCGAAGGAAATGTTTACATATTTGGCAACTAAATAGAGGTAGGCACCAAAATTCCGTTGTCTTGCAATGTGAGTCAGAGTGAGACACTCGACAGCTGTCTTTTCATATAGAATCTAAAACAGAGGTAGAACTAAATAGTGGAATCATTGTCCCTATATCGTGCATAAACTCGCACACTAGTTTTAAATGTGCTCGACAAGCTTACGCTTGTACGTTTAAGTATATAATAAAAAATATTCGGTATATTTATTGTTCACAGAGAGAAAGATTACAGTTTATATGTTTTTTATTATTATTTTTATGTAATTACGCTGCTGGCAAGTTGTTCGGGCAAGCAATACTTGCTCATCTTTGCAAAGCAATATCGCCTAGCTAATGTACTATTTAAATCTTTTTATTCACGTATGTGAAATAGAGTTTAAATAGCCTTGTAGAATCTTCAAATTAAACCATTAAACTTGTTTACTTTATCACGCGTCCGATTACTACTTAAGAGAAGATTCTCGTGTTGAGTATATGCGTACTTACGTATATATATTATGACATATGCATGTCGAGTTTTGTATTAAAAAATTATTGTCACGTACATAAACGAATTATTGTTACGTAAATGCATGTGACTATTGAAGGTACTAGAAGTCTCGTACTTAGTATAAATAGCACTGCCTATGAAGATGTCAGTATATTTTTAATACGAACATCAAGGTAGTCACTCTGGTGATCAATCTCTATCAATCAACGAAGTTCAGTGACCTTCGTCTATTGAAGATTCTAAAATTCTCGAGCTTAGTATAAATAGTACTGCCGATGCAGATGTCAGTCAATGTTTAATACTAAATTCAGGGTGATCAATCTCTATAAATCAACGAAGTTCAGTGGCCTTCATCTTCATCATTTGGTAATCTGTCAATGTCTCTTTGTTCATCAACACTCATTATATTATCTCACTCGAGTATTCAAACCAATTGTCAATTCTCCTCTAACAAAAGTGAGTTTTATATAGCTGTTAACTTAAGTAAATATTATTTTAAAATATTAGTTTTGAAGTGCAAAATAAATACTGTAGTTACAATTTTCATACTTCAAAATAATGTCATGAAAGTAGAAATAATACTATATCACGTAGTTTCATTCAATTGCGATCAAGAGAATCCTTTAATACGATATGTGAAATCTTAAATATGAAATCAAACATATTTAAAGCTGAAATAAAACACATCGTAAAAATAAAAATAACAAAACTTGCCATAGTAATGTTGATTACGTTCCACACGGAAAAAATTACATTGATATCAAGAGCTATATATGTGATTGTCCAAAAGGGCAGGAAGATGATAGGTTATTGCTCACACATAGCCACTTTAATGTATTATTAATTATATTATTCACACAATCAACGATTTGGTTCAAAATATTCAGTCATGGCAATGAATTTGTTGTTATTAATTCAGATAATGATGACGATAGATTCGAAATGAAGACAGATTATACTAAAATTTTAAAAAATTACTAAAATAGTCTAAAATATTTTTTTTATTTATTAGTGCAGTTGTTAGCTGATAACATGAGGGTAAACAGAAATGAATTAAACATTTTTTTTGTTACCTTGCAGCAGTTTATTTTTTAATAAAATACATATTTAGAGATATTTTTTAAAGACGGTCACTACAGAGGAACTTAAAAAAAATTATGTATAAAAATCTTTAGTTTATAAACAACACTTCTTAAAAGTTATAATTAAAAGGAAATATAATATTCTTCTTGAGGTAACGATATATAACCATCCCTAGCTTAATTAGTTTCAGAGAAAATGAAGTTTGAAAAATTGGTCGTTTTCAGGATAGGTTACTCAAAATAAGTTAAAGACACGAGGATAAAATTATATAAATAACGACATCCATATCAATACAGGACTCATGATATTTGGCACATTCGCTTTTCTTACACTACTCCATTTTGTATCAAGTAATCATTGAAAAGTAATATCAATTTATTAAAGAAATGTAAAATAGGAGATGAATACCTAAAATGTAAATAATTAATGAGACCGTTTATGGTAAAACATGCGGCTTATAAGAGTACGTTGATCACATTGTTTATCGTATAAGAGTTATAATAAAAAGAGATGAAATTACACTTTCAAAGTCCTAGAAAAAAAAAATATATATACACACACATATATATATATATATATATATATATGTATGTATATATATGTATATATATGTATATATGTATGTATATGAAGAGTAAAATCTAAAGTGGAAGAAAGCATGGAGCAAAAGTTATAATAAATCGATCAAGTGTTTGAATTTACACAAGTCTAATAAGTGTCCCGTATAAAGGCACGTAATTATATAAATATAGCTTTTTAGCATTATAGAAATTGTGTCTCGTGCTACTTTTAAAGGCAAACTTTTTTGTACTTTCGAAGGGTATATCACACGCGTGTTTTATGCGCTTAATGCCGCAGCGTTCTTATAAAGCTTTTAGATAAATAACTAAAATATATATAAATAGATTATAATATTTTTCGTACATTCAATATGAGAAATTTTTACGATTTGTTATATTTTGTTATGATTAATTCTGTGTTTAATTTAGATTTAAATAATTAATTTTTTTTTACAAAAAGAAGAAAGACTATCTCAGGTGAGGCGATATTGATAATTATTGGTCTTTGTAGGTTTCATCATTAAAATTCTTCATTACTCCACATATTTTTTAAAAGTAACTTTCATGATGGTTTCAATTTTTCAGTGATTGTTTGGAAATTTGTTAAGAAAAAATTTACCTGAAAGTTTATAAATTATATGTTCCGAATATGTATTTTATGAGATTTTATTTAATAACCAATACGTTGAAAAATATTTGTTTCGTCTCTTCTCTGATCCCTCAAAATTTTCCTCCAAAATAAAAATTTAATTTTCTACGTCAAATGTTAGTCGAGAAAAACATATTAATAGACAACTACAGATCTAATTTGATAAATATTCCAGTTTTCAAATTTTGGCATGAAACCATGAAAAGTACTATTTTATACAATATACAAATCGAAAAGATTCTTATACGCAGAAAGAAGGATAACAAAGGCAAATGATGATAAAAGTATGCATTTAACCATAAAGTACAACAGAACCATTAGAGCTTAAATAACGACCAACCAATCACCGAAGCTAAGGACATGTCTTTTTTCTATGAGGAAGGATATATCCCGAGCCGTTCCGTTTCGATGTCAAATAACCCTTGAATGAGAAATTCAAAGAAAAGTTTAAAATAATAAAAATACGCGTAATTAGTTGGAATTTCGCAGTAAAATATTATTTTTAGAATAGAATAAATTTGGAGAATACTGTTACTGTTAGAGATTTTAAGAATCGGTGCCAAATTTACGCTTTTGAATCTCCTTTCTCTCACGTACATGCATACCGACAACAGACACATAAACGCCATATCCAACATGGTACCGACTCTCAAAATCTCTAAGGACAGCAAAAATTTCCTAATTTATTTATGTCCAGAAATAAAATTGTGAAAGTTCCAATTTAAAAATGTTCGATGTGTTTCTTATCCAATGATACTTTCAAGTCGGTTTTTTTTATTAACTTTTCCATTTTTAATGTTTATTATACCCAATGTTACAGTAAAACCTCATTTAATCGAATAGAAATAGGCATTTGCGGCATTTAATGACTATGTATTCATAATCATTATATGCCGAAAATTACTATGTATCAAATACAAAAAATACTATGTATCATATACTGACATCCATGCATGCATAAATGTATACACACGTGCAGATAAATAACGTTTCCATCTTTTGACTTTTTTTATAATCAATGCTTCATGCCATTGTATTTTCCGTATATATTTATATACGTACCTGCTTAATATCCTAATTACTTCATGCCTTTTTATGTACCTGTACATATTTATCTACCAATTTTCTTTGACTTTCTTGTTGATATTAAAATGAACTAAATTCTATGGGGCACCTCAGGAATTTATCAGTATACTCATCATTCTCCATCATCAGATTCTGCCCAAACGATTTGTCAGTTAAGACAAACGAGCCCAAAGTCTATGAAATGTCTCCTCATAATTAAGATGTTTTTGTCACCGCTGAGGAATTCTGTCAGAACCCTCCAATTTCATAATCAGGTCATGGCTATATGTGGCTAGAGCACTTATGCATTTAAATTCAGTATCGAATTTCTCAAAAGAGCTACTTAGGAATTGGTTAAGAGATATCTATATGGTTGTGATCACATTTACACAAGGCTTATACGAAACTATTTCCAAACAAAAAAGGAATATATATATATATATATATATATATATATATATATATATATATATTATATATATATATATATATATATATATATATATATACATATGTATAAGAAAAGTAAATAAATGGTTCGCTGTTATTAAAATTTATTCGTAACAAAAATAAGCCCTTAACCTATTTGGAAAGCATACAAAGATTTTGTTTGCAATAAATAAAAATCAGGCTACAACCATTATTCTGCAATGTTACGAACTGGCAACAATTTAGCCAATATCATTCCGCTTGTATTTTCATGTGCCTACTTAACAAGCAATTTAACTGCAAAATAATTACTTGGTCACCAAGACTTCACAATTGGTCAGTAGGGAAAACATGTATATAAGGAGTTTACTTGAGAGGTATGCATATTAAAAGAATAGTTATTAATATAAATCAATGGATTACGAGAGGTACAAAATGGATCATAATAGTAGTGATAAAAACGATGAAGAAAAGATAGGACTAATTCCCGAGTATGAATCGGACACCGACTGCAGAAATGAAAACGATGACAATGAAAACAAAGTTGTTTTTGGATTTGAACTTAATTCAAAAGTTTGGTAACTGTAAACAAGCTGAAACAGCCATTAAATCTGAAAATACATTTTCGAAAATACTTGGTCATTTTATCAATACATTTTCGTCACGAAATGAAGTCAGAAAAAAGACACTATAGGTGTAATACGCTGAAAATACGTGGTCCACCATACTCTGCAAGAATTTATTTATTATTTTAAAACACTTCACATTCTGTTTCAATGTTCAAAACTAATGCTGATCACGACCATGATGAAAAAAGGAGTGTACCTTATCGTACGGCTTGAGTAACACTGTGAAGAGTGAAATTAATAAATTATTTGACTTAAAAATTAAACTGAAAGCAATAATACAAAGTCTCACAAGAATGGGAAAAAATAAAGCTCCTAAAATCGCTCAGTTAAGAAATTACTTGGATGATCGACGTCATGCTATATACCGCCAACCGACTATAAGTTCAGAAGAGCTTGAAGCTTGGATACACTCACACTCAGACCTTCCTTTGGATCCGCATGAAGTTTTTTGGGTTGTTACCCAATTGATGACAGTGGCGAAAAAAGTCCCACTTTTCGTTTGTTATATCAACAAAATATTTAATTGAAATTGCGAAAGATGTCAACGGTGTTCACTCTGATGCTACGTACTAAACCACCTGGCAGGGTTTACTTGTCTTGGTATGTGGATCCACCGATAAAAACCGAAAGTTCCACCCTATTTGTTTAACGGTATCCAAAAAAATCTTTAAAAGTTTGTGGAATCCAAAGTATTGGTTTTCGTTGCCGCTAAAAAGTATCCAAAATGCATTTCTTGAGGTTTTTCGGCAATATGTGCTATTTTGCATGTGTTGGACACACGCAAAAAGAAAAATTCAAGAGAGGGCAGAAACGATAAAAAACAAGAAACTCCGCAATGATATCCCGAATTTTGTTAATACTTAACATTCTATAATAGACAAGAATATAGTTGATATAGCTTCTGAAGCTTTTCTACAAAAATATCAGTGCAGCTCCAAATTCTCCATCACCAACAACGCTCCGCAGTATTTTAATAGAGTATCAAAGGATAGCGATACCATTCGAGAACGTTTCTCTCTGTCCAGGTTTTCGGTGGTTGCAAAAGAAATGGTAAGCCAATGATTCAATAGATATATTACTAATCCAGAAGACAAATACGTTGCCAAGATACCCTCTTGACTTACCAAGGACTGGACAGATGCTTACCAGTGGGCAAAAATATCCAAAGAGGTAACTGTAGTGCGTAAAGATGACAAATATAATAATTACCAAATTCCTGCTGGTCGAGCAACTAATTGTGAAATTTATGAGGCACAGTGAGAAAGTTTTGATGGTTTTAAGAATCTAAATTTCAGTAATTGGCTTGTCTTACTGCCGATTAAAAAAATAAATGGAGAAAGGGAAGATGTGATTGTCCAGCTTTTTTCAGTTTCTATAGATGTAAGCACGTGATCGGTTTGGTGATTCGCTTAAAGTATACAATGCCTCCGCCTGAAGCTAAAAGTATTTCCAGGGCGGGAAAAAGAAAACGTGGCCGTCCCTCAAAGGCAAAGCGAACATTGCTAATACAATAAGAATAAGCCTAATATTTAAATAATTATTTTTTAAACATACATAATTATTTTGTTACTTTGATGTGCGCAAGCATTTTGATCTCATAATTATGAAAATAAAACAAATTATTTATTTGATTTACATTTATATTACTTAAATACACCCACTCAAACAAACAGAGTATATTAGAATGATCTTTGTAAGAGTTGCATCCATTTTGTGAATTAATAGTAAGGTTTTATTACAATTTTTTTTTGATAAATAAAATTAAATATTTTGCTTACCCGCTGATTGCTTACTAAAATTTGATTAAACGTGGGTGTGGGCGTGGGCTCAATGCAACATATATTTAATTTTTCTAAGCAAAATAATTTAAAGCAATCCAGTATGACATTAATTGCTGACTGATTTAGAAATGTTTGCTGGCCATAAGTCATTAAGCTACTAGCCATTTTGGCTGGCCGAATACATTTTTCTACATAAATAAAAAAATGAGAATACTTTTCTAACCAATTAAATGATATCCTATATATATATATATATATATATATGTATATATATATTTAAATATATTATAAATTCGAATACGCTCAACGCCGAAAAAAAATATACATATACGTTTGAAAATATACATATATATATATACATATATATATATATATATATATATATATATATATATATATATATATTTATATATATATATATACACACAAGTACATGTACACTTCAATTGCCTCCTTTTTTGAATTCGGTTAAAAATCTCAATACATTTCAGTAATATTTTAATTTATAATAAACGAATATTTTTTATTTTTTGTATTAAATTGATATAGAAATTTAAAATTTTACGTCTAATTGAATATAAATACCGAAAATTACTTTCCTTAAATAAATAGTGAAAACATATTAAAGTTCATTTAATTTCTCCGATGATGGAAATGAAGAAAATTATGCAAAAATAATCATTTTTTTTTGTATGCTTTTTCCGCACTTCAGTGTTCGCACATAAAACAGCTAAATAGTCAACATCCTTCCGTTCACAATTTTATCATTAATTCAATAAACGTACCCCCGCCTAAGTATTTCATTAAAAACATCTCGCGATAATAAATAAAGCGTGTAGCCAGCACCCGTCCTGCGGGAGCTTTATTAAATACATAGAGAGGAGGCGCGCGTGATCCTAGTTGGCATGCGGGCGGCGTAGCACCGCGACGCTCTACAATATCGTTCTGGAGCTACGCTGATGAATTAAGACGTGATAGTCATCTGGCGGGGCTGTTTACTTGGGGGAGTTGCTGCATTTCGCTTATCTTGATAGCTTTGTTTCTCTCGTCTTGGTGGCTACTTTTGGCTTGCGGTTTGTTACAGACGAGTTCCGAATTAGTCGATTGCTGTATTTCAGTTTACTTGATGATAGTGCTTCGTTGAGATTGATAATAAATAGTGTATCCTTTATCTTGAACTTTGGGTTTTATTTCTTTTGTCATTCGTCTCTTAACGCATAATTTTCCTCTTGTGTCATTTCGTCATTCAAGTTTTTATACATTAATTATCACAATGTTTCTTAACCACCTACCTTAATTTAAAAAAATGGAGGTCATGACATTTTGATACCATTAGATAGAAAGTCGAATAGTGCATCATTTTATTGACAGAAAGTTTTTATTTGATCATTTTCAGTTGCACAATGTTAGAATTTAAGGGACTATATTTTTCAAAGTTGAGTGCTGCTAGTTTTTGATTATAGTGTTGAAGTTATTTTATATAATAGTTTATTTAAAATTGTTAGTATTGTCAGATATGAAAATTAGTTCTATGGTTTTTTCGATTTCCGTGAAATGAAATGTTCACCGCTTTATTTTAATAAGTTAACATGTTGTAGAAAGTTTTTGAAAACAGGAAACTATTAATAATTAAATGTATTTAAATGAAAATGAAACTTATTAACATATAAGTATTAAACAATATTATTAATAAAAATTTATGACAACATTTTGGCCTTATAAAATTTAAAGCGAATACTATCCGACATTACCTCGATTGATGTCGAGAATCATTCTTATCATAATAAATTAAGGATAAATAAAAAGATCACGTTTGTCATTGATATATAATTTCCTTCCATATTTTTGTTATAGCCAATTCCAGGCATATTAGGGGACAGAACAAGTGTATTTGATTACCTAGAAATCACTATTTTCCAGAATACTTTAAAAATGTTTGCAAATTCTTTAAAATATTTCATTATAAGATTATAACAACGATAAATAAGCTTAAGAAATAAAATTATCAATATAAAAAAAAATGTGAAAAAATTCGAAATGCGTAGTCATTAACATATCTATTTCATTAGAAGCTTATTTTATTCGTAAATGCCATTCATTTGTCGCCAATTTCTTAATAGATTCAGTGCATTTTAACTGTAGATTCAGTGCATTGTAATTGTACTGGTATATTTTAAAAAGAACAAAATTATTTACTCGGTATTTTAACATTTTTAAAATATACAATAGAGAATAATGCTGGATCGATTAGTGTATAATTATATAATCGACATACGCTAGAAAAAAAAATAACTATTTGACGTTTAAATATTATTTAATGAGTTGAAGTTGACTTTTAGATTTCTATATCAACTGTAATAGTTTTTATTTATATAGATATATACTTAATTTTCTTATGAAATGGTGTGGCCCACTGAATTTGATCCAAGAGTGTCTGAGGTATATATTCCATCAACATATATATTCAACAATATAATATATGCAATGATACAGAAATAATATTATGTAGACCGTGGTATAGACGGCGTTTGACACCAATGATAATTTCACATTTTTCTCTTAATATTATTTCTCTTATCATTATAAAAGGATATTCGTCCAACACAATTTTGCCTAATAAAATAATCGCCAGCGGAGATTATTTTTCCCAAATGTGTCGTTTTTAACGTATATTATTTGGCTGTTGCCAATGATCCGATAATCGGGTGATTAAATTAATTTTATTCGCCCGATTATAATTTAAAAATTAGAAATTAATGTTATTTTCACAAAAAACATTAAAAAAATTAATATATTTTAATTACAATTAAAACATGAAATTGTTATGTATGTTCGGAATGGTATAAATACGTCTTCTATTAAAATTCAGCTTACTTTAAAAGATTGGTGTAAAATAGAGTAAAAAAAGTGTAATTTTTACAAGTTTCAGCCCTAAAGTTTGAAATTTGAAAAAAGTATTATTCTTTACATATTAAAAATAATGTTAAATAACCTAGCTTTACAAGTTAATAACCTACCCTACTTTTTACCGTCGCTTAAAGTTTGAAAATGTATAAAAACATAGATTTTTTAATACCAAAAAAGTCCTTTTTTGAAGTTTTGGGTTTAGGCGCGTTATTAAAAAAATTATAAAATTTTAAAAATACAGAATGAAGTAATAATGCAACAAAGAAATCGACACTCTGAAGTTGTTCGCTAAACACTTTTTTATCGATTTACTTGTACTAGGCGCGTATGAGTATGAAAGAGTTTATTTTGATGATAGTATCGTCAAGCAATTATTTGATAGTAAAAAATTATAGTGTGATTGCATTTGTTCGAATTATGTAGTAGCTACCAGGTGACTGTGAGTCGGCAAGAGAAAATATGCGTATTTCTTTCATAAATGGAATATGGATACGTCATAGTTTATTTTTCTGTTGACTTTCTATTGTAAGCCAATCAACTGCCAAACGTTTCGAATTCGAAATGTATTTATTTATATTATAAGTCATTAAATACTTAAAATTTAAAGAAATTAAAATACATTTTAAGTATATTCACTTATTTTCCTTATTAATTAAACTTTATTTAATTAGAAATTATTTCCTCGCATTAACACGATGATGTCACTGCCATTGACCATCTTGTTTTTCTGCTGGGTATCCATTATCTGCCAGACAGTCTCCAAATTATCGCGTTTCGACTTTGTTCAAATTATAGCAGCTACCAGGTGAGCATTGGTTCGCAAGAGAAAAATGCATATTTATTTTATAAGGTTAATATAGATACGTCATAGTTTATTTTTTTGCTGGCTTTCTGTGTAAGCCAATCATCTGCTAGACCGTTTCGAATTCGGAATACATTTACTTGTAGCATGATTTTGAAATTATAAAATTCTTAAAATTAATATATTATTTTATATTTTGAGCATTAGATTTATTTTCATTATTAATTAAACTTTATTTACAGTGTTTTAGTAAATTTAAAAATTCATTTATATTAAATCTAATTTTAAAATGAATTAAAACTTTATTTCAAAGTTAAATCAAGTTTTTAGCGACTTTTTATAAGAAAAAAATAAAGTTGAAGCGCGATAGTGTGGAAATGATCTGGTAGATGACTGGCTTACAATGGAAAGCCAGCAGAAAAATAAAATGGTGGACATTTCGTCTGTTAAACAAAGTTTAAATTTTAGTTTTTAAGATTTAATTACTTTAATGAATTTAGATTTTACCAACCGTATTAAAATCAGGCTCCAGTCCTTTTATTATTATATTTCTATCGATTATTTTCTTGCCTAATAAAGTTATTCTTATATTAAGGCAAAGAAATATAACTTCTAACACACATACATAAATACACACACATTTTTTTTAATTCTCCGAACCAATCAAAACTCTCATTGTATTTAAAATGGTAGAATAATATAAACTTTTAATTTTTAAATTCTCTGAAGAATATCATTAATTTAGTCATCCAATTAACGAACGCATAAGTACTTCCATGTTATTTAATTTAATAACCAATTAACAGTTAAGTTTTCATTGCTACCGAACTGCATTTGTTCCTAAAACGTAGTTATTTTAAAGTTTGTTACGTGTATATTTATTAAAAAAATCATTTTGTATCAAGATTTTATGATAGGTGCAAATGAACGATGAAAAACACATAGCTTACAAAAATTAAAAAGAAGTTCGATCAAATGACAAAAAGCACTATTTTTTAATTAAAAAAAATGAAAAATATTTGGCCCTGTTTTTTGGTTCCCTAGCTAATCTAGAAAACTTTACAGTTTCACCATGTTCGCCTGTCTGTCTGTCCGTTTATATGTCACAGCTGTTTTACTTGCAGACTATTAGTGCTAAAAAGCTGAAATTTTATATTGTTATACGTATTTACAGCGCCTAAAAATTTATGAAACAAATTTTTTTAGGGTGCCGCTTCCACATGTATAATTGCGGTGAATATTTCCCCGCATACTCCATTGTCTAGAGTATGGTTGAATGAGTATTTCAAAAATATTCGGTGTACATTATAAATATTTTTCGATGGAGAGATCTGACCACGAGACCTTAAGCTTTAAAGTAGATATTTTTATTAGAATTACGTGTCCCCACCGCCTACTTGCAAAATAGCTATTTTTCAGTAACTCAAAAGTATTCATATTAAAAATTTAAATAACTGAATTAAAAGGAAAATTATAACAGTTACAGTAGGTTCTACTATCCTGCTATTAATAGTCGACCAGCTTGTGACATGTAGTTGGGTTTGTAAAAACTTCGTAAACATTCCAAGTCGTTCGAATTTAAATCAATTGCAAAATTAACTTTTTATTTTAAAATTTTTATTTATTAAGTCTATAAAACATATAGTAGGTAATATATTATTATATTTACATGATGTGAAACAATATTATTTAAATACGTACCTAGTTTTCACGGTTTTGAAAGAAATAGCGTGCGATATATTTGTTTCGAAAAATTAACATTTATAAATAATTTTATAGAAATTCTATGTATAATTAAATGTTTGTATATATCTAAATGTATACAGAACTCTCATAGCACTAGTTCTACACGTATTTGATAGGGTTTTCAATAATAATAATCGACCACCTTGAAAGGAATTTGCACCTATATTTTTAAAAATCATACCTACACGCTTTGGTAGATACAATAGAAATATCTTTTTATTAATTAAGAAATGCTTGTAAATAAAATTATATATAATTTTAGTTAAAATCATCCGATAGATGGACGTACATAAACTGGTAACGTTGTGATAACGGAAGGTTTGTTCGAAATGTTTAAGTATTTACTTTTCCAGTGAATCTTTAATACACTTTTAATTTGTAACTAATACCCTAAACGCGTACGCATTAAACACTTTTAAATATTTGCAATAATAATGGCTGTCATTTAAAAATAATTATGATACAGTAGTTGGTCTTTAAAACTATTACTAATAAAACATGCTAAAACTTAAGTTATATTATTATTATTATGAGAATATTTAAACCATCCATAAAGTTGTAATAACGCAGGTATTAATTACTACTAATAAACTCAGTAAAACAATAGAATAACTATTCCGAACTTACTTCAATAATTCAGCGCAACAACGTCGCGTTTCATAGACGAGCACGTAAAATATGAGATCGTGTCTATGATTATGAATACAAATTACATCTGTTACATCAGATGGCGTCTTTAGAGCATCGTTAACATTTGTATTATTCTTTGCTTGTGTTCGTTCTTGTTGGATTTTTTTTCTTTTCCTTTGAAGTTATGAAAGAGCAGGGCATTCTGAAAAAAGAGAATGATATAAAAACACCATTAAAAAAAAAGAACATGATTTAAGAACAGTAATAAGAAAGAATGGTTAATTTAAAATTCACATCAAAATTTTGAAAAAATATCACAAAATCCTCTTTAAATATTTTAACAATAAATGAAAATATTACTTGAATTTTATTTAATTTAAAAATTGTCTTAAATAAATATTGATCTTGGTGTATCAACACGCAATAATTTAAATAATACTTCCCCTCGATAGTTTGGATTATTCAGCTTGAATTAAATAAAAAAAATGATTATAAATGCAATCGAATTGCAAAAACTGAAATACCTGTTATATGGTACATGCCGAAATGTCAACTTTTTAGGTTATGCCAAAATTAAACTTTGATCGAGATCGGAAAAGTGTTTGACAGATGAAGTCATCATGAGCTTTTCACTTACTTAATTTATTAATAGCGTTTATATTAATTCTCTGTTTATTCAAGTTATAACTATTATTCCAAGTTCATTCATAACAGTGAAATTTTTCGTAGTCATAAAGGAAAAAATTGTGATTTCGACACGTCTATGTGTGTATTTCCGTTTGTCGTCCGTTTGTTGCAGAGAAATCCCCACTCAATACGTATGAAAATTTCCTTTCCTATTTTTTTTTGGAATTCCTCTCATTGAGAAATGGAGACGACGAAAAATTGTATAACGCCCCACATTGTGAGGGCTAGAAAACATTGTGTGGAGTTAGAGACATTTTTAAAATAAAATTTATGTTCCATTTATCACTTTAATTTCTAGGCTTCCTTAAGCTTCAAAGTGACGTGCTCCTCCTCTTATTTTTCAAAAAACCTGAAACAATTCTAGATGGTAACCTGCGAATAAAACTTTCTTTAATAAAATTATACCGATTAACTTGCCTCATCAGCTTCAAGAGATGTGGAGAACACTTGACCCGATTTTAACTATTTGGCCTCTTTAAGATAATATGATATATAATCTAAAAAATGATATCTATTTTTTGTTTCGTATATATATATATATATATATATATATATCTATATATATATATATATACATATATATATATATATATATATATATATATATATATATATATGTATGTATATATCTGTTAATAATATCAGATTAGCTTTGGCACGTATATATATATATACCGTGTCATGGATAAAAATAAAGGGGGAAGTCTAGATATGCCATTTGTACTTAAAAATAAAGCAATGTACGTTATCCTATCTAATATTACAAATGCAAAGACCTCCTGTCCAAATGTCCTCTTTTCACGTCGCAACAAAGCAACAGATTGATAATATTTTCTGCACAAAGATAGGTAATGGAACAGGAAATAGGTAGTCCAAAGTTAGTCTGTTTTTCATGCTAGGAGTTGCTATCGTTAACGCTTCTTTCCCTCGCAGTGCTATTTTCCTTATTAGTTTATATTATTCTGAGATTTATGCAGTATTTATCTTCAACGTTTAACTTAAAATATGAACAAAAGTTAATATTTTGTTTCCACGTATTCAACAGGCCGTCATAAATTTAATTAAGTCAAAGATCTTATAAGCTTGTTTATTGTTCTTTGGGTCAAGTTATAAAAGATCGTAAAAATAATGAAAGTTATCCTAATATTATAAATGCAAAGATGTGTTTGTTTGTCCTTGTTTCACGTCGCAACAAAGCAACAGATTGACAATATTTTCTGCACAAAGATAGATAATGGAACAGGAAATAGGTAGTCCAAAGTTAGTCTGTTTATCATGCTAGGAGTTGCTATCGTTAACGCTTTTTCCCCTCGCAGTGCTATTTTTCTTATTAGTCTATATTATTCTGAGATTTATGCAGTATTTATCTTCAACACTTAACTTAAAATATAAACGAAAGTCAATATTTTGTCTCCACGTATTCAACAGGCCGTCATAAATTTGTACCACAGATCATATAATACTTGTTAATTGTTCTCTGGGTCAAGCTATAAAACCGTAAAAATCATGGAAAAATATTTATGATCGCTATATGTTTTTGCAATTTATTTAGATGGTAATATTAAAATATTGTGTTATGCAATTGATTTGTATATGCAATTGATTTAGATGGTAATATTAAAATATTGTGGTATGCAATTGATTTGTATATGCAATTGGTTTAGATGGTAATATTAAAATATTGTATTATGTTATTACATAAAATGTATTAGAAAAAGATAGAGATGAGGACAAGTTAAAAAGTTTGAAAAAAAAGTAATTTTAATAAAACTATTTATTTAGCATTTTTAGTGTCTATTATGGAAAACAATTTAAGGTTTCATAACCAATATGTTTGAACATAATTCTAGTTCTCTCAACCCATTCATGTGTTTTTCACTGCCTTTAGCTTCTAAATGATAATTGCTATATGCGTAAAGTTTTGACATGTATAAAATGGTAATCCAGTTCCAGAGTAGAAATCAAATTTGGCAAAATAATTTTTAATTTAGGTATTGTACCTAGTATAAGCAAAAGTGATTAGCAGAACTAAAATATACGTGATTGAGTCTACTTTAACATCTATGTATTTCTATCATTATGTTCTTGTAATAGAACGTAATAATAATTAACAACTGATCGAGGTCCATTAAATATAAGCCTCCTTTGAATGTTGCTGTTTGCTTCTACTTGTGATCCTGCAACTGTATTATTTGCAGTTATTTCCTGGGCATCATCTATCCTTAGGTCTCTCATCTATCATGCCTGGTCTATCATATATCTATATTGATGCTTGAAAAGGCTGGACTGATTAATATGATATTAAGAAACATTTTTCTTATAAAATATGAATTTTATTGGTCTAAATAACTGTTGCCCTAATACATTGTTACTTTTCTGGATTACAATAATCTATATATCTCTGGGTAATTAATGACGAGAATAGCTTTAAGACGTAAATATTGTTTCTCTTATGCAAAGTATAGAGCCTCGACAAAGATGCACCAGCAGATCTTGTTACAAGCCAGTACCTTTAACTTTTAGCCCTCCAAACGACTTTCTCACTTAGTCTCTTTATCCATGGTCCACCTCTACGGTGCCTCCAACCTGCGTCTTTTCTTCTCCTTTTGTGGATTTCCAGAAGATAACTTGTTGTTTTATCGCACCCTGGCTCTTCAATTAAAAAGTTTTTCAATTAAAAATCCAGATTCTCTTTGAGACCATATTGGGTCAAAAAGCACGGAAATTTTTTCACAGAGATCGCTTTATAATAATCTTGAAGGCCTATGGCTCGTGCTAGAATCGAAATTTATCAAAATCTTCTACCTTATCCATGGAATTGAAACTCGTAACCAAGCGATTATATGGTTCGGAGTATCACCGGAAAATTCATTTATTGCTGTTGCCCGTGATTTTGTTCGCGTGAGATATGTAGTGAATTGTCTATCATATTATGATCACTAGTGAACCGATTTTTTTTTATTAATGATTGATTATGAGATACATAGTCAATTGTTTGGCATGGTAATTAGTAAGCCGATTTTTATTTATTACTTTCTGTTGCATTAAGTTTGATAAACATAACGAACACACTTTTGCCTTCACTGTTTTATTAAAAGATTAACAAAAATACAATTTGTAATAAATGTCTACTATTATTTAAATTTATGGTTAAATTTAGTAATATAATAAATACCGATTCCTTTGATTTTCCTCAGATTTCATTTTGAAAGGTAGTTTAAATATGAACGTCTTTTATATCTCGTGAAAATTTCTTCCGCAGATCCGCCACA
Organism: Druceiella hillmani; assembly: GCA_039881145.1. Lineage (NCBI taxonomy): Eukaryota > Metazoa > Arthropoda > Insecta > Lepidoptera > Hepialidae > Druceiella > Druceiella hillmani. The sequence continues at coordinate 36,012,157 of JAYKKI010000017.1, read as the reverse complement.
AAGCTGTGTACTCTTATGCCTGATAACGTTGTTTCATGAAGCCAAAGATCCGGCTCACTGTTTAATTAAAATTTAATATGGCGAATGAACGATATAAGCCGGATCTCTGGTCGCGTATTCACCCCTAGGCTTCTTCAAACTTCTTTACTTTCCTATCTTAATTATATCGACGCTAATAAAGGTGGTACAGAGCTTAATAAAACCTGCGGGCGAACTGAATGTAGATACCTTCACATAAACATATCGTTCAATGGATTATAATTCATTATGAAAGTAATATTTTATACTTATAGACAATCTTTAATTTTTTCACTTTAAGTATACTTAACAATAAGCTCTGATTTAAAATTTGAAAGAAAAATCTGGTATATGCTTACCACGCGGCAGAAGTGAAACCTTTTGACTTTAAAAATATATAATAATTACATTGATGCTATATGATTGATATTAGTTCAGCGAATCAGTAGCAACGCAAGATTATTATACGCATATTATTATTATATTCGAATAAAAAAAAATCAACAATAAAATGTAATTCTTCGCCGTTGCCGTATGAACCCGAGTTTACCCGTAAAATTAAACAATAGGAAAAATTAAATTGATACGTTATAAATACTTTAGATTCAAATTTAATTAAATATGTTAAAAAAGTGCGCATTTTGCTCCTAAAAATTAGTTCACTTGGCCGATACCAGAGGGAGCCGAGTTTACCCGATTCAGCGTCACCAACCCGAGTGTAACGTCTAAGTTTCGTTCACTGCTCATAAATGGTGCGTCTAAAGAAATTTCCACTTACAAAAAAGCGAACAATTATGCAGCCAATCAAAATTAATTCAGTATTTATGATTTTTGTCTACACACATGCATAGATAGGTATGGTTACTTTTAATGTTCCATATCAAAATTGACTTAAGGAGACCTGTGGAATCGCTTTGGTGTTCGTTATTCTTTATTAAATATGGAGGAAATATACCAAACAGAAATTAATTTCGTAAAATTAATCTCTCCTTTCGTGAAGGAAAATGAAAACTCAGAAAGAAGAGAACGCGTGTCATCTCGAGAAATAACATTTAGTGTCTCCATTGCTTGATAATACGTGCTTTCGATGTTACATTTATTGATGTTTTTTATTATTTCAGAGCCAGCCAAGTAATAATACGTACTTTCAGAGCCAGTCAAGTAATAATACCAGATAATGATGTTTTTTATTATTTCAGAGCCAGTCAAGTTTAATGATGTTTTTTATTATTTCAGAGCCAGTCAAGTAATAATACGTACTTTCAGAGCCAGCCAAGTAATAATACCAGATAATACGTACTTTCGATGTTACATTTAATGATATTTTTTATTATTTCAGAGCCAGTCAAGTAATAATACGTACTTTCAGAGCCAGTCAAGTAATAATACCAGATAATACGTACTTTCGATGTTACATTTAATGATGTTTTTTATTATTTAAAAGCCAGCCAAGAAGAATAAAAGCTTAAGATAGGTTCTTTGTAGAGGTGTAATAAAGAACCTATCTTATACAAACATGTGATTCTGTGTATTTAAATGAGTAGAAAATGTTAAGGAACTCTATAAGATACATTAACTTTAAAATTTACAATTATGTAAAACTACGTAATGTTTTATTATTTCTACTTCCTTTAAGTTCTTTACCACGACCTAGGTTTCTTTGTATTACAACATCTTCAGGTGGGCTATTAGCAAAGATATAATATATATATATATATATATATATATATATATATATATATATATACATATGTAGCTTTTATCGTCCGTGATGATTTCGAATAAGGCTTTTGAGTGATCTTAGTCGCATTTTCCTACATCAATCATTTTGCAACACCAATCAACGCGACGGTGTTTTTTTTGTTTCAGTCAAATCAATGCGTATATACCTAGTACAAAGCTTGCTGACTTAACTTAATTTTCAGCACTTAACTCATATCAATACCTAAACTTGTCCAATGATGCTGATAGGTTAGTCTCTTGATACTCTTTATAACGCAACGCACATTAGTGAAGTTATCTCTAGTTATCGATGTTGCAGGCCGTCACACACACATATATATATATATATATATATATATATATATATATATATATATATATATATATATATATATATATAAGTGCTCCATAAAATTTTCAGTATGAATAATGAGGGGACGTACTCTTCATATATTTTCATTCACTTGACTAGTGATACGTAAAACGGATATCACATAAATATTTTTTTACTCAAGTGCAAGTTGTTTAGAGAATTTGAACCGTAACTCTAAGATTAAAACAAGCATTTGATGTTTAATATTATGTCCCTTCTAATTCGACCCTAAGGTCATTTACTGATTCCCCTAAAATATAACTTGCATATGTACCCATGAGATAGAAACTTAGGAAGTTACACTTCCAACATGTCCGCATACATAGTATTACTACACAAATTATTTGTTTCCCATCTGACGACAGTGCTTTTAAGATCATCTTAGATTTACGCGATTTTTGATAAATGATAGAGTATATGATATCCTATCTAAGGATACCTAGGTTAACCCTCTTCGAATTGATATTATATATTCATAATTACAAAATGTTTAAAAATGGTAACTTATGTAGCATTTATTTTTCAACAACGTTACCAGTACGCCGTGACCGAGTACAAGGAGGTTAAGGCTCAAACGAGATTAGAGCATTTGACCGGGCTGGACGTTCGCAAACCGGCTGCGTACGTGCGTCTTACCGGTATTATGGCCACTATTGGTGAGTATATTTAAAACCTGATTACAAATCAACCACAAGAAATTCAGTGTGCGAAAATACTTAGAAAGGCATTATAAATTATAGGACTAACAGAGTTTTCTTCCTCAATCAACAACGTCAAAAAGCGATTTTAGAGTTTTTAATAATTTAGCATTTGTTATGTTTATTTTGCGATTGATACATGTACTATGATACCTCAACTACGATCATTCCATTTATTTTACCATAATAACACATTTTAAGAATATCTAAAATTAGTCAATTGATGCATTATGAGAAATTTCAAATTATATCGTGTCGAGACTATATATTATAATTGACCAATTTTTAAGAGATAACGTAACGCAGTCAAGTAAAAAGTTAGAATATTATAAAAGCTACAAGAATCAGCATTATGCATTCTGTCGTAAAGAGAAAGTTTTCATTTAGTTAGTTTAGTTGTATAGAAGTCATCGATGTCGAACTGAAAATCTCATTTAACGACTGAAGCCGTTATCAATTTTTTTCTATAAAGGAATAAATAAATAGGTCAAAATAAATAGGTGCACGTAACCACGCAAAAATAGGATAATTAAATTAATCTACAAAACAAACAAGATTAACACAAGCTGTCCAAAATAAATAATTTTAAATACACGTGTTCACGAAGTATTATTTTCAAGTTATATTTTCACAATTAAATGAAACTACGTGATGTAGTATTATTTCTACTTTCTTTGATTTCTACCACGGCCTAGGTTTGAACCTAGGTCAAAAAACCAGTAATCAAAGAAAGTAGAAATAATACTACATCACGTTGTTTTATTTAATCGTGAATAATGAATTTCTACAAAATTAATGCCAAATATATTCAATAAGTTATATTTTCTTAAACGAGTAAGTTACCATCTGAAAGATGCATAAAAATGAATTAGTGACTGATCATTAGCAAATGGTTAATTTGATTTCTAATCGATAATTACATTACACTGAATATAACCAATCCATATTATAAATTTTCAAGAAATGAAACATTTAGTGAATTAAAATGGATAAAATTATGATTTCATCCGTTTCTATGTTTTTCTGTAGCTTTTAAAGACAGGGCAAAATTTTATATAAACCGTATTTCCTTTTTTCTATAAAAAAATTCCGTTAGGTATGAGTCTATCACCCATGTAATATGGGGAAGTAATTCCTTCGAAATCGTTGTTTAAAAAAAAAATTATTGCAATATCCAAAGAATTCAGTTGGAATTTCTTTAGACATTGTATTTTTTTCAAAGTACTCAAATTATAGAATATTCGGCACCAATATGACCGGAAGGTTAATATCCTTAATCAAGTGTTGGAGACATTGCTCATATCGACCAAAATGTCTAAAGAAAAAGAGGTCACGAAACAAGCAATGTAATCCATGTCCATCTAGACCATAAAATGGCCGCCACCATAACTCGTTACTAATATTGTCACTACTGCTAATTACTTACAGGACAACTTGTAATAGAATCACATAGGAAAACCGAATTTATTGGATTTCCTATTGGTTTAAAAATGTGCTCAAGCTATTTGATAGACTTGTAAATAATTAAAGTTTTTTGCAATAGTTATTTATTTATAAAATTAATCAAAACTACCTCGAACTTTTTTCCTTCAATTCGATTATTTAATAACATATTTAAATGAATTTTCATATGATCTCTGGGTTTAGATAATAAAATAACATTACCATTCTTGGGCTAGATAATAAAAAATAACTGAAGCTATTTAAGTATTATTGCAGATTCGCTCACTTTGTTGCAACAGACCGTTATTTTGTTTTTTTTACTAGAGTTTACTTCTAAAGTAGAAAATTAAAAAAAAATATCCTCGAACATTGATTTAAAATGTCTATATACATAAATATATATAAATATATATATATATATATATATATATATATATATATATGTATATATATATATATATATATATATATATATATATATATATATATATATATATATATATGTATAATTCAGCATTCATAAATGAAAATAAGCCTTTTCCATTAACCAATCTTCAATCACATCTTGATAATATTTATTTTCAAAACATATTTTTTTTAATATGAAAGTTATGTTAAAAATAAATATAAAAATGTAATGGTTTTTAAGCTAAGTGTAAAACCAAGATGAATAATGTTTTTTTTATTAAATAAAAAGAAAAATACCATTTCGGAATTTATTGATTTTTAGTAAGTATTAATTTAGAAAAGATCGTTCCATCTAATATTGTTTCAATGGATGCTTTAGTTTTACCATAATAAAATAATTTATATCTAAATAAATAATAAATTTTAATTATATTTTTCTCAAGTTAAATACCATGTTTACTGTGATTATAAAGGCTCCACGTACTGAAAATATCAAAAGATTGAAAATGTTAAAAGATAACCAATGATAAACACAGATAGTGTCCCCACTTTTGAAATCATAGTTTAAGTTTCACTTTATCATTAATATAGATATTTTTGTTAGGTACACTACTAATTTCGAAAGAAAATTAATCCACCCCTTGATTTGTACTCAATTAACGAGATTGAGAATATATGTAAATATATATATATATATATATATATATATATATATATATTTATATATATATATATATACACATATATATATATATATATATATATATATATATTGGGATAGTATTATTAATGGAATTACCAGCGCTACTTCTGTTTGGATATTTAAAATTACTTCTTAAAACGCAGTATAATTCCCTATACCGTGATTTGTTACTTGTGTTCCTCTTAATAATAACCTTTTGCATGCAGTTTAAACTGTAGAATAGTTAAATTGTTATTATTTAAACCGAATCTACAATAATACTGAAATAGCTTCAGCTATTTTTTTATTATCTACCCCAAAAGTAATATCATTTTATTATCTAAACCCGGAGAACGTATGAAAATTTATCGATATATGTTATTATATAATCGAACTTAAGGAAAAAAGTTCGGGTGGTTCTAACTAATTTTATAAACAAATAAATATTGCAAAAAACTTTAATTATTTACAAGTCGATCGAAGAGTTTGAGCACACTTTTTAAACTGATATGAAATCCAATAAATTCGGTTTTCCAATGTGATCCTATTAGAAATTGTAAGAAATTTTAAATCAATTTGTCTTTTTTATTATATTCTTGATCTAGTCGGTGGTATTTCTGTTTAAGCAAACTCTCAGATGAAGTTAAATTTGATGAATACCTTAAAGAAGTTGAAAGTCCTGGTGTTATCGGAGTATGCAAAAGTTGCCAAGTGCGAAGAATGTTTTAAATTTTGTGGAAGATTTTGTTATAATATATTTTACATTGGTTGACATAAAATTAAGGGAAAAATTGTCATGAATAAAACAGTAATGATAAGATACTTAACGCTATTGGCAAACCAATATTAACTAACGCAACATTGTATCATTACTATTGTCTACGCAAAATATAATAAATCTGAAACTAGAAAAAAGTATTTATTTTTTTATATAATGGCACACGAATACAATTCCATTCTTTTATATATATGTTTTCTTTCTTTTAGTTCTTGTTAAAGAAAGATTCTCACTATTTTTTTTCAAGAACTTTTATTTTAATTAACATCTAGATAATATACAATAAATTTTATGGTTTCAACTGTCCTGCTGACTTTTACTACCTTTTTAACCTATTATTAATATCAAAATTTCATATTTTTACTAACGTTTCAAACACGCTCGGACAATATATATTTCCTGATCGTTTACTTTATAGTGTACCGATATTATAAACTAAATGTTTATTTCGCGTCTTGTAAAGCGAAGATTATTAGAATTTAATTATTCACATTACACAAATACTGAGGAATTTCTAAGAATAACGTTAGAGTAAATTCTTTGATGTATACTGCAGCCAGGGTTACTGTGTTTCTCTTCGAAATTAATTGAACAAAGCTTAGACTTGGTGTCTGGAGCCTAGTTACTATGTCTTAAGACTTTCATCCAAATTAATCGCCACTCTACTTTCTTGAAAAACTTGATATAAAGAGAATATTAAGCAATTTAACATCGCAAATTATGAAAAATTAAAATATTCCAGGCCATTAATTTTCATAGATAAGCAATTTTAGTAATATGTAGAAATTAAAATACAACAAAAATTCATAATTTGATCAAATTCCTAGATTTTGTCTATTTGTATATTTTTTTTATAAGTATTGCGTTACTTGATTAATTTTAATAATCGGAAAAAGCATATCAATTTAGTAGGGTTTAATTAAAATCAATAATATATCATGCAGTAAGCGAAATCAATTTTATCCATCGAATCATCTCTCAATCAAATTAATTATGTTCGAGTTTAATTTAAAAGTGTAGACATAATTGGTTTAACTTATATAATTTGGCTGCTTTAATATAGCTGAATAAATATATGATGTTATATTTACTTATTCTCTGGTGAATTAAAAAGAAAGCATTTAATATAACAGAATTTTGAATGATTATTATACGCAAGCAGATTATTACTTACGCGTGAAAACATACCCCAGGTACTCTCTCGGCATTCGAATTTGGAAAACCATGACACAACCCTTCCGTGTTACGTATTTATATATATTTTATACATATTTTCTAAGCAAAAACATATTTATAATATGTAATCACTTCCATTCAGAGCAGTCAGAAACGAATAAAGTAATCATAAAATGGTGGCTGATATTTAAATGAGTATGCAGTGTGGTAAGTGACCTCTACAGTAAAAAGCAAAGGGTCTTTACAATTTTCTGTTTTTCTAGGAGATTTGTGGCATACAGTGTTTAGAAGAGAATGTTACATTACTTGAATATTTTTAGTTCATCCATTTTCTTTCTCTTTCTTGATAATACTTTATATCCTATCATCTTTTAGATGCTTTGATATCGATTTATTCTCCTGTTCGATTCGAAAATTTAGAGTAAAGATGGTGGAGTATTTGAATGGTTTACACTGTTATTTTCAGTGTCTATAATTTTGTTTATGTTAATTTTGTTATTTACATTATTTATTTATTTAACTTTACTGCAAACTTAGAACACTAAGTGTAGAGTAACTGACTTATTATTACAAGAGCAATCTCTTACAGCTAACCTCAATGTATTAAATGGGAACATTAAATGCTGTATCAGACTAGAAGTGATTTTCAAACATTTCTCAATTATTCTTACAATATAAAATAGATAATACTGGATGGTAATAAAATGGTACTAAAATGAGGGAAATTAAGAACAAAATACAAGAACACTTTAAGGGTTGGGAAGGGATAAGGATAGGTTATAACAGAAGGTACTATGATCTGCCTGTTACGACAAATAATGTAATTTTAGACGATCTTTGAACGCAGGCAACGAGGGCATACTTTGTATATTGGTGATCAATTCATTCCACAATTGAGTAGAATTTACAGTGAAGGATTCTCCATAAAATTCAATTCTATGCTGAGGGATTAGGAGGGTATACTTCTTTTTCGATCATAGTCCGAGGTGATGGAAGGACAGGCATTAAAATCTAGATTTGAAGTATGAAAGTGTAACGGGATTATTGGATATTGTATACAAAACATGAAAGATAGAGGTTGTGTTGGTCACGAATCTTTAGCCATTTAAGTCATGACTGATAAGTCTTAAAAAATTAGACCATATATGGTCTAATTTTTTAAGACCGAAAATATATCATATACATAGGTTTTGAAGGCGTTCTAATTTACTGAGTAAATGTTCATTTATATTACAATAACACAATTATCCCTAATCAATAATATGCAGAAATAAAGTTTGACAAACATGTACTTTACTTCGAAATGCAAGAAAATTTTGAAACTGTTTGAGGAAGTGGATTTTGAGCAAAAATCTTACGTCTTTCATCATTTACTTGAGAACGTGAGATATTGGCTAATTAGTAAGACAAGATCTTTCACAGTTGAAGTAATATATGCTAGCTGCCACTCAGTGGTCGAGATTTGAACATAATTGAGGTTCTTTTATCAAAGAATACGTCTCTATAATCTGGAATCGAAACTCTGAACTGAAATTACGAAAAAGGATTAAATTTATATAGCAAAATATACCTACCTTCTCACTTTGTTGGAAACACTAATAGGTAAGCGAGAGTAAATCAATTCAAATTGCTACTACAAAATTTTCCTTTTGTAGAAAGTGTGTATTATGTAAGCCAACAGATTTTTGTCTGTGCCACAGGTTTACATTAAACAAACTGTATTTCCCTAATACATAAAACAGATATCTCTTAGCCAAAAAATAAAGACATACACTCAGAGACTATGGAAAAAAAGAACATTTGAAATCACATAAAATTCACAGCTCGAAACTAATTTAATTAATCTGATATTTTAAAATTCTTTGGCGACAATCTCTACCCTGTACGACTGTTTGACCACAGACTATTATGTGTTTGACATTGACAGTGTAAATATAAACAATGAGTCTTTTAAAGTATTTGTAATATATCATTTAATGTATTTGTAACACATGTGATATATATGCTATATAAGTATGCCAAATCTCACACTCCTCCGTGGGCGCAATATGCTTAAAAATGGGTACAAAGTTTCATTCACACATTAATGTATAGATATATTCCTCTATATATTATACTATATACCATAATACACTGTATACATACATATAATTTATAATACCGTGTTTTATTAAGCTTTTTATTCCTAATTTTGTGTGCAGTATTAAATTCATTTCAATAATTTAATATCAAGTAAGTAATGATTACATATAGCTGATGGACACGTAAATATCCTAAAAGCTCTCTGTCTGGTTCTAGGTTATTTCTATTATATAACGCAGTGTTAGAAATGGTTTAGATTTATACGCTCCACGTAGAATTATGAATTTTTTCGGGGCTTTAGCGTTGATTAATATTTATAATTATGTTATTTATTTTTATGTACAATTAAATGAAACTACGTGATGTAGTATTATTTCTACTTTCTTTAATTTCTTTACCACGACCTAGGTTTCGTTGTATTACAACATCTTCAGGTGGGATATTAGCAAAGATCTTTGCTAATAGCCCTCCTGAAGATGTTGTAATACAACAAAACCTAGGTCGTGGCAAAGAAATTAAAGAAAGTAGAAATTATACTACATCACGTAGTTTCATTTAATTGTGAATCATGAATTTCTACAAAATTAACGCCAAATATATTCAATATTTTTATGTATTAGATTTTAATAGTATTTTTTATAATTGTATATGAAAATAATCTATTTTCTGTTCTACATACGACCTGGCAAGCAATTAATATCTCATAATCGCAAAACGATATTCGACGCATCGTCTAACCGAGAATTTATAAAAAGAATCTCTTTCTAAATCTAAATCTTTTAATAAAGAATCTTCCAGCATCTTCGAAACAAACCGCTAAACTTGTTTACGCACTCGCTTAACTTAATTTGTTCAGGCTCTCGAATCGAACATATTTTGTTTTACATTTACTCAAATGCATAATATTTAATCTTATCGAATTAAATAAATTATTATAAATCTCCAAGATTATAGAATCCTCAAACTCAATATAAATAAGCGATGTCTCTGGCAGTGTAAGTTGTCATTTTTATTCAAAACATCGAAATGCTATTAAAAATATAACGAGCTACTATACTGGACTTTATTTTTATCATTTAGAAAATTTCTCAATTTCTCACCGTTTATTAACAATAATCATTTTGGTATCTCCCAAGTAGCCGAAAACATCGTCTTTTGCCATACAATAATATTTTATGAGAAGAGACGCCATTTTCATATACTTGGGTGGCGATGGCGTGGATATAATATACAAAATTCAGCAAAGATATATATTTCATCCCATAAGTTGATCTGAATATGAGTCAGTTATTTCCAGGCGCCGTACATAAAGACACTGCATGTTAGAATATATCTTAATGATCGGTATGGTGTGTTTTAAATGAAGAAGCGACTATGCTCATCAAAAATAGAAAAGTGGTATACACATTGAAAAAATCTTATAGAATGAACTTAAGTTTCAATTAAAATTATCCTTTTTGAACTTTGAAACGAACATTTTTTTTATTTTTGAAGTAAAATATTGAATATATTTCGCGTTAATTTATTAGAAATTCATTCACAATTAAATGAAACTACATGATGTAGTATTATTTCTACTTTCTTTAAGTTGTTTCCCACAACCTAGTAACATCAGGTGGGCTATTAGCAAAAATATCTTTGCTGAGAGCCCACCTGAAGATGTCGTAATACAACGAAACCTAGGTCGTGGTAAAGAACTTAAAGAAAGTAGAAATAATACTACGTCACGTAGTTCCATTTAATTTGAAGTAAAACTTAAGAGTAAGAGCTAAAAATAGATTAAAGTTAAGAACTAAAAATAGTGATGATTTTCATAATATAAGATGTGTTCATACTTAAGTTTCAAATATAATTATGCTTTTTGAACCTTGAAACAAAAATATTTTTATTTATCTTACTGAACTGAAATTTTAGCGATAAATATCGGTAAATATAAAGTCAGAAAAATAGCGACGTTTCAATTCAAATTATCCTTTTTGAACTTTGCGCGAGTCAGAAAAAAAATTAAGGCGAAGTTCGAAATGAAACACTAAGGGAATAGGTAAAACGAAAGTTTAGAGTTTGAATGTACATATTTATATGCGTGAAAGAGAAGAAAATAAAAAAAAATATTTATAATATTTCTAAATACCAGATCAATTTTTTTTACACATTTTACCTTCAGTTTTTTTATTATCGTTTTTAATCTAGGGATATAACAAAATATTTACTCTGAAAGGATTAATACTTACAATAACAATAAAATAAAACAAAAATATAAGTGAGAAAAAATACGTAGTTCAAATTGTCTCCAGTAACAGTGATACGGGTGAGGTAAACAACAATTTTTCTTCTGTTTCATCCTCTCTAAGAAAATTATTTGGAGTGGATAATTAAGATATTGATATTGACGTAATATTACTCAGCATTATTCTCCATTAGGCCCAGCAAGTAGAAACCCCGACATCCTGGAGAATATGATCGCAGCCGGTATGAATATAGCACGCCTAAATTGTGCGTTCGAGACGCGACAGTGGCGCAGCGATGCGATAGTGATGTTGCGTGAGGCTGCCGCACGTTACGGCAATAGGATGGGTTGTGTCTATCCGCTCGCTATTGCCATCGACTTGCGCGGGCCCATAGCTCGTACCGGATTTATTGATCCGGTGAGTGTTTCTGTTCATATAATTTGATTAAAATCACATTGTGTCGTATCTATTAATAAAAAAAATAATACCTGTTAAATACGAATATATCTAGTACTATAAGGCTTCAATATATACTTATCAAAATGTTCACAAATATTTATATTATTTTTCATTGTGTAGTGTATCTTTCACAAACGTGAATATCTAAATAGCTATGGAATTTTGCAACATTTCTATGGCTTTCCCCGAGTAACGATTTTTTCATAAGTTTTACTTTAGAAATTTTGAAGAAGAAGGGGGAAGGGCAAGAGGAGAGTAGAGTCCATTCATTGCGGAAATTTTAAAAATACCTCCCCATTTGACACTTTGTCGAACACTCCGTGGATATTTTCTATTACACTTTAATACTTATATATAATTAGGCATTGCTCATCTATTATTTACTTTAGCATCTTTTTTTCTTTTGAGTTTGATAATGCATTCGTTTATAAGGATATATCTATGAAAACCTAAAAAATATCATAATATAAAAACATATATTGTCACCTAAAAGAATATGGAAAAGTAATTATTAAGGAGAAAAGTAGATTCGGCTGGCAACAAATTTACTCCGTAAAGTAGAATTATCTTCAAAAGAAATTCTTGGGCCTCTAACCACTATTTGTTAAAAATGAGAAAATGTTCTCATTTTTATGACATTAAATCACAGTTATACGAATTTTATTATCGATTCAGTTTAATCTATAATTGTTTGAACAACGACTAATCTGCAGTGACGGCAACAGTTCAATGCTATACCGATTAATGAATTACTTGAGTACTGAGACATCGAATTAGTTTGATTCATTAACGCCTGAGCAGTGAATTTTCTGGGCAACATTAGCGTCTGTTATGTAAAATTACAACGCCGGACAAATGAATACGAATATCAAAGAAAATATCGGCTGAATTTGCGATGAGCACTTCTGAGTAGTGGGCTTTCATGAGAGCGTTCCTGAAGGTTAAAAATGCTAAATGAATATAATCACTGAGATAGAGTAAATAAAAATAACGAATAAATAATGCTTTGTCCAAATTCCGTGCAACTAATTCTATCTTAGAGACTAAGTAGTTTTAAGTAACATAATTTACCAGAAGGCAAACGCACACTACCCAGAAATGTTTTATATTCTAAACAATAGTCTTAAGATTATAACTGTGTGGAAAGTAATATACTTCTGCTGACACTGACTTTATTCGTTTTAGTACATAATCTCAACTTATATTTTGAATAAGACAATGATTGATGTTGCCAAAAAAACTTTGTAAAAAGACAAGTATAATTCGTTTAAGAGAAGTAAAACCTTTCAGTGAGATAGTATTCTGTGACTTAGAACCTAAAAATAAGTAAAGAAACCACATGATAAGAAATAAACAATAGAGACATGCAGATATTTATATATACAACCGGAGTCAAAATATTTTTGTTGATTTTTTTTTCGTTCTTCTGATAAACCTATGATAATAGTTCCGTTTTAATGTACCTTATGATTTCAAAATACCATTGTTGGCCTCTAAAGTTAATCAATCTACACCAGCAATATTTTTTCTCTAGCAGTCATTGTTCATCACTTCTAATAAGCTAATTAAATTACTGTATGCGTACCATTTGTATTTACTATCTTCGAATTTATGTATATATATATATATATATATATATATATATATATATATATATATATATAGACCATATATATGAAAAGAAAACTTTGTCACTTCAAACACTTGTCCCTTAATCATCTGTAATTCGAAAATATGTTTTTAAAACTAGTCGCCCAGTTTATAAAATAATTAAAGTTGAAATTTTTTTATGAAAACATAATTATGTTTATATTAACACCCTCTAACCTTTACACTAAATGTCAGTTTGGCAACGTGTACGCCTTTTGGTAAACTCTGCAAACTGTCAAGTGTCAAAATTAAATATCACGTATCCGTTTCCAAAAAACCTAGTTTTTAAACACGCGTACATAGTAATAAAATACAAATAATTTTATTTTCGAATGTATTTAATATTTACACATACCTTAATTTTATGTTCCATTTCCGTGTTAAGTGCCTTCCCCGTACTTCCAGTTCCGCACTTTCACAACCGACAACAATAATTTTGACTTAAATTATCTATTTTGTGCGTCTGGTATTCGAATTTTGCTTTCTTCTAAAATGAGTTAGCACATTTTGTTGGAGAAGTATGACCTGATATCACTGAAATGATGGGTATATATATATATATATATATATATGTATATATATATATACACACACACACATATATAGGTATATATATATATATATATATATATATATATATATATAACAAAACTTAGATCTCGGATAACGTTCGACGTACATTCTTAGGGCTATTATAATGACATTTGGCATACTAATACCATGTTTCACCAGCACTAAAAAACAACATATTCGTAATTTTATCCACTCGCTATCACAAATAATAAATCATTTAACAGAATAAAATCGCGTTATGTCAAATTAAACTTTGAAAAATACTCTAACCAGAAGAAATTTGTCAGGGTTGCCATATTAAATAATAAATAATCCGAAAATATTGAACTTGAAATAAACAATTAAAGTTATTATTATTTTATTATTAAGAAGGGAATAATAATTTACCTAAACGACAAATGAAAAAATATCGTATTAATAGTTATTCCGATAAGTTTATTTTCAAAATCGATAATAATATTTTTTATAACCTTATACTTTTTAGGGAATAATGAATGGATGTTAAAGATTTTTAAATGGCAATAATTTTGATTTATGAAATGTAAACAAAGTTGGCCTTGAAATTAATTTTGATATCCTTTTCTAGTTTTTATACTTTTTATGTAAAAGCATGCAAATGTAATGGATAGTTAGACAAATGAACAATAACACTATCGATCGTTAAGAAGAGTAATCATGCAATATGCTACGTTTCTTGCTTTTATCGAAATATAAGATTTAAGCATTTTCATGATAATGACTGACAATAGTAAAATAAATAGTAAAAATTAGCATATATACGCATCAAATTAATAACCTCTTTTTGACGTCGATTAAGTGGTATTTATTAATGTAATTATTCGTTGTAACATTCTCACTTATAAATACAGTGTCTTTCAGTTGTTCCACTGTTGCTTTTGGATCCAGGTCTTTTTTAATGCGATTTTTTTATAAAAATATTTTTATATACAGGAATAAAAGTTAAAAAACCAAAACCTGACTGCAGAAAAAATTGATAAAAAAGCACGAAACAAAACGAGCAAACAAATTTACTCATACACATACTTACATATATAGCCCTGAATTTCATGTCACCTTAAAACACTCTCTGGTTCAAAATGAATCTAAGAAACCTTATTTTTTGAAATTACTTTAGTAGTTTAGTTTTTACGAGGGAATAAACTTACTCACGTACATACATACATAGCACTGAATTTCATGTCACCTTATAAGACTCTCTGATTCAAAATTAATCTAAGACACCTTATTTGTTGAAATTACTTTAGTAGTGTAGTCTATACGAGGGAACATTATTCACATACACACATACATAGCACTGAATTTCACGTAACGTTGTATACCCTAGGACACTCTTTGGATCTAGATAAGTCTGAGGACACATAACTCTTCCTCCTGAAATTCATAATCCTCCCTCTGCCATGTTCGGGTAAAAATATCGCGTCATGAAAGAACTGTTTCCATAATTTCGCTTACGACTATCTAGTAATGACATTATTGATACATTTTATTCTAATTTTTTATCATAAAATCTTGTAAAATGATGAAATATTTAAGATTCTTAGTCGTTCCCTAAAAAATGGTTATTCGTTTCCCTGCATCGTCAGAGGACATGCTATGGGTAATACTGAAAGCTTTTAGAGTATAAAAAATGGAACACAGTCAAATACATGGTCATTCGTGTGATTGAGTATGTAGGGGCGTTGTCGTGATGAAGTAGGGTTCTGCTGTGAGGTCGTTGCTCTCGAACTTTTTTTAAAACAATACGCTCTCAATTGTCCTTTTACTAATTGTGTTTTCTTCCAGAATAATCGTTGCAAGATACATGCACATACATTCGTGTTAAGAGTACTGTATTACCCGAAATAAATGTAAAAGTTCATCGAATTCTTCTTATAACGACGGTGATTCTATTTATTATGTATTTTATTTTACTTTAGGACAGATACACAGAGAGACAGTTGCTACGTTTTTATTTTAATACAAATAAAAATCAAGCAGGCAATTTTTTTTTTATTTATACCCCTGAAATTAACAAAATAATAGAAAACATCCAAATGATAGAACAAAACCATATGATATTACCATGTATAATATTATAATGTATTGATACAATGAATTACGGAATGATATTCATATACCAAGAAAAATCTTACGCTTTTCTATTTAAATGTCAAATTTCGTTCCCGAAGCGTTCAGGGCGGTACTTCAAATGGACACAAAAATGAAAAATCATTTTATATGATATAATTTGTCCAGCGTATTAGTATAATAGAAGACAATGAGACTTCATCATAAAATGCTGATCGAAGTCGATCGTAACTTTATTGATTATTGAAACTACAATGATATTCCCGAAAAATCGTCGAACCAAAATTTTTTCCTATTTAATTTAACTTTGATTTTCGAATTAATTTTTTTATTACCATTATTAAAAATGACGAATTATTACGAGAGCTTTCTGTGCTATCCTTGTAATTATTTCATGTCGATATTTTATAATAATTATTGCTGTGGTCTTTATATATTTTATTACAGATTACTGTAGTTTTATTTATACTCTTGTTTTTATACATTATAGATGTAGGTATGGAACCCTCGATCTGCAAGTATTCATCATATTTCTTTACATTACAGAAATATAATGGCAAAATTGAACTAAATGTTGGCGACCTGATTAAATTAACGACTGACAGGGCTTATTACTACACTGGGTCACCTCAAAAAATCTATGTGAACTTTCAACGTATCCCAGAAACGGTAATACGTTTTAACTTTTTTCGTATGTAGCTTTCACTCTTCCATAATTTAGATAGTTAACTTCATAGCAAATAAGATACATTATTTGGTAATGTGGCAATATTAAACAGTATTTACTTCATTCATATACACAATTAAATGAAACTACGTGATGTAGTATTATTTCTACTTTCCATAATTTCTTTACCACGACCTAGGTTTCGTTGTATTACATCTTCAGGTGGGATATTAGCAAAGATTAGCTCTTAGGAACATCCAACAGCATTTATATGTTTCAAACACAATAGCGGAAGACGGGTTTGTGCGGGTTTTTTCCACTGCTTATGTTAGTGAGTTTATTGCAAGGAAGCGGTGTAGGTTTTATTATATTTCCGAGAGTTATACGATATACCAGTATTTTAGTGAGGGTAATAAATTCAATTGTTGTTATTGTGTGAGGTTGTACAATGCCATTTGCATTCCGGTGTATGTCATAAATATAAATGGAAGTTATTATCGGTAATATAATTATACAAAAGCAAGGGTATCTGCAGGTAAGGACAAGGTAATACACTAATTCTACATATGTCCGGTTTTATTTATTCATATATTTATTTATTTATTCATATTTATTCATTTCTTCTATTTTTTTTTTCTATATGTGTATTTGGGCTGAAACAATTTGAAGAGTACTGTAGTATCAATGTTGTCTACTTATATTATGTCTAGAATATATTAAGTGTGGGTGGTGATATTATATTTAGTTGTTCATTTAATATATTAACTTTGGTGTCTTTTTTATATTTGTTTATTTCTAATGTTTCTAGGATATTAAGTTTATTACCTTTTGTATTTATTTGTAATATATAGGGGGCATTATCATTATGAGGGTGATGGTTATTTTCAATAAGATGTTTCGCAAAGTGAGATGTGTCTGGTTTATTATTTTGCCAGCTGGTAATGTGTTCTTTATATCTTGTATTAAAATCTCTTCCTGTTTGTAGATACCCTTGCTTTTGTATAATTATATTACCGATAATAACTTCCATTTAATTTTATGACATACACCGGAACATTTGCATTATACAACCTCACACAATAACAACAACTGAATTTATTACCCTCACTAAAATACTGGTATATCGTATAACTCTCGGAAATATAATAAAACCTACACCGCGCCCCTGCAATAAACTCACTAATATAAGCGGTGGAAAAAAGCCGCCCAAACCCGTCTTCCGCTATTGTATTTGAAACATATAAATGCTGTTGGATATTCCTAAGAGCTAATCTTTGCTAATATCCCATCTAAAGATGTTGTAATACAAAGAAAACTAGGTCGTGGTAAAGAAATTATAGAAAGTAGAAATAATACTATATCACGTAGTTTCATTTAATTGTGAATAATGAATTTCTACAAAATTAACGCCAAATATATTCAATATTCATTCATATAGTTTATTAGATATAAAGGTGATATTTTGATTTGATTACTGCCATAGAGTAATGTACCTTAAATATACATTACCATAAAAAGATACAGTTCCATAGGAAATAAATGAAAAATATATTTATTTATCTTGTCTTTGATGTTACATCTGCATACAGAGGACGTACTACAATACGGGCAATTTTTCCAGGTAACTGAGGATTTTAAACAGAAGTCTCTTAATTAAAATCAACTTAAATATTACAATTACAACAACGTATTTAAAATAAAGATAAAAATAACTATATATCAATAACAACATAATATTAAACATTGCAAAAAATGATCTAAATTAACATGTCTCGAAGAAAAATTTAAAGGATGAAGCATAAAAGAAACACAGGGAATGAAGAAATAATGAAATGAGTGACGTTAAAGGGGTGTGTTTTTCTCACAGGACTTTTGGACTCGTATGTAAACGATGAAGTTCTGAAATGGGGATGTAATAGGAGAAGTTAGGGAATTCTCACTAGATGCCATAAAGAGAAAAATTTTTTATAAAATGAATCTTTGCTAACAGTAAATGAATCTTTGCTCACAGCTAATGGCCTACCTGAAGATGTAATGTGACGATAGGTTTTCTGAAAAAGAACCAGGCCAGGGGTAGTTAAGTCTGTGAAATTGCAAGGCCAAGCAAATAACGTACCATTAAATTTTGAAGGTTTCTACTTCGTTAAGTTTCTACTTTGTTCGTCATACGTGCTATCTAGAATAGTTGCCAATATAGAATATTTTTATGAGTTATTCAACTTTTAAGTATTCAGTATCAGAAAGCGTGACTTTATTTCTGAGTTTTATAATAATTTTGCGAATCCATATACCTCAGAAAATCTTGCTTCCAAATTGAATATTCTGTTACGAAAATCTCAGAAGGTAGATTACAAAATGTACTGTAAATCTACCGTCTGAGATTTTCTGTTTTATTAAAAAAATGATTTTAATATTTCATAGTCATATCGTTGAAATCTGTCAGGAAGCCTACAAGACACTAAAATTTGTTAAGCGATATTCCCATCATTTTCGTGATATCGAATGTATCGTCACTTTATTTAACACTTTAGTTCGTAGTAGTCTTGAAACAAATTCAAAAATTTTGTCTACATATGAATCTACCTAATATCTTCATTTTATGGAAAATATTAAAAGGCTTTTCTATTATAAAATGTACGGGTATAATACACGTATTTGTCTCCCTCGAGTTTTAGAATGCGATGTAATTTCCTCAAACTTTGACAGGAATTGTTTTTGATCTTGGATTTTTTAAAATGATAAAATAACTACATTGATAATCTCTCGCTCCTGAGTTCAGTAGCGCTTTATGTTCCTGGTCGTTACGTGAGTGAACAATGTCATAGTTTATGTCACTTGCCTAGAGCGCGCAGGAATATATTACAGCATTCACATGTCTTTCGTGTCTTCACATTGTTCAACGCAATATTGTGAGACGCACACAGTCTAGATATTTTTTCTGCTCCATTGACTGCTTAAGGGGGAGGGTTATGGAGTTGCGTAGTATTTCACGACTGATCCCTAGATTATATTTATTTGAATTGCTGTGTTTCTGCCTTATTCTTCATTGTTTCTACTTTTATCTTATTCGGTACTGTGTTATAACCTTTTCTTCTCATATGATTCCACGTGCCAAGCGCTTTCAGAATTTTTCGCCCAGGTGCCAAAACAATCCGAACAGATAATTCATACGGGTACATTAAGTCATTTGATTAAAATTTTTTAATATGTACTTTTCCTTTTAATGGATGTAGACCTGTGCTTTATTTTAATTAGAAAAATATAAAATTAAACCCCTACCCTTCTATTCTCCCCCTCATTTCCCTTATATATTTTTTTACTAAACTATATAAAGTATTAAGGGTCATTTCATATCCATAAAAAGTCTTAAAATTACTATCGTATTTATTTAAATAAAAATTAAATACATTACCTAAACTATCCTCTGCAATTATTTAACTTTAAACCGTTACTGTGATTCATTTATAAAAGATAGACAGATGATGTCAAATGTCTCGTTAGATCTTTTTAAGACTTTTTCTGACTACGTTGACCTTATTATTTATATATGAAAAATAATACAAAATATACACATACAATTTAGCTTATGGTAACTTGTAAACAATAAGTGATAATTTCGTTGAAGTATATGTCAATAGTATTAGTAGTCTTTGCATAAATTCCTAAAAAACAAAAAAGCCAAAGTTTCATCCTTATTTTATTAATAAAACACTACCCTTGTTCTTGATATAGGTAATTTTTTGTCTCCAGTAAAATTAGAAACTGGAACTAATTACATTTCTTGCCGACTTTCTTAGGTGGAGAAAGGCGACTTGATTTTTCTGGATGACCAACGGCTGAGGTTCCGCGTGGAGTCAGTTTCGAGAAAGACGGTATCATGCATTGCAGAAACGAAAGGGACGTTGGTGTCCCAGAGGGATATCAAATTCCGGGACAATATTATTGATTTACCAACTTACTCCGTGCATGATGAAGATGATATTGAGTTCGCCTTGCAGAATAATGTTGGTTGAATATAATTCAAAGCCAGAGATTCCAGAGATAGCTGAATTTAAATACCAATTCATTGAGTAGTTACACCTAGGTTTATCCCTCATAATATGGAGAATATTGGCCGATACTTAAATTTTTAAATTAAATTTAATGTACCTTGAAAAGAACTTGAATAAACTAGGTTTAATTTTACATTATATAAAAATACATAGCATAATGACTTTGACAGAATTTTGGCTTCTAAGTACATGTTCTTGAAAGTTACAATTTATATGCAGTAAGAAATAACCGAAATCAAGCCGAAGACGCAACTACCCCAATTCATCAACGCGATTTTGGTGACATTTACAAAACCTTGTCATCAAACGCATGTCTTTAACTTGGACGCGATTGACAGAACTGCTTTAAAATGCGTAACTCTGAAAACAATTTTGCTATCTGTGGATCGCTCCCGTATATATTATCCCGTATATATTATCCGTTAATATTATAATTTAAATACTATACAAAACCAAATAGCATAAATTAACCACGTTTAAAAATCAAATTATACGAGGGGAAGTCCAAAAACCCGCGGAATGAAGGGGAAGGGAGGGGTGATACATTCTTTCCTGGTATTCCGCTAATTATAAACTCATTGGAGGTATATAAGTCAAATATTAAGTCCCTAAAGTCATTGGTTATTGAATAATCGTCCCTTAAAAAAATAAATTTGGAAGTAAACTGAGAACATAGAGAAAATCGACCTGTGATTAAATTCCTCACCAATCAAGAAACAACTCCTCAAACTATCGTAAATGACATGAGAGTTATCTGCAAAGATCCTTACCCTGGTAAAATATGATTTACAAGTAGCATTGTCTATTTAAACAAGGATGAGATTAAGTAAAGAAAAGTAAAATTATCGCTTAAGAGAAAAGTAAAGTTATCGCTGGTTCACCTTATAGCCACGACTTAGCTCCCAACGATTTTTACTCGTTTCTAAAACTGAAAAAAAAACTCTGAGAAAGAAAATTTAAGGAAGAGATTGAGGTGAAGGAGGAAATTTCAGTTCATTTTCAGGGCAAAAAAAATGTTTTTCATAGTTTAGAAAAATTAATCTCTAGATATAATAAATGTAATAAGCTTAAAGGGGAATATACTGGAAAAAAAATAGTTTCAATATTTTCTTTAACTTTAAAATTCTGCTGTTCTGCAAACTTTTGGACATCCTCTCGTATTAGGAGATTTTAACAATAACACTGCAGGTAATTGTTGTGATGATTATCCGTGTACGCTCGCAAAGAATGGCTATTTGAATGCCATCTTTTCTCCTATAATACCTACATTATAAATGCTTAGCTGTTCATATAAACGTTCGTAGTAAATATGAATTCGTAACCGTTGTGATGAAATCTACATTTACTGACCACTACAGTACAGTAGAATAATACTAACTTGAAGATTGAGCACAACGAAACAAAATCTACCTAAGTTACATTTAAACAACTGGATTGACTCACTACACCTAAGTTATATTAATAAAGCACTAAACTTATTCCAAAACACTATAAATGACTTTATAGATGCCAGCTTCATAAAGAGACTTAAACTAACTTACATAAAGAGACATTTACAAATAAAATTGATGTAGCAAGCTTAATTGATGGAAGCATTGATTTATTGGGTTTTCAAAACCAAAAAAAAATGCAGCAAGTTGTTATTTGATTTTGAATCATCATTATGACTTTTTAATTAGTCGAGCTTTTTTAATAAAACTTATAAAATATTAAAACAGTAAATATTAACCAAGGGAATTTTAATTTTTGTTGGTATAAGATCTTTTGATGTGAAGGGAATAATGGGATAAAAAACAAAAGTTTTTTTTTCTTTCGTGCATTGGCTTATTTAATTTTACAATTATTTCATTTGAGCCATTTTATACTACTTTGTTTTAAAATCAGTTCATTTAATTCAATTATTTGTGGTTGATTTACAATCATTTTTTTCTTATTTACTCCTCATGTATTTTTTTACAGTATAATTGAATTCTATGTATATATAATTTATCTGGAACATGTTACCATTTCCTTATTCCAAAATAAAAAAACCAAAACCATTATATTAAAAAACATCCAAATGTTCATTAATCTCCTTTTCGTTGCATTAAATTCTGTATCTTGAACAACATTTGAGGAACAGTGATTTTTTTATTTGATTTCAGCGAGAGGAAAAGGAGTATATTTATAATTTTTTCATTTTACAAAAAATTTTTAAAGGTGTCTCCCCCAAATTTTATTTAGTATCAACAATTAATGCAGATTGCAAAATCAGTTGGATTTAATGTAATGCAATTTCTTTCGAAAGAAATTTACTCATAGTAATACATTCACGATTTTTTTCGAGTTGACTATTTAGTCAAAATTTAATTAAATTAATTATGTATTTCTATTTAAAAAAAATAAGTAACAAACCAATGTATATAGAAAATGTCTAATACATCTAAAAATGCTTAATATTAGGAAAATGCTTAATAGATATAGTTAAAAATACCTAATTTTAAATTAAGTATTTTTTTTATTTCTAAACCATCGAAGTAAAACAATGAAATTATTCAGTGAAATCGCGTTCACATCGGTATATATATATATATATATATATATATATATATATATATATATATATATATATATAAGTATAATTAAATTAATAAAAGAACATGACTTTACAGGTGGATATAATCATAGTGTCATACGTACATGACGCCCTGAATCTAGTACGCTTGAGGGAACTATTGGGTGATAAGGGAGAGAAGACGGCCATTGTGTGCAAGTTGCAAAATGCAAAGGGATTTTATAATCTTGACGAGATTATGAAGGTTTTTAAACGTTATTTTTTTAATATTAGTTGGGCAAAAACGCCGCTGTAGGAAGATTGTAACCTTTTTTTTTGTTTTCTTCATATCTAAAGCTTCAAATCCCACCAAAGTGGAAATTTTTAAGATTTATATGATTTAGAGTGAAATGATGCCCATAATTCAGTGAAATGGAAACCTTAAAATCACAGAAACCGGGCGTACAGTTTTTTTGTTGGGAAATATTTTCCGAAATTTTTTATACTACAGGCCACAGTCAATTCTAATCAGGTCATATCTATGACTTATAATGTTATATTTAGCCGTAAATTTTAGATAAAATTTGGCCTCGTTGTGAACTTTTCAGTTCTACTTGTTTTGGCGTTATAATTTTTCAAAGAATGCGTAGTTCTTTCAGATAAGCTGTTGAGACCAAAGGGTCTTTGACAGTAGTATGTTTATGTTTTTATTGTGCTTTTTACATAAATTTATGAAAATAATATCTTTCAAAATATTTAATCAGGATTAACTTTGTCTTTCCGGTACTTGTAAAAAATAAGTTAAATTGAAACTTTCTTCTTATGTAAAGATCACATGTTATTAAAATATGACTATCTCTCTTCAAATCATGTTGAATATACCTCAGTATATCAGTAATTGGTTTTATAACTAACATTAATTATTCATAATACATTATTTTTAAATTTCACACTATGAAATATTTTAATAAAAATTTCTCCCTTAAATCTTTAAAAGGGTACTTCCGTATTGTTCTATAAGTTGTGAAAAGGCCGCAAACAATTGCATGAGTCTAAAAATTCTATTATTTCTTTTATATTCACTCCTGACTTCTTTTATATTATATATCTGCATATATATATATATATATATATATATATATATATATATGTAGGTATATATATTTATTTTTTTCAGAACGAAGCAAAACAAAAAATTGCCCGAGCATTATGCCGTCATAAGATTCTAACTAATATTAAAAGAGAGAGAAGAAAAAAATAGATTCAGTGAATATTTTTTCAAGAAATATTTTGATAGAAAGTCAAAATGTTTTAACTAGAACTATTATTATTATAGTTTCACAAAAAAAAATGTTTATCATGTTAGCTTTTTTGTGACGTAATTACGTATCAACACGTGAGATTTACTAAGTAGGAGTTTTTTTTTATGAAATTTCATTTAACTTAAAAGACGCATTTACTTTTTCATACAGAATAGTGACAGCATACTGATATCAAGGTACCAACTGGCCAAGGTTACTGATCCTGTAAAGTTAACCATTATGCAGAAACACGTCATAGCTAGAGCTATGGTTGTAAGTTGCCCAGTTAATATCATTTTCCAAAAGTTTTCGATTAGATACAATTTTTATGTCAATTGTTTCCATAATTTTCTTTCGATCAAAGTAATTCATAAATTTGTAAATCGATATAATCGGTTAAAGTGAAAAATTTTAAAAATAAATTCAGGATTCTCGTTCACGCACAGACAAAAGCATCTTTCATCAGGATATTTCATTGATCTATGCGGTCAAAAAACAATTTTATTAAACTTTCTGTAGGTACAAAATAACCATTATTCGACTCATTTGAAGAAACGTTAACGCATAGCCACCGTTCACAGCTTGCATTCCAGTCGCAATTTGATCGTCTTTTATAATGTCTGTATCTTTCTCGACTTTTTTTTTGAAGTATCGCTCAATTTCATAGTGAAAATTGTTTTTTCAGGCAATCATAAATTAAATATGGCTAATGATAATACAGGTAACAACACATATATTTTAATAGGTCGTAAATTAAAGATATCCTCACCTCATTAAAAAATATCAAGTACTATTTTTTTATCTTGAGAATAGTAGTTATACAGGGAATACATCCCGACAGTTATGATATTATATCGAATGTACTTTAAAATAAAGAGCTATACAAAAATACCCGTATCTTCTGCTTTTCAGGGTATTTGTATAAAATAAAGCATTTTTTTAAATTTAATTTGAAAATGTTATTGTTTGGTTTTAGAATCACGAGTAAAGTACCACACTTTAAAGTTACGACCCGCACAGCTTTGTTTTACCCAATACTACAGCAAAACTTGGCCTTCTATAAAGAAAAATTAGAGTATTTTGTGAATTTCCTTTATCATCTGAAGATTAGACTGGAGAGTAAATCAATGACATGACAAGTTTTCACATTTTAAGTCCTGGTTTAAATAAAGGGGTCTATAAGCACATAAATTTTTATAAAAGACATTACTAAATGAATACAAGGACTATTCTCAATAAATAAAAGTACTCAACAGGGTCGACAAAAGCCATTAACTAAATAGAGAGAGAGAAATAATTAAAAGATAAAGAACAGAGGAACTTCGAAGTGAAGTAAAGAAACACATGCTGGTGCACGCTATTCAAATAATATTACGTACTTCTGATAATAGGGGTGCTCCCGATTTATTAAAAGAAATAATGAAGTCCTCTGAGCGAGCTACAAAATACAAGAAAGTGTATTTTGAATTTCTACAAAATTATGTGACACAACTAATTTCATTAAAAGTGCCATTGAACTAATTCCAACTAACCCCATTAAAAATGCCTTTGAATGTGATCTCTCAAGGCATCCATATGAGATAATTGGAAGTACTCTGAGAAAAAAATATCTCAAAGTTACAATATCCCAAAAGATCAAAAAGACTGCTCTCCCGAAATAAATTTATAAGACTCGTTAAACACACGTTTTTGCGTTTTTTAATATATTTAAAAGATATTTTACAAATCGTAGTCTAAAAGAACGGAACATCCTAGAATTTATTTCCGTGTCGATGTAAAAATAGCCATTACGAACTGCATGGCTTTATATATGTATCCATGATATCCAATAATCCATAAGCAATAAGCATAAAATCCTTACGTACGATGCAACTGTGAAAGAAAAAGTATTATTATGTATCGGTATGTTTTCCGGTGGAACTACGGAAGATCGAAATAAATATTTTAGGGTATATTATCAAAATTAAGCATACAAGTTTCCAAGGATATCTTACAACTTTGATGTGTATGTGTACAGATTTCTACTAAGTTTAGATCCCCTGGTAACCAGCTAGAGCCCAATACCAAAAAAACACTAATTCTTTTTTACAAGAGACCATGGAAATATTAATTTCAGCAAAACCATACTTTAAGAATAATGATCGATCTCTGAAAAGCCTAGAGAAGACGCACAAGAAGATACCAAGGAAGAACTATGGCATTCGTACCTAAAACTTTTATTTTATATAATTTCATAGACTTCGTTAATATAACATTATAACATGAGCCATGATGCGTGAGCATGAAGCAATAACTAAATGATCTTGTTTTTGTTTTGATATATATACTAAATATTCCAATATATATATATATATATATATATATATATATATATAAGTATAAAATTATAGTTTAAAGCTAAGAAATAATTTTGGCCGCGTAGATGGCTGAAATATCCCTACCTCCTTTATGTGTATCTATGCATCTGCATTTTTCATCACTGTGTACCTTTAGTAATAAAATATAAAACGGAAACATTTCATTAATATTTTACTATGGGGATTTTATATACAAATTTTTGAATCGTCAACTCATATCGCCGTTTATGATGGTCCATATATGGATGGATCAGAAAACAGCATCTTCTTTCGACTTTTCGATGGCATGTATTTAAAAAATTCCAACTCCAAAACAAACTAATTATTATTCATTTATAGACTCTAAAAGTAGATGTGGCATGATAATCTCCACGTGTTGCATAATAATTTCTTTACGTTGAATTTTATATATTTAAATTTGACGTATCCCGAAATATGGTATTAAAAATTTACACACACGCACGCACACGCACGCCCTCGCGCATGCATACATACACACACAGACATACACATAGGACACACACACATAGACGTATACACATACTCACATAGACACATACACAGACATATATATAAAAGCAATACAACAGACACAGACACACACACAAACAAACAAAAAAAAACACACAACGCAACACAACACAAAGCATTTTTCGTCGCGGTTGCTTATGACTACAACAAAGATTTGCTTCATTCTTTTTATTTCCTATGTCCAGTTGGGCAAGCCATGTGGCGTGCACGCGCAAATGATCCACACCCAAATGCAACTAAAGATCGAACTACTAGACGCTGGTATTTGCGTTCTCGACGGCGCTGACTACCTGCTGCTGACGGCAGAGACGTCGTATGGACAACATCCCGTTGAAGCAGTTACCGATATTGCCCGTGCGGCCAAGGAAGCCGAGAGCTGCATCTGGTACCGGCAGCTGTTTATTGATCTTGTCGGTCTGGTGAGAGTATTTCAATAGATAAAAGTAGGACGCAAGTTTTAAATTAAATTCAATCGATGGGAAGAATGATTTCTTCCACTTTCTTAATAGTTTGTCATTATAAACTAATATTAAAAATCCCAATTAACTTATTGTTGATAATACACGGTAAGTTTGTTTGCTTTTTAAATATTAACCTAACACATCGGCAATTACTCGATTAATAATTATAGAACTATGTATGTATATATGTGTATATAAATATATATATATATATATATATATATATATATATATATAAATGTATATAACACAAACTTTTGTTGGCAACTTAAAAACCCACCACTATTTTTGTCCGATTTCTGAAATGTTCTAAAATACTTCTGGATTATTTCTTGTAGAGTAAATAGAGTGCGGCATTCGAACTTCTGTTCAACTTGCAATTGAGTAATCAGCGAGTAAAGAATAAATTAAATATGTAGATATTTCGAAGTGAACCTAGAGGACTGTTTCTTCATGAATGTCGATTAGGGCGAAAAACTAGCGAAGCACCAAATAATATAACCGAATTTTGATTTGTCCAACAAACCTCATCCAAAGCGACCTCCTACAACTGATTTAGAAAAATTTAAAACCCTTATTAATACAGATTCCAGATTAAGTTCGCGTTGTTTGACAGAGCTGTTTTCATGCTCTTATACTGCAATAGAAAAACAATTTCATGGTTTGAGAAAGAAGTGGAAATTATCCGTTGAGCTAACACCCTTTCAATTTTAGGGAAGAGCTAATGTGTGCTTGGAGCTACTGAATTTCCATCGTACCCAACGTGAGGTTAAAGTTTATGGTTACGTTTATGTTAATTTTTAGCGTAAACACCAGTAGCTAGGAGCTGGAGAAAAAGATGTACCTAGACCGAAATATAATATTGGTCAAAAGATATTTGAGTGCATGGTGGGGTATAAATGAAGTTATTCACTGGGAACTCTTTCAAGCTAAAAGTATAATTGCAGCTCAGATTTATTGGGAACATTTGAGGAAAGTCATCGCTAAACTTTCTTTAAATAAAAGCAAAGTTTATTTTTACGTGACAATGCTCGGCCTCACGTAGCAAAACTTCTTTCACTTGGATGGAGTATGCTACTTCACACATCGTACTCTCTAGATCTTTCGCCATCTAATTACTATCCGTTTCGCTCTCTGTCTACTAATTTACGTGATAGAAAATTTAAAGACGAAAGCCATATTAAAATCAAACTTATTAATTTTTCAGTCGAGGGCCCAACGATTTCTACAAGGATTGATTTAGCACTACCTACATGTTGCAGACAAGTGTTATATGTCGACCGTGCTTATATAATTAACGATTCATTTTATTGAATACATATAAAAAATTTAAAAGTTTGTGTAGAGAGATAGAGGGTTTATAAGTTGCGAATCTAATACACACATATATATATATATATATATATATATATATATATATATATGTGTGTGTGTGTGAGCAGTACAGGATGAAATAAATTATTACCTTTTATACTAATCTAAAATCTAACATGTTACCAGTATATAAAATGCTAATCTAAATCCCGTAATCAACTTAATTACCGTTAAAGTTGAAGGGAATATGTATACGCTACTAAAGGTGACATTCAATAAATGTTAGGACGAAAGCTCGACTGCTGCTGCTGCATTTTTCACATTTTTGCGGCGGGGCTCTAACCCGAAATACCTGAATTTCCTTTACTTAAGAATCTTTTGATGAAAAAGCTGCAATTAAATGAATTTAGCTTTTCCTACGATTGTAGTAATAAATTTTGCTCGTATTTCTCAAATTCTACATATTTTTGGGACAATATTATTGCACAAGTTTTTCTCTTTTATATTTCTTATACCAATGTGAGAAATAATATAAACATGAACATATTTGATGAGGTTATTTTTCAATATTTACGAAGTAATGACTTTGTATTAATATTCTTTTTATTAAAATCATTTTGATTGCATTACAAATACTACTGCTGAATAGTCCTCTAGAAAAAGTAAAAAGACGCATTATGATCTTTGTACCAATTCCAGAGAAAAAAATGGTAAAAACACAGTGCCTCTTAATTCACACGTTAATTTTCAATGTTTATTTTCCTATCATTCCTTTGTATAACAGAACAAAGTAAAAACATTATCCCGGAGAGGACGCTGATTTACTCAGTTGTTTCTTCAGTAGCAGAATACATTCTCGTAAAAGTGTAATGCTGCTGATATATAAAAGAATTGATATTAAAAAGAAAAAAGAAAGACCTAATATATCATTTTTTAATGAATAGTTTGTATGTTAGTACGGTCATTGGTAAAACACCTAAACTTGTTTTGACTTCATTGGATTATATTAAGATAAGATTGCTCAATACACTCCCAAAACTGAATACCATATGTCCAAATCGGTATGATGATAGATAGGTGAATAAGTGACTTGGCGTTATAATTTTCTCTTTACAAGTCTAATATAGTGTTATATATATCGCATTCTAATATAGTATTAAATTTGATGAATTTAGGAGAAAAGCTCTAACTCAGCCATCTACACTCTCAAGCAAGCTCTGCAAGAATTTAATCCTTATCCCAATACTCTACATGGTAAATTTTTAAAGAGAAACTTCACTCTGTTGAAACCGACTTAATGATATATAAAAGAAATTTGTTATTTCTCAATGATTAAAATTAATTGACACATCGAAAAGGAGAATTAATTTACTGTTAACATGTTGATACACTTAAATACAGAAATAAATACGGAAAATTAAACGTAGGCTCATAAATGTCGAAGGCCCTTTAAACAGCCCATTTATGGGAGGAAGCGCTTCTACCATTTTTTGCCGAGGAAACGAGTTACCGCAAAGATAAAAGTTAAAATCGCGACGTCTTACGACGCCCTGTATCAATTTCGCCCTTCGTGAAATATGGCGGAGGCGAATGATTGAAACAGCAAACGTGGTACGAAAGCGATGTGTTCCGCTGGATGGGAGCTGATATCGTTTAATGGTCGTATTTTTATTAGCGTTATCGATATTTTCTTCTAATAAATTATGTTGTCGAAAATATGGTATAACATATGACAACTTATTTATGTAATATTATGACATATTTTATTAGCAAAAACACATTTAATTTTGAATCGTTTGGATACCATGTGATGTGTCATTAGGAGAAGTTATAATGTCGTCTATATTTAATTTTAAGAAATAGTATAATTACAACTAATTAAAAGAACATTATTCTCAACTTTAATGTTCACATTACCTAAATTACTTTTCAAACTTTTTTATTATAACAGATATACCACCATTTTCGCATTATATCACTTTTTTTCATATTCCTCTACATAGTTTCTTCTATTTTCTGCGTGAAAGTTGTGGTTAACCTCTCTCAAATATTCACTATATTTGACTTTAATTTTGTAGAAATTCATTATTCACAATTAAATGAAACTATGCTATGTAGTATTATTTCTACTTTCTTTAAGTTCTTTAATACGACCTAGGTCGCTTATCTTTGCTAATAGCCCACCTGAAGATATTGTAATACAACGAAACCTAGGTCGTGGTAAAGAACTTAAAGAAAGTAGAAATAATACTACATCTGTCTCAGATAGATAGCATTTTGTGCTTTTTTGCATTGCAATTGCTATTTTGCTCTGCAAATCAGAATCAGAAAACTGTTTTGTATTAATTTTTTCCATTATAAATAGCGATATACTCAATAAATAAAAGTAAAATGTCAAGAATGTTACGTCCTTTATTACTAGGTCCTGTCATTTTTTAAGTGTTTTTTTTTAATTGTCGCAACGTTGTTAGTACAAGATTTTTTGACGTCAGAATGTAACCAATCTATCGCAAAAAGGACGGAAAATAGGTACTTAGCTAACAACCTAGAGATAGATAGAGGAACGCGATACAATACAAGAAGTGTACGCATGCGTGAAAAGTAAAATGGGGCACAATAAAGGCAATCCTGTTTTGTATGTAATGTATGTCAAAAGTAAACTGTCATCATTTTGCGCGAAAACAAACAAAAATGGCGCTCACTATTGCTATCAGCTGTTTCATACGTTATGTGCCAAAAGTGAAATATAAATATTTTTTGACTTATTAATTGTTTTATTACTAAAGTTACGTATACTTAATCTATTAGAAGACTAACCACACATATATTAAATTTATTTACAAATCCGCAATGAGCCCGCACATATAATTGTCGTAAATATAATTTAAAACAGGAGCAATGCGTTCAGATAGAAAAAGAGAAGACTGACACTATGTTTCATATAATATATACTAGATAATATGTATAGTATGTATGATGATGCATAAGCATGACATATCAGAAAGTTAAAGAATCTTTAGATATGATTTCAGAAATTTCCGAAATAGCTTGTATAAACTCAAGAAATTTTCTTCTTTATAATACCAGATTAGAGTGGAACAACTTGTTATAAATGTTTTTTAGACATTAGTATATGTTTCGATAAGGCCAGGAAGTGAGTTCCATGAAGTCGATATATATTTTTTTCGTCATATTCTGCATACAGAAGTTTTTAAATAATTTTGATAGTCCAATCTAGTTTAACCCCAGAAATGCAGTTCTGTTATTTTCATTTTGTTTCTGAATTCTGTCATCGTTTATGTCACATCTGTATTAACAGTGCACATTTTAATTTATATGGACGATAGAGTAGTTTTTATGTTTAGAAAATATATATTTAGATGCTCCCTTTCACTAGTTTTGCTCCTTTTCATTACTTTCATATCATACGTAACGACTTTGGAAAGCAAGAAATATCGTTGACTCACTTTATCGCCACAGTAAAACCCTTTTCTAAATAACGTTATCTCTAAAAGATTAACGCGGATAATTAATGATACGATATAGTAAGAGTTTTTATATTATAATTTTAAAATAGAATTGTTATAAAAATGGCGTTTATATTCGTACCTATATACATATTGCCTTTCTTATTACACATCCCGCTTATGTGTGTGCTTTATTTAAAAACTAGCGCCCCAGCCTCTCAGTTTTGATGATAGAAATAATGAATATATTTGGCGTTAATTTTGTAGAAATTCATTATTCACAATTAAATGAAACTACGTGATGTAGTATTATTTCTACTTTCTTTAATTTCTTTACCACGACCTAGGTTTCGTTGTATTACAACATCTATATCTTTGCTAATATCCCACCTGAAGATGTTGTAATACAACGAAACCTAGGTCGTGGTAAAGAAATTAAAGATAGTAGAAATAATACTACATCACGTAGTTCAATTTAATTGTGGATAGAAATAATTTTAATTCGAGTAATTTTAAATCTAAATGACATGCCTCTTCATCCGTTCGTCTCTACATATGTACTTATATAAGTACATATACACATGAGGAAATATAATACGTCGCAAGTCTTAATCAATATTGGAGTTCATTTTCTATTTATTGGTGGTAAACTATTAGGATAGAAACATGTCGATTTTTGAAATAATTTGTCGAATATTTTAATTTTATAACTAATTTTATT
This sequence comes from Druceiella hillmani, assembly GCA_039881145.1. NCBI lineage: Eukaryota > Metazoa > Arthropoda > Insecta > Lepidoptera > Hepialidae > Druceiella > Druceiella hillmani. The sequence goes on along the minus strand of JAYKKI010000017.1, from coordinate 35,978,375 downwards.
AACAATATGTGCGAACGATTTTTAAAATGATTACATTAATGCCTTCACAATTAGACGATGCATAATTTTTCTTTTTAACTGTTCAATTTATTATAGTGTTTTACCTTTTTGGCACGTTTTAATCATACATTAGTCGAAGAAGCGACTTTTTCCATCGAATTTAAGAAAATAGGAAAATAAGAAATAAAAATCGACTATTAGGCTTTCAAAGCTTATCTAAAATACAGAAAGAAGAAAATAATATATAATTATGTATATACATACATATATATATATATATATATATATATATATATATATATATATACATATATACATATATGTTATATAAAATGTCCTAACTTAACACAACGCTTACATGAGAGTATATCGTTTTTATCTATCTATGAACATGCAGGTATTAAGCCCGTTTCCTTTTTGATCTCTAAACTCATTACGTTATTCAATCCATGACCACTAAGAACGGTGTGATTCCGCCAGGTACCGTCAGTAATCTCCCCAATTGAGGGCACGGCGATGGCTGCGGCGATGGCGGCACATAAGCTTGGTGCAGCATTCATATGTGTAGTGACTACTGACGGGTATCCGGCACGACTCGTGGCACGCTTCCGCCCACAATGTCCCGTGCTTGCTATCACTCGCCACGTACGCATCGCTAGGCACATGCATATGTGCCGCGGTGTCGTACCGCTACTCTACGATAGTAAGTAATACTAATTTGAAGTACATATATTATCTTTAATTGTAATGTAACAATATTGATGTCACGAATGGAAAGTACCTAAATGGTACATATTATAGAATGAGAGTTGTAGTATGCGATAAAAGGAGTATATACATTATATGAATTTCGTGCTATTGACAAGAAATATTTTATAAGCTTATGTTAAATCTTAAAAATCAAACTAAGACCTAGCTGCATTAATTGAATTCATTAATGATTACATCTATTCGGTAGTAAATGCTGCAAAAACTGATTGAAGACGTTTTTGAGTGTAAGAAGTTTGTCACAAAAAGTCAAATTTATGATACTAATAAGTATTGCACTGAATGCTGAATCCAACATCTTTAATACCTGGATTTTATTTAAGGGCAAACAATTCATTTATAAAATACACCTTCGCGGAAAGTAGTTCTTGTCATTGAATCGCCTAGAATGGGAATCTCAACAAATGATCGAAGGCAAAATAGAATCAATAGGGGTGATCTTATGCAAAACTCAACAAGGTATATTCACAATATCACAAAAAATGAGTTTTTTGCCATTATTACATATATGCTAATTTTTGATGGGCAATATTTGTCAAAATTATTAGAAAAGTACAGTATATCCTGGATGTCTTTGCTGGATCACAATTCACACTAAATCTATTTACAGCTGAAGCTATGATGATTAGCTAAGAATGTTTTGTCCCACAAAAAGTATTTCATTCGTTTTACTTTTTACGTTCTTTCGTTTGGAAAGGTTTTTAAAATCAACACGGTACTTAGTGTGATACCTATAATTGTTTCTAATGTTTGTTTCGTCGTTTGGAAAGTTTTTTACAGGAAAACTAATACGGTACTTGGTTTAACACCTGAAAGTTAATAAATTGAAACACTTTTCAATATAATATTCATCATTATTAAGGTGATTATCATATCAAAAGGGCAACTATAGCAACTATTCCAACTATCCTTCAGAGAAGGATGCCGCAAGTGAAAGTGTCTCTTGTTACGCTGCTTTATTATCATCATCGTTGTTAAAGAGCCAACTGGTAAGATGTTTTTTTTTCAAATGGAATAAGAACTAAAAATCACTGAGTGCAAAATCTGGGCTGTATGCTAATTATCTGGTTGGTTCCAACTAACTGACTGTATGAGATCTTAAGCCACATCATGTTCATCAGCCACGGATGAGCATGATGTAGCTGATCGTTGTCGTGAAGCAGCACTATTCTGCTATGAGTATGCAACATCTTTTCTTTCGAATCGATTTTAGAATCTCATAGTAAAAAGCAACATTTAATTTTCCCATATGACATATTCAATGATACCAAATGACTGACATTTCTACTCTAATGTGGTATGTATATATAGACGTCCATGTCTAATACTTAAAAATGAATTTCCTGAATGCTGTATCTGATTAGAAACTATAATGAATTACCTAAATGTGTTTATTTTCACTTCCGCTGCCCTTTTATAAAGCAGGGATGGAAAATCTGCCCTAGTGACAAATTAAAAAGTTTAATTATGAATAGGTATAATTTAGAAAAATTATATGATATTTTACCTAAGGCTTTTGAGTAACAATAAAATTATGTGGACGCCATTTTTCCATTTTAATAATAAATCGGTTCATACTTTTCAAACACAGATCGCTTTTGTATTACAGATTAGTTTCTTGGTCGCTTGTAATTGTGTTTATAGAACCCAAATAGCATAGCCTAGTACCACATAGGAGTGCATTATTTACGCTTTGTATACAAATAGACGCTAGAGCAAAGTAGACGAAATTTTATTTGCTAATCGACGTTTAAATCTTGAATAGGTATAAACTGTGTTTATTTAAATTTTAATAGAGTTGAATTTTGCGAAAAATTTTTTGACTAATAGACTTGAACCTAAGTTTTTTTTTTAATTCGACTCGAAAAGATTCGATTGATTTCTGAATTTAAAAATAAATTATACCGGAAAACTTTAGGTCGAATTTCTTAAAAAATTCTTGTCTCTCTGAAGGTACGGCGGACCCAGATTTCTAGTGTGACGAGATATGCTCCCAGTGTACCATGTTATTATTTATAAGCAGCAAAAGAAATAGAAACTTACAACCTATCGTAATTGTACTCATGACTGAAATACGTCATCAAAGTCTTAAATAATCTTTGACGAAATAAAAATGTAAAAGTCCTGTTGCTTAAAAATATATTTAGGTAATAATACCTATATGTGTATATAAATACAAACATACATATACGTACATATATATATATATATATATATATATATATATATATATTTATACATTTGTTATTTTTAACATTTTATCTCCAGAAGCATTGAAAAAAGTAATTTTGAGTCATAAGCATCTTTTATTATTTTTAATGGAAAGTCTGTATACGAAGTCTACACCAAATTGTTTTCAGAATTATTCGTTAACATGAATAAAACATCCGTTTACCTTCTTCGGCAAAAATTTAAAAAAGTATTTTCTTGGTAAAAATTTATATTCTAAAATCAAAATATTCATCAAAGGAGACAGACGATTGTGGAAGAATATAATTTTTTTAAAAAGCTCTTATTTTTAGACTACAAATAAAGAATCCCGCGATTCAAATTCAGGAAAGAGTAAATATTAAAATATAATTTATAACCATAATACCAAAAAGGTGTTTTCATAACATCGCATATATTATATTTTTCGTATATCAAGGATTTTTAATAAGAAATAAAACAAAAATGTAACGAGATGTACGAGGGGGTCCTCGTAAATTTTACTAAAATAATCAATACTTATTGCAATTTTTTTTATTTTTAGCCGTTGTCTAAGTTTGACTAAAAATTATACTCTCCCCTGAAATTTGGTACCAAGAATGTCTTGTTCATTCTTTGCGTTATTGGCTTGGGTTTTTTCTTGTAATTTCATGGATGGTATGTTACATCTATGTACAGACAATACAATGAGACACAGTCGGAAATTGTTTGATCTTACTGGTTCGGAGTTAAGTAGAAATATAATATACAAGTGATTTAAAAATTATTATGAATAATGTGTTTTTATACAAGATTTCCAATTCGACGGACTGACGATTTAAATAAAACTGTTAAAGAGCTTATTTTTTCATTTTCACTATTTATGAGTGTCATTTTTATTATTGTAGGACCATATGGAATTTTGCTCATTTTTTTATCTTTCTCACATTCTATATGTTTTTTTCTTTTAAAATTTTCCATTATGTTATTATTCCATTTGTCCCAATAATCATGTGTAATCCGACAATATGTTATATTAATACCCTATAACCTTTACACCAAATACCAGTTTAGCGTGGTGGTTTACCTATTGCAAACTTTGCAAACTGTCAAGAGTCAAAATGAAATGCCATTTAGCCGTTTCAAAATACCTAGTTTTTTAAACACGCGTACGTAGTAATTAACTACAAATTATTTTGTTTGTTTGAGAATGTATTTACACTTATCTAAATTTGATGTTCCATTTCCGTGTTAAGTACCTTCCACGTACTTACCACACTTTCGCACCCGAGGACAATAATTTTGACTTAAATTATCTACGCTGTGCGTCTGGTATTCGAATTTTGCTCCCTTCTAAAATGAGTTAATACGCTTTGTTCCATATTTATCGATATTGTTGGAGAAGTATCACCTGATATCACTGAAATGATAGGTTTATTCTCCTGTGTTGCATTGGTAATAAATAGATTTGATTGTCGGACAATGTTCGATGTACATTTTTAGGGCTGTTATAAGAGCATATGGCACATACTAATATCATCTCCCATCAGCACTAAAAACGACATAATCGTGATTCCACTTACTCTATATTACAAATAACAAATCATTTAAGGGGCGAAAATGGGTGTTTGGTTTCGCAAAATACTCAATAACTACCAAAGTTAAACATTATATTAAGATACCAGGGCATAGAATGGCCTTTGTACTACGTTGTTGTACGATATTTTTTCTAAATTATGTTCCAAACTTTAAAAAAAACAATCTCAAAGTAACCTCTTTTACCAAAAAGGCTCTCCGCTGTTTCGCATATTAGAACAAAATTATAAAGATATATCGATTTTCATTTCACTGCGCCTATTCTAAATTAATGAAGCTACATTCTTGTACATGGGATTTAACTATGACATAAATATGAAGCCTTTGGTATTAGGTCAAAGTTGCCGAATTTTTACGGCATTCCGCGCGCAAATGTTTCATACTAGCTTCTATGAAAATAAAAACGATTACTATCTCCGGCGCTCGTGCATATTTTGAATTCAGTACAGTTTGCGCTTGCAAACAGTTAGGACGTGGGATCTGGTCGCTCTTCGTCAGCTTGTGCCATAGATTTATAACGCGTACACGGCTTGTACATAGTATAAGTTTTATGTTGTATGTTACAATAAAATGCAAATTACGCCTAAATAATTGTAACATAATATTTCTATGATACATTTGATAATATTTTGTGCCGCTTTGTAACTGAGTGGATGAATTTGTTGTTATTTTGTATATTTTCAGATAATAATAGGAAAACATAAGATTTCTTACAAACGTCCGGTATTGAGAGCAAAAATTTAAAAAAAATACGAGTCCTGAACGAAAGTTTTGTAGAAATTTTATAGTAGGCGTAATATAGAATTATTGAATATACTCGTATTTTAGACGTATTAAATCAATATTTTGCTTTTACTGAGTATTGCAGATTACTGAGTATTTATATTACGGAGATACATTTTATTATTTCATTGTATGCGTAAAAATGTATAATTTTTTTTAAATATTAAAAGTATAAATTTTTTAGATCCATCTGTAAGTACAATATTGTATTTGATTGTATTTTATTATTATGCCTTTAAGTGTTTTATCAAAATTTCAAAAAGAAATTACTTGTTACTCTGAGTTGGTATGTTTGTATTTTACGGCCATTTATCGTGGGAATGCTGATTTGGAAAGCTGATATAAAATTTCACATCGTTATAGCTTCTAGCAGACGCAGATATAAAATATACAAACTACAAACTATAAAAACAACAATATAAAATATAAAAAACTACAATTTGTAGAGTGAGGGAGCAAATGAAGCGTCAAAAATTGTTTTTATGATGCTCATTATGCGAGATATAAAATGAAAGTCGGTAAAATAGGAGTTCAAAAATATTAATGTTTTTGATGGGGTTAAAATATATTAATATTTTTTTTAAAAGCAAATTTTTATTAAAAGTCATAGAAACTATTATTCCAGGGCTTGAAAATTATTCTATCTCACATTTTGAAATTTTTTATTAGTAAAATAATCGTCATAATTGTTACAGGAACCATGCTATAGATGAAATTAAAAATAATTTTGCAGGAGGTAATGTTGAAACAGAAAGGATATGTACTTGGGCAGGAAATGTACGTCTGATTTAATACTTCCGAGTTAACTTAAAATGTTTGCGTGTTACATTTCACCCCTAATATAATCAAGCCTACTAATTTCATATGATAGTTCCAGGTCTAGTCAGCGCATAGCGAATCCAATGATAATCTTGTGTGTTAATTTACAAATATATATATATATATATATATATATATATATATATATATATATATATATATATATATATATATATATATATATGTACATATATATATACATATATACATATGTGTGTGTGTGCGTGCGTGCATGCATGCGTATGCTGTTTGCGGGTTTGATATTTTGGCCGTAATTCCGACTCTGTAAAGTGTCTATTGTAATTCGATATCACCGAAATTTGTAACATTTAAAGCCAACTAATTTAAAAATTGTTATTTGAGCTCTTGATTGCACACCTAGATTTTAATATATTTGATATACATGTATTTAGATATACATGTACATAGATTTGATATACATGTGGTATGTAATTATAAAATATTACAGATTTATCACTTTATATTGGGTAAAATTAAAAAATTACTGAAATAATCTTTTAATAAATTACTACATATTAAGACGCTTGATATCCGACTGGTTCACGAAACATCGTAATGGAGACATTATATAGGCTTTTTCATTTTTAATACTTTTTTGAAGTGATTTTATTATAAACCTTTATAGGTTTTTTTTTTCTTATTTACAAACAAATTTTTAAGTTTTCATACGTAGTTTTATTATTTTAACATTACTTCGTGTTATATAATATTAATTTATATTAGATGTCTCTAAGACTTCGTTTGCGTGTAATTAGGATTTTTTTTTCTTTTGATATGTTGCTCATGGGTATATAATACTAGCACAAAAATTTGAAAAAAAGTTTTTCTGGCTTCTATTATCATTTCTATACGCTAAATTAATCACTGCTTTAAAATATTTTCAATGTATAAAATTCGCTCTGTTATAATTTTATTACTTGTATCAATAACTTTTATGCTGCTATATTTCTACAATATACAGCAAGAATTCATCAATAATTATACGAAACAATTGGTAAATTTTAGTTTTTTTCATTTTTAATGCTTAAATATTATGATTTGCAAAGAAAAAAGAATTTTCAATTTTTTTATCATAATTTGCACATTTTTTTAGGGATTTTATTTTTATCTTAGTCTATGCTTGCCATACTAATTTACAAAAAGATTATACATAAAAATAGTTACACAAAATATGTGCAACATTTTTTTCATTTTGGAATTCCTTAAATTCAGTCAAAAACCAATCTAAACCATATCCAAGGTTAAATCGCATTCCGTATCAAGATATTTACAAAAACATTATAAAAGAGAAATCATGCTCGGAAATACTTTAATAATTACTCTAAAAAACGTCTCAATCGATCCCACTGTGCCGAGCGTGTTCGTGTAACACACACTACTAAGAGTCACACAGCACCGCCGGGGGTGGCGCGCGCGCGTGTGGGCTAGTGTAAAACGAAATATTTAATCGCATACATCGACCCTTAACGGAAACCAAATAACAAATATCACAAATAACAAATCATTTAGCAGCGACCCGCATTAAAGCAATCAACTGTTATGTCAAAACTAATCTTTCAAAATATTCTAACCAGAAGAAATGTGTGAGGCTTGCCACAAAATGATCCATACAAATTTAATGTGAAATAAGCTTTTAAAATTAATATTATATTATTAATAAGAAGCGAAAAATAATTTATCTGATCTGCAAATGAAAAAATATCATATTAATAGTTATTTCGAAGTTTATTTTAAAAATCCTTAATCATTTTTTTTCTATCTTTAATATTTGAGGGAATAATGAACGGATGTTCAAGATTTTTAAATGGGAACAATTTTGATTTACGAAATGTAAATAAAATTGAACTTTAAAATAATTTCAATATTCTTTTCTTTTTTATCCTTTTTATGTAAAACTAGGCAAATGAAAGGGATAATTAGACAATTGAAATTCACTATCGATCGCTAAGAAGAGTATAATCATGCAATATTGCCACGTTTCTTACGTATATCGGAACAAATTTAAGTCCCAAAGTTATATCACACACACATATATATATATATATATATATATAATTGTCCCACAGTCTAAATGACTTGACGACTTGTGAATAACAACCCATCAATAGTATTATCTCAGTCTTAGATTTGGCACGACCTCCTCACCTGAAGTCCTTTAAAATATAATATGGCACTTGCTAGCGGTTACTTTATCTAACGTGCTTTTCATTGTATCCAGAGAAACTAGACTCAGACTGGGCGAAGGATATCAGCAAGCGTATCAACTTCTGCTTGCAATTTGGATTCGACCGTGGCTTCCTCAAGCCGGGCGACCCAGTCATCGTGGTGAACGCTTCGCGGCAAAACAACGGCGTCGTTAACACATTACGGATCGTGCACGCGCGTGAGATGGAGCCGGGCGAACATTTGGCTCTGGGCATAAAGCCTCTCAACGAACATTAGGAGTCTTGAGCAATTCATATTGGTGTTTTCTACGTTTTTAAGTTATTTCCAAATAAATCGTTTCCCATTTGTCTCAGTTGTCAATTATTGGAGCGGACTTGTGGAGATTGTAAAATATTCAACGTATTTGTGGCATTTAAAATATTGTATGTCTCCTTACTCATAATTTTTTCCAACAATTGTTTTCTATGTGATTTTGCCTTACGTTTTATCCTTAAAAGGCTTAGTTTGCTATGGACGCAAGGAACTGAAAAGCACATGTAATTAACATGCCTCCTATACATACGAGATCTTGCGCATATCGTAAGAATGGCTTTTATTAACCTATTTATATTTTTTTGTAAGTAAACCGCTAGCAGGTTACTTCACAAAAATAAATGAAATAGATATAAAATTAAATAGTCATAGACAATAAAATTTTATGTAAAAGTTTTGACAAATTTCCGACAACACAAAATACAATTATTTATAAATTATTATAGTAAGTTTAGCAAATCTCAGAAAAAAATCTCAGAAAAAAAACACCAAAAAAAGCGCGATTGCTTTTATTCAAGAGATCTGTATGTAAAAAATATTTATGTTAAATATATTCGATATTATATTTACTATATCTTTTATTCGATTTATTTTTACGATTTGCCGCGATGATGTAACGGAATTACAATAAAACAAGACGATATTATATGTAACACAAATAATTTATGATTCCCACTCTCCATTTCATACGTTTTAGCGGCAAGTTAGGTTTTCATACAGTGTGAATTCAATACACTCTTCATTACCTATTCTTACCTCCAGGCTTCTAATAATATCGGAAAAGCCACACGCATGCACGCACGCACGCACATACGCACTCATGCACGCACGCATGACAAAATTAATGTTATTCGTACGATAAACGGACGACTAAATTAATTCTATTCGTCCCATAATTTATTAAGTAACAATTAATTTTACTTTTAATATTTTAAAAATGAATCCGGTTTTATATTCAATAGGATAATTAGATCAAATTAGTTTTGAGTATCAGACATTTGCATAATGCTGGAAAAAAACAAAAAAGGGAAAGCTATGTTTGGTCGTTATTCTGGGCTAATCCACTGTCGCCTGTGTTCTTCGGCACATAAATGAAGATAATGTTTCTCGAAAAATCACGTGTTAGTTCGAAAAAATCGAGAGTAGTGTCGATTATTGCTCTTCGGGTCTTGACAGCTATCCACGCTGAGCTCTTACGCGCATTTTCAAGCTTTACCGTGCTACGCTGCAAAATATTTCTACTCAAGGTCTATCAATTAAACTCTTTTTTAATAAATTTATCCTAGTTATCGTATACGTGTTTTTAAATTATACTGCACAGTTATTGCTAAGCAAATAGATTTTATTTAGGATTGCTTTAATATTTTGAAATATCTTTTGCAAGAAAAGATAAACCATGTATTTGCTGTAACTTAAATCATCGCTGACCACAAGAAGTGATCTAGTTTTTTTGCACTGCAGATACAGCAAGTGAACAGTGTTACTTGGCGATTGACATGCTGTTTGTATGTTTGGTCTTGGTTTACTAGCCCATCATTTTTGGCAAAATCTATTCATACAATCGCCACGTCTCCCTCAATCTTCTTTTTTAAGCTTTTCAAAAGCTGGCTATACATTTTTATTAAAAAAGTAAAGCTTGAACTTTATAGCGGCTTGAACTTTATAGTGTATTCCTGTAATTAAATAATTTTTTCAATTCGATTTGGTCTTTGTTTCTCAAATATCCAATTTTTTCAACTTACTGGGAGGTTTGAGTTCAACAAGACATCCCAACCACTTGATTTTTGTAAATTGCAATCATTAGACATACATTCTTTGTTTTCTATACCGCATGATATTTTAGTTAGCAGTTCCCTATGAGCTTTTGTATAACCTAATAATTCTTTTAAAATGGCCGATAAAAGATTTATATAATTCACGTGTGCCGTACACACGCACACATTATTAGGAGAATGACTTATTGACAATATGTGAATAGGTTTTTCGTGAAAGAAAAGCGATCTTCCAAGAAATGATTCAGAGTGAATGGTTTCATAAATACCATAAGTTGCATAAGACATCGTGAGAATCACTGTCCGCTTTTGCATTTGTAACCTAATTTTCTTGCTTGTTTTATCGGATATTTCATCTTTCGACCTGGGCATTTGCCAGTTTATATCATCCATTTGGTTGAAGTAATGAATCTGTGTTTTAAGATTTTCAGTCAGCTTTCATGGCTCAAAGGAGAGGATAAAAGTTTTTTAGACTCCACTATATCGTAACCTGAAGCTATTTTATTTATGACAGCCAATGCTTTCCTGGGAATCTTGGGAAAATTCCTTTTTACCCTTACAACAGCCTCGTCTAATATACGTTAGCTTTTAAAAGAAGTCTCTACTTCTTTTTTACTCTGTTCTTTAAGTCGTAGCCTATGTGATTTAAACTCTCTTTTTTAATATTTATACTGTTTTTAATTTTTATCCTACTATATGTTTCCAAAATATTTTTTCTCTTTTTTCTTCGGTTGTCATCACATTCTCTTTCACGTTGGAGATATTCGCGTTGGGGATGTTCGCGATGGGGATATTCGCGATGAGAGCGATATCTCTGTGAACGAGACTTGTTGTATTATTTTGGTTCTATCTTGAAAGATTGTTCAATAAAAAACACAAAATAATAAGAATAAATGATAAATTCGGAACAAATGCGGTTTGATACTAGGAATAGTTTGACAACTTCTTTGATATTATATGAAAGAATACACATTAAGAACGACATACTTAAAAGACAATTCTGCAGCTGACCATTTTATACAATACAAAAATTAATTTGAAAAAAATACAAGAGATATGTTTTTGTTTATGTTATTAATATGCTTGTAAAAAATATAATTTCTAACAATGACGTTAAATAGATAGATTTTCAATCGTGAGTGTGATATTTTTAATCATCTTTAAATTGATAAATATAAACTGCATTGGCCATTACTATAAAAGCATAATTATGATAATTAATCTTAAAAATATAAATTTGTAATATACTACGTATAAAAAATACAAATGATACATGTAACAAAAATAATTCCCGGCCGTAACTAACATATTAGAAATTTTTTATAATAAATAACTTCAATAAAACGTGCATTTTTGTAAAAAAAAATTGTTATGAATATTTCGAAAAAGAAGCAAAAGTTTAGCTCAGCCCAGCCTAGACCAGTCCAGCCCATCCCAGCTCAACCCAGCCTAGACCAGCGTAAACAAGCCCAGTCCAGCCCAGCTCAGCCCTGAACTGGGTTGAGCTAAATTTAAAGAATCAACTGTTATCAACATTATAATTTTTATAGCTAATTAAATTAATAATAAAATTATAAAAATGAGAAAATAATATGAGAATTTAAAATATATTTCAAAATTCATAGTAATAAAATTAATTTTAATTTGCATAGTAATAAAAGAAAAAGTGAAATACCTGGAAAAATAGGGTTTAAACATATTCCATCGCAAATGAAATCATAAGGTACAACATTTTTCACATTGATTTTTTTTATACAAAATAAATAATCATCAGCTGCAGAATTTCTTTCTAGGTATGTAGTTTTTAGTGTGTATACTTTCATATGATTTGAAAGTAATTATCGAAAAGTTCCTGGTTGTATAGTACATATGTTCCCAATATTATTTTCAAATATGTCGTTTTTAACAAATATCCTTTCTTCTGACATCAAAAAAAATTTAAAAATGTTCCCGGTATTAAACCGCATTTATTCGGTATAAATTAATGAAGATACAAAAGAACGTACTATAACTTAAATTCATTACAAGGAACACCACAATGTGTGGAGTTAAAACTGTAACACCCACGACACAAATCTTTGACGCGGTGTTACAATTTTGAAGACTTCATAATTTCCATTTAAATAATGAAATAATACTTCTAATCAAAGATATTTATGTACACGTTGTACACCAAATGACAGAGAAATTTAAACTGGAATGGCGCCTAAGCTATTTTAAGTGTCGCCAGGCGTTAGCGCTAAATGATAATTAACAAAACAATAAAATGAAGAAAACAAAGTTTTTGGTCACAAAAATTACTTTTTTTAATAATTTCAGCCTTTTTATTTATGCTTACACTGAATAATGAAAAACATCATTATATTTGAAAAAATGGGTAAGGCGGGGAGTCATTCAAAATAGGATTATGCAATATTTTATTTTATTTTCTTAATTTTTCCTGTTTTTCCTATAATCTGATGAAAAATTTACTTTATACCTCTGATAACTGAAAAATTAAAATTTGTGTTATTATAATATTTGAAAAATTTAATTCGTCCAAAGAATTAAAAAATGAAGGTTTTGGTTATCAAGAATCTCTATTTTGTTACAAAAAAATTAAAAAAAATTTAAAATATATTTTAAGTTGTTAACCTAACAACTAGGTGATGAAATACTTTTTTTTTACATACGTGTAATAGGTTTTTTGCAAAAATTTTACTTAAACTGCTAGTTAAATTAAATGCAACTTTGAAACTTAAATTTAGAAATCTGTTTCAGACCCATTTTTAAAGGTAAACCAGATTTTATACCGATCGTGTTTGCATCATTCAGATTTTAAGGAAATGTTATTCGTACTAAAATACAATAAATTATATATATATATATATATATATATATATATATATATATATATATATATATATATATATATATATATATATATATATATATATATATATATTACGAAAATAACATAAAATTTTAATATATCGGACGAATACCGGACAACGACTAACAACCAATACCAAAAAGCCATATCATGAAAGTATAAAGACATTTAACTAAACGTCATTTTGTTAAACCAAGTTTATAAAATATATTTTATTATTTGATAGTTTTATAGACAGCATTATTAGTAAAAATGGTTTGGCCGACTGATCACCGTCAGGATGGGGTAAATCAATGTTTATTTGCCTCTTAGATCTAAGTTATGTTAGCGATAAGTCTTTTTTCAGTTCCAGGAAAAACTATCCTCTCAATGAAATTTTCACGTAAGATTTATGCATTTAACAAAAATATTAACTGCTCATAATTATGTTACTGTATAAATTTGTTTAAAAAGTGTTTTCCGTAAAACTGAGTTTTCCTAATGAGCAATTTTTTTCGGAACAAATACAGTTTAACAGCAACGATATTTTGACAATTTTTTGATATGATATGAAAGATATTTATAAACGACGTATTCAAAAAATATGCATCGCGATTATTTACTATAAAACAATTGATTTGTAAAAATTAACGGAATCATGGAAAATATTTTCAAATTTGTATATTTCTAGCTATTTTTTACTTACTTGACAATTAATTTATCATTAAGCATTATATACTTAACTATAAACATGAATTAATGCAATTAAACAATCACACGACGCAATAGGTTTATATTTTTGGAATACATCCTTTTTGGTGTGTGTTCTTTCATTTCTAAAAAGGGCTATAAACATTTCTTCAGAAACCATTTGACGTGGAAACTTAAAGTTTCCTAAACCATTTCGTATAATGACCCACATAAGCACTTTTTCGTATGATACTAAAGTAATATCCTCATACCTCAACGCGCTCAAGAATATTTATACAGAAAGTTTTGAGTGGACAAATAAAGTACCCTAAAATAATTTTGTTTATTCTATTTACCATACTTTGTGGGATATCATTTGAAAAACCAAGTAATAAAAATACCAAATAATTTTTTTAAATTTTATATAAGATAACTTTGCGTATATTTTTGAAAATGTCGACAAAAAATAAGTTTCTTCGCAAATCTCCTAAACTGCTACAGTCAAATTAAAACAACGTTACTAAGAATATGCAACATTACTACCAAAGTTTGCACGAAAACTACGCTAGAAATTTTTAGAAATTTGCTGTAACTTTACGCCTATTAAGTATATCCTAGCATATACTTAATATACTACGTAATATACTGAGCATCGTATAGAATAATATTATTTTCTGGAAACAGTTTAATAACAATAGTATTACACTTTTAATATTACAATTCACCCCTTTACACTTAATGATTACTTCTACATAAATGTACACGGAACGCTCGTAGTACGTCTCTTACGTAACAGATTTATTTTCACACAGTGCACTACGATCGTGCCATCACCGACAAAGGTTGTGACCAAACTCGAGCATTTGAATAAGCTCCAACTAAACATGCCGTCCGCATGCACACGTCTTACCGCAATCATGGCCACTGTAAGTGAGTAAAATTAAATATTTTGGCAGAATAAGTTGTTGATTTATTTAACATTGAAAAAAAATATTCTTTTTCTACTTATTTAATTTGGTATCACATCGATAAGACTTTCTTTTTTTTTCTTAAGCTCAGTTTGCAAATTATGATACAGTAATAAAATATATTGCCAATTCTAAAGTAAATTGTATTACACTAAATTATTTTATTTTATTTTTTAACGTATAAAATTTAGTACGTATGGTGGACTTATTGCTAAGAGAGCAATGTTTCACAGTCGACGAGAATACTATTAAAATGATAAATTGTATCGTGGTAGACTGTAATCACACACCACTTAGTCAATAAACGGCGTATTTGAATATTTTTAAAGAATTTAACTTGCAATCATCAGTGGAGTGCGAGGAACCAAGTGACCGCTGTGGGGAAACCTATAAGGCTCTTATTCGGCAGTAGAGAATGACATAAACATTTGATAAAAAAGGTCTTGTGTTTAACCTTTCTCAGTATCGTTATCGATGTGATAGTGTATTATATGTTATCGGAAATTTAGGAGTTTTATAAGTATTCTAAAATACATATTTAGCAGCATTTAAGTAGAACCTGTATTCACGCTTATTGTTTACATTTTTAAAACTAAGCACTGTATTTGTTACAAAATTAACAGAGTAATTTTTAAAGGAAGTTACTGAATTAACATTATTAAATTTTTCCTTCATAATATAATTAAAAATTAAAGTAAAAAAAATTATAAATTAAATAACTATTGTTCTTTAAAATTGATTAAGGGGCTGATTTCGCAAAAAGACGAAAATGGGTGTTTGGTTTTGCACAATATTCAATGACTACAAAAGTTACACGTTATATTAAAATACCAGGGCATGTAATGACTTTTGTACTACGTTCTTGTATGATATTTTTTCTAAATTATAATTCAAATTTAGAAAAAAATATCTCAAAGTAAACTCGTTTTCCAAAAAGGCCCTCCGCTGTTTCGCATATTAAAACAAAATTATAAAGGTATATCGATTTTCAATAAACTATGTCTATGCCTAATTAATGTAGCTACATTCTTTACTTCCTAATTAGTTAAATGTAGCTATATTCTTTCTTTTACATGGATTTAACTATGACATAAATATAAACTCTTTGCTATTAGGTCAAAATTGCCGAATTTTTACGGCACTCCGCGCGCGAATGTTCTATACTAGCTTCAATGAAAATAAAAACGATTATTACCTCCAGCGCTCACGCATATTTTGAATTCAGTGCCGTTTGCGCTTGCAAGCAGTAAGGACGTGTGATCTGGTCGCTCTTCGTCAGCTTGTGCCATAGTTTTATAACGCGTACACGGCTTGTACACAGTGTAAGTTTTATGTTGTATGTAACGATAAAATGCAAATTAAGTATAAATGATTGTTACATAATATCTCTATGATACATTTGAATGCAAGATGAGAAACATATTAAATCTTGTTTCTTCTTGCCACTTTTTTTCTTATTTAATGTATGTAAATTTTTCAAGTGAAATAAATATATTAGAAAATTTAGGACATATGGTATTATTAAAAATATCTTAGTATAAAGTAAAATTTTGAAACGTAGATATGATATACATGTGGAATGTAATTATAAAATATTATAGATATCACTTTATATTGGGTAAACTTGAAAAAATACTGAAATAATCTTTTAATAAATTATTACATATTAAGACGCTTGTTATCCGACTGGTTCACAGAACATCTAATGGAGATATTATAAGGGCTTTTTGAATTTTTAATAATTTTTAAAATATTTTTATTACTTGGTTTTTATCTTTATTTTTCTACCAAATAAATTTTTAGGTTTTCTTTCATATTTAGTTTCATTACTTTGACATTACTTCGTATTGTATAACATTAATTTATACTAGATGTCCCTAAGACTTCATTTGTGTGTAATTAGGATTTTATTTTATAAGTTGCTCATGGGTATATAATATTACCACATAAATTCTAAAGAAAGTTTTTCTGGCTTCTATTGTCATTCTATATGCTATATTAATCATTCTTTTAAAATATTTTCAATGTATAAAATTGGCTCTATTATAATTTATTACTTGTATTGATATGTTTTATGCTGCTTTATATATATATACAAGCGGAAGTCAATAAATAAATGTACGGAAAAATGGGTCAATTTTGTTTTTTTTCATATTTAGTGCCTAAATATTTTAATTATTTTTTAACAAAATGATATGATGAATTATATGAATTATATTGCAGTTATTTGGCTCAATTGTAGGATTTTTTTAGGGATTTTACTCTTATCTTAGTCTATGCTTGCAATTTACATAAAGATTATATTGAATATATTTGGCGTTAATTTTGTAGGAATTCATTATTCACAATTAAATGAAACTACCTGATGTAGTATTATTTCTACTTTCTTTGATTTCTGTACCACGACCTAGGTTACGTTGTATTACTACATCTTCAGGTGGGATATTAGCAAAGATATCTTTGCTAATATAATCTTTGCTAATATCCCGCCTGAAGATGTTGTAATACAACGAAACCTAGGTCGTGGTAAAGAAATCAAAGAAAGTAGAAATAATACTAGATCAAGTAGTTTCATTTAATTGTGAATAATGATTATACATAAAAAATAGTTACACAAAGTATGTGCAACATTTTTTTCATTTTTTATTCTCCAAATTCAGTCAACAAACATCCTAAACCATTTCCAAGGTTCAATCATATCCCGTATCAAGAGATTTACAAAGAGAACAGAGAAATCATGCTCAGATTTACTTTAATAATCGATATAATTTAGAAATTGTCTCAATCGATTCCATTGTGCCGAGCGTGTCGTGTAACGCATACTAATAAGAGTCACACAGCACCGCCAGAAACGAAATATTTCATCGCTTACACCCGACCCTTAATTACATACATACATACGTCCGATTACATTTATGCTATTTGCCTGTTTTGTTAAATACACCAATTGCAAATCGATATTTTTTATATCACTGTTTTCACTAAGTTTATGATATGGATTCGTACTTTTATGATCAAAGTAGTCCCTCCAGATATAAAGAACAACACTGCGTTTGTAAGCGTATTTAAACAAGGGCTAATAACCTGAGTAGGTTAAAAAGGCATTTAATAAAAACAAAATCATCATCTTCAGTAGAAATAACAATGTCCAAATTTATTTGATTTTTTTTAGTTACCTGTTGGATAAATGAAAAACCCATAAAAAGTCCTTTACGTGGTTTCTTAGAAATACACACATATATATAATTGTCAAATGTGTTGAAATATAATTATAACAACGACTCATGTAACCCGCAAAGAAAATACACTGCAAGGTAGAAGAATGTGTAAAACTTTGCCTGATTAAGGCTGGAGCACACCAGATGCGTTTCATGTGCGGCACAGCACGTCTGCAACGAGTATAGTCAAATGTGAACCAGCCTGCTGACGCGCCATGCTACACTGCAACCCGCTGCGCTGAACACGCAATGTCCTTATGGCAGCCATTGGCAAACACGAGGACAACGTGTCTAGTATTTCTGAAGAGAGATAGTTGGAAAGCAACTCATCTGGCGAAGGACTGCTGCTTCTAACTACTGGACAATTATCAGAAAAGAAAAAACTGGTCATGCACCGCAACGTACATAAAAGAAGGCACAAGAGCAGTCTGTACCGAGACCTGGAATCGTTTAAAAACCAGTTTTACTGGATTCCTCATACGTGTCGACACATTTTACACGAATTAGTTAAACCTCGAATATTGAATTTTTGTAGCTTTCCGTGGCTACCGTGCGTGTGTTTGGTCTGACATCTCACACACTGTTTTTAATATTAGAAACGCTGCTGTAATGCAGACGTGCAGCATATGCATTCAGTTTAACCCAACTATTAGGCAAAAAGTGTTTTGAAACCTTTCGGAAGTTATAGAATAAGAGAAAAGGTATTTCAATGTAGCGTGGTCTTGTTGTTTTATATTCCGTCGTGGTAAAAGGTAATTCAATTGCAATATATTGATTGATACTTATATCCCATATTTATTGAATCACAAATTTGTTCACCCTTATTTTCTTATGAATTTTATTACATCGTAATATTTATATAAAACTGTATCGAAAATTAATCTAGCATTATACACCTTAACATTTGTTCAGGTCCCGCGACTTGCGAGCCCTCAATACTGGAGGGTATGATGGCAGCAGGCATGAATATGGTACGAATCAATGCATCGTATGATACTATGGAGAAACGCATTGAGATGTTTAAGAGCCTTCGAAATGCGGCGCGCTCTTATAGTCAGAAGATTGGCTACATCTACTCACTCACCATTGCTTTAGATCTTTGCGGACCCGTCATCCGAACTGGCCAAATTGATTATGTAATTATCATATGGATATCTTTTGTTATAAAAAATATATTTACTTGACAAATGATCGATCCGTTGTGTAGATGTATATAGTTATATTAATTATCTATTACATTAACTACTACATTAACTCTGTTCTACCTATACAGATCTCGTCATCATATTCTACTACATGCAAGTAGGTAGCAACAATGGTATGACACATCGGTTCATATTTAGTTCGTCACTTTCCTTATACGGCACTTTATATTCTTTTATCTTTTATTAAAACTAATGGTAAATATGATTCATGCAGTCACCGTGACTTGGTTGAAAATGAACGGATCTTGGAGGTATTCAGAATCTTTAAAAATGAAAGCTAGAAAAAATGATGGTGCTAAATGGCTCATTGAATAGAGGCAATCTTTAATTCTGCTGGATGGAAGCGATTGATTGTAGGTACAAGACGCTATTAGGGATGTTCGAAGGTCTGTACATTTATGTGGTATGAGGCCGGTTGTTATGGGCCCATGGAGATGCTCTGAGTAAACGCGGACAGTGTTGTGCTGTGTCAAGAACCCCACCAATGGTTTCGAATACCCTCTACGTGGTTTTGACTACACTCGTGTTCTTATTACTCCTTTTTAATATATCTTTTTGTAGAGTCACTCATTATTTGCTATTTTCATTCAACAATAATTCATTCTCGGTGACAAAAACTGTCTTAAGAAACCCATTTAAGTGTTTGTAATTCCATGCTTTTTCAATCTATGTTTTTATGTTATTTTTCATAGTATTCATATTGTTCTAGTTACTCTTTATCTAATGGTTGTAGTCTGATAATATTAAAGCTGCAAAAATAAGAGAACACTGGTTTTGAAAATATTCACCTTTTTTGTCTTAAAAATTTTTTATCAAAAATGTATACAATTGTTTGACTTAAAGAGAAGTTGTAGGTACATATTATGTTATATTATAAATGGCACACTCCCAAATTATTTTGTTTTTTACTAAATTTCCAGGTTCCGCAAAAAATTAAATATATTTTGAATAACATCTTCAAGTCCATGTTTTCTTCTATATTTCCATAAAGTATTGCGCAGATACTATAAAATACTTTGCCAATCTATAGTGTAAAAACATTTGCACTCCATTTTCTATTTACTTCTAGTTCGTTTATTACTATGTAATTAAGATATAATTGAAAATTTATTTATTGACTTCTCTGATGATGTATTCCACCTGTTTCACTTACTTAATTACTCAGATTAACGTAATTGAATGTCAGGTGGTGCAGTGTTTCCAGTCCTAAAAACGTTGAGTTTTTTTTATTAGTCAAAAAAGCGATTAATTACACCATTAATTTTTGTAAACGTAAAAAAATTTCTTATCAAATCGACAGGGTCTTGGAGAAAAGTTATATTTAGAAATTGACGATACACTGACCCTGACCACAGATGAAACCTATCGCGAGAAGTGTACCTATAACTACATATACGTGACCTACGCAAACTTTTCTCACAAGGTATACAATCAAAGTAATAAATATTTATTTAATTAAAATAGTTATTATGATTTAACTTGATTTGAGTTGAAGAAATTGAATTAATTTTTTAACGTACAGTATAATTTTTATTACAATAAATTCAACATTCAGATTATGAAAAAGTGTTGGCCACTGAAAGAATTGTTATTTTTCCCTTTGAAAAATAACAAATTTTAAAACCTAGTCACTATAGTATTTTGGTTTAGAATGAATGATAGCCACTGCTTATTTTTTCTACCAAATGACGATTGCCGACACCGCCATTATTCATGGAATAGCCGTTGTAAAAAGTCAACTACATATGTCAATTTCTGTTTCGTAAATTTCGTAGTTTTTATTAAATTACATTTCAACATTTTCGTAACTGCAAAAAAGTGTGATACTTTTATTTCCCAAAAATACAAAAAATATGTCAAAACGTTGGAAGGATTGACATAATTCTGATTAAGGGTGACCGTGTCGCTTCAGTCGGCATTCATAATGATCACGCGATCAACTTCGATAATTTTGAAAAAATGAACATTTTTGTCTTATTAGCTATTATTAAAAACTATTTGATGAGTTCTCTATCTATATATAGATGAGTTTAAAATTAACCGTGCAACATTCAAGATAAAATTATTCAAGAATAAATGTGTCGCAAATTGGGCGCAAAATTTTTTTTCAGTTGAATACAAATTTCCCAAGAGTATCTAAATTATTTTTTTGGATTGATTCAATAATACCAGTCGATTGGTTTTTTTCGAGATATAAAAATAATTTTCACGAAAGGTCAGCTTCTAAATAGTTACCTCATTAATGATGAAAGCTATGCTAACCTTTTAGATAAGGGTTTTCGTGAATAAGGATGGAAAATTATTCACAAAGATATAATTTTCCATCTAGATAGTTAAATATGCAGTGGACTCACAGTTCCATCACGGCGATGGCAAACATTAATGAACTGCGTTGGAGGTTGTTTCTTCCTTCAATTTATTCAGCAAATATGAATTCTTCTCAATCTCGCTTAGTGGAATTGTATCAGATGATGAGGTGATTAATATAGTGGAAATCTATATTGTGTGAATTAAAAGAAACCATACGGAGACTAAATAAAAATTCTGGGAATTGAGATGGAGGAAGATATGTGTCATCAGTCGGAATATTCTTCTTAATTATTTTTAAGGAGAATTAGTCTGTTATCGAATTATTTTTTTCCAAAACCATACTGGCAGTTTTACTTGCTTTTTCTTGTCTCTTCTAACTTATTACTAATAAACATAGGAAAAAATATTATAAAGACCAGAGATATTTCTCTGTAATTATTACAGAATCTCATTTTTATATATTACACATATTTTCATCAATAGCCCTTAGGCATTGTTTTATTATCCGATCCTTTAATTAAATTATAGTTCTACCGTTATTTTCTCGCCATAATGCTCAATAAATTCCGCTGATATATTACTTTCTCCTGGAAACTTGTAAATTTTAATTTTGTATTATTTAAGTTACTTCTCCCTCTGGGAATTTTTATGTAGTCAATTGTTCCTCTTGAATTTCTTCATCTTCTGTCTCTCAGTTTTTCATCATAGATGTTTCCATTATTATATGTTACTTAGTAGTAAATTTAGTATTATCTTTTAGCTTTCATCTCACTTATCGTTATCACCATGAAAATAATTTCAGCTATACATTATTTTATTATATAAAGTAACTTGATATTTTATATAAACTATATCAATACAGCGGTCGTTTATATAACTTAAAAAAAATTCACAAATTTCTATATTTCTAGCATTTTTCCAAATTTAGCTAAACAATACAATATGTGTCTAAATCGATATGTACACATTATTGATTGAACTGATATGATACCTTATAATCTCCGTATGGATTTTTGAATAGAAAACCCTATGATCAATTATATTATTTATTTCACATGAGTCTGCCACTCTAAAACTATATTTCTTCATCTGGTCATCGGTTGTACTCTATGTTTATGACTACATTAATTTAAAATTTTATAATAAATGAAATCAGTTTTTTGTGGAAAGATTTCTGTAGTAAATATTAACACTAATAAAATATAAATTAATATTCGAATATTCATGCATATTTACTTGTACATTAAGATGAAGGTAGGGCAACGAATTTACATCGACAACGATCTTTTGAAGTTAAGAGTAGAAGATATCATAGGCTCCAATGTGAACTGCATAGTGGAGCGCGGTGGGGAGCTCCTCTCTCAGAGGGACGTGAAGATTCCTGGCCTCACTGTAGAGCTGCCCACCTTCTCAGAACGTGACAGAGAGGATATTAATTGTGCTGTAAATAACCAGGTTTGTTCCACCAGGTCTATTTCGATCTATTTTGAGTTTTTTTTATTACAAGAGAAAATTAAATATGATGAAAATTTGCGACAAAATATACGATGTCCCTATATCTCTATATCTATTTTCTTCAAAAGTTTTGCGTAAGCACAAGCATACTTGATAAAAATTTGCCTTTTATTGTTTGATCTCATCAGTAATGGTCATATAAAATGGTCATATAGTGACATAGATCTTTATAATATAACAATGGACCCTAAATATCAGTATCGCATGTAGGAAATCAATAGATAATATTAAGTGAATGTTTACTACTACAGATTGAGTTGCAATTGGCAACATTTCTTTGTTAGTCTTGTCGACCGATTTTTTCAACATAGAATATATCTCTCGTATTGTCTCGGAACTACTATCATATTAGTTGAATAATCAGTCAATGAAAAATCTATACCGTACCATAATTTAATAGAAACTTCGAAAATTATAAATAAAAATTTCCGAAACTAATAAAAGTTATAAATTATTTACGATTAAATGTATTTCCTCACGATATTCAAAATAATAAAAAAATACTTATTTCAACTAATTTCTCAACTAAGGAAGTGAGAATAATTTTTTTCTAAAACTTTACATAACAATTCAATATTTTTGTCTAAATTTATTTATACATGGTAGAATAATCTATAATAATATCTAAAATGGAACAGTTTTTGTTTCTTTTTTTATTCGTGATGACCTCTGAAACCACACGTCCGATTTCAAAAATTAATTTTCTTTTCTTTGGGGGAGATTATAGGCTATTAAGGCTAGGATTCATAGGAGCAGAGATTACTTAAACAATATTAAGGTTGCGAGAGACAGTTTATTTATTGACTGATCATCCTGACTACTTCCGCCAATATTCCTCCAATACCGATGATCCATATGATGGGGACAACGATGCGAAGGCGTTTAGTGATAGCGGCAGGAACTGTTAAAATGGCGGGGCATAGTTAGTTCCTAATACATAGATAATGAAATTAAATTACGGCAAATAATAAAAAAGCATACTTGAGATATTTGACCACCTTCACTGGTAAATCTAATAGATTTTCTTTTATTTCTTCTTCACCTTATAGACAAGTATAAGATGTACGACTATGGTCGGCGTTCGTTTGTCTTTTTGTAGAAGCGGAGCCTCCAAATCAGCCTTGGTGCAAAAGGAAACCATTAAAATTACAGAAAACAATTATTTGCAAAACTTTGGTAAAATTATGTGCAAATACTTTTTTTAAAAGTCAGATCATTTATCAAACAACATCTTTTAGTCATTTTGATAATGAAAGTATTGATACCAAATACTTGAATTCAGATATTTTTGAGAAACAAAAAGTAGCCAACATCTCTACTCTTCCTCACAAATAATTAAATTATTAAAAAAAATTTGTAAATAATACCATGATGTCTAATTGAATTCAGAAAAAACTAGTCCTTACGCCTCCGAACATGTAATAAAAACACAGTTAAAAGCAGAAAAAAGTATACAACGGAACAAGAGTATGAAGTCAGCATGACTCAAAAGAGAAAGAGACCTTATTTCATCCATTACAAATAGCAAACCACCAGTAAAATAATATTGGCGCGTTTCATTTTCCTTTTTCTTCTTAGTTGTAGAAAATCGTTAGAAAGGCAATATTAGAAGTGTTTCTTTGTTAGTTTTAATGAGAGTTATTCAAGGTTAATACCAAAAATTTTCCCTATAAAATTTTATTGGTTAAATCTATTATAGTTCCATCGTTTGCGTATTTGCGAAAACACGTGAAGTTCTTGAAAAATCAATAGTTTGTTAACTTTTCTAAAATGAGTGCAGTTTCTTGCTATTTTTTTCCCGAAATTCTTAAAAATTATATATTTAATGTCATTTTGAAGAGACTCTTTAGTACACTTGATTCTCACGAAGCAAAAATCAAATCATAATGACATGCTTGCATCACATCACGACATGAACACGGAAATGAAAGAGATGGATTATTCAATATAAAATAAATACAAACTTGGCACAAATCTTACCTTGGTAACTCCATTTTTCAACAAAATTGGCATAATAAATGATTTCACATGTATGACGAAATCTTTTGTTTATGTGATAATTTGTCTTTGAAGCTACAAGATTTTTTAAAAATTTAATATGATTTAAAATGAGTTGTTTTTGCTACAGGGCGTACTGTGTTGTAGATCATATGAAAGTCAATAGAAATAGGTTTAAAATGAGGTTTTACACAGCCGTTTACCTTAATTAAGTGAGAAATAGATGGAAATGTTGAAAATGCTGTTGATGCATTTATTGGACAAATCTGGTAACTAAGTCCTTAAATTCACAACCGATTATCAAATGAACATAACCGTCGAAAAATATTTTTATACCTATGAGGTTACTTAGCATTATATTTTGCATTATAAGAAATAGCGGATCGATCATGATGTAAATTTGAAGAATTTAGTTCTTTTTATTAATAGAATTTATTGACTTATAGAAATGGAATGGTAATATTAAAAAAATACATTTTTACTCACTTTATTTGTATTTTAGTTGGACATGGTAATTGCATCGTACGTGCAAAAGGAAGAATCTTTACAGGAGTTAAGGGATCTATTGGGAGAAAAAGGAAAGAGGATAGCTATTGGATGCAAAATACAGAATATGCAGGCTTTAAGTAACTTGGATGCACTTCTAAAGGTTTGCTGAAAGCATGATTTGTTGGTAAATTTAATTTTCTACGTACATATTGATCTTTTACGCCCACTCAGCCCAAAATATCTTATTATGCTATTCAAGGCAGGCTACAGCTGTATACTCTTCACACAGACTGTTTATATTTTTTTCTAATGTTTACGTGCTGTTGGGTGATTTAAGGTCGGTTTTTGACAACAATTTTACATTTACTCAGACATTGACCTGGGTGGTCTCTTAGCGTATAATCGCCACTCCAGAATTGCTAGAGTCGTTGTCTTACAGTAGCTTCTGAGTCAGCAATATGAGTTAATCCCTGGCACATATTGGATGTGGCTTCTGGTATGGAATGACCAAACTGGAATGCATAAAGCAAGTAGTGACGTACATGGCTTTTAACGTAGTTCACGTTTCCTCGATGTTGGCTCATCAACTATAATTGATGACGTAATCAAACTATAATTGGCCTTGAAATTCCTCAAAAAATCTGGAATTGTTTAAACAATCTTTACTCCTTTACGCAATCCTGATGTATATACATGTATATATATATATATATATATATATATATATATATAATTTTAGATTTGATTTAGTATCTGTGGACCGTAGGTGTGAGCTAAATTTCAGTTAAAAACATACTAGCATAAAAACATATCACATCAAAGTTAATCATAGTTTAGCACTGGCAAGATTTATAACAGAGGAATCTTAGAAAGGAAAAATTAAAGCTTTTTACACTTTTTGCCTTAGTTTAGAAATAGCGTATACAGAAACGAATTTGTCATTAACTCGCGTGAATAAATTTAATTAAAGTGGATATATTTAATTAAAGAGCAAATTTTTTGCCCTCTCAAACATTTCTATTAAAATATTTTTTAGCATTAATTATAGACATATACCGTTATTTAATATCCTTTATTGATATCATAAATTTCAAATTTACAGGTGAAACAGGTTCTCTCTTTCTATAAATACTTCTATGTTCTTACACTGTGGAATAAATTGTATCGTTATTACAGTGTTCATAGATTTCTTTAAGACGTTTTTCATTTCATAATTGCTGTCTATCATTGTATATTGTCTACAATATTTTGGGTCAGTGCAGTATTATATCGGTTATTCTAAAAAAAATAATTTTTTTTATTTGATTGTGGCTCTGTTCACTCCGGTAGTCTAATCGGTTTGATGATGAATGCGGTGTGAAATTGAATCATTCATTCGTTATTTAAATTATTTAAGCATCATTTAAAATCTAGCTGCCATTTTAAATAACTTGATAAAATATTTTCGGTTTTAGGAATATGGTGTCGTTATTATTTTCTTTGTGTTATTCATTCGTGACTTGAATCACTTATTCGTCATTTAGAATCTAGCTGCCATTTTACATAAATTGATAGAATGTTTTCAGTTTTAAAGAATGTGGTGTGGACAGAATTTTCTTATGTTATTCATTTGTGACTTGAATTACTTCTTATTTAAAACCTAGCTACCATTTTATCTGACTTAGAATGAAAGACCTTCGAAAAAGATGAGAGGATTTTAAATAGTACAAAGTATTTTTATTAAACTATTTACAAAATTTTATTTTTTCAGAACAAAAACATATACCTACAATATTTTCAACAGGGGCACATGTAAAGAGAAGCGTATTATTCCACATAAAATTAGAAATCATTAATTGTTGGATTTTTTCCTTTGCTTGGGCTATAAGATCTCCCATTATGCAGACTTTTAAGATTGTAGGTCGACCGTAAATTCCCTAAAGACTTTGATGATCAGTATGACTATGTTAAAAATAAAGACAAAACAAGCTTTAAAGGGAAATATATTTTTGTCGCGTGAACCCACACACTTGAAAGATTTAAGGATATGTAATCCTATGAGGTCTTGGTATATGATATCTTATTTATATTTCAACTTGATATCTCCAACTGTTGCTGAAAAAAGGCCTTTAATAAATATGCTGACGGACAGACGGATAACCAAGTCATCCTATAAGGGTTGTATTGTTTCCATTTTGAGAGGTCAAAATCCTAATTATTTCAAAACCGATTGAAATCGTAATAGTTTATTAAAGTTTTCTTTTTAATTAGCTTATACGCTTTCGGACATTTTTTAATTTTTTTAGAAATATTTTTGTTGATCTTATATTCTATAGCATTTCACAAAACACAACAAATCATACTAGTAATAAAATGAAAAATTTGTATATAACTTTTTTGGTTCACACAACATAAAGATGTGACCCTTTAAATGGTATTTTTTCTTTTCTTTTCACCATAGGCTCATCACTGATCGCCAAAACCTCCGTAACACTTCCGGTCTACCCACAATCTTGAAAGTCGGCATAACGGGAGGCCTTAAAGCACAAAGGAGAAAAAAATAAATATCAACGATTTCTAATTATGTGTGGAATTATGCATCTTTGTTTAAATATGCCCCTGTGAAAGATATAATAGGCAATATTTCTTTTTTCAAACCATAGTTTTCCTCACTGATCATCAAAACCGGTCTGCCATTTGGTCAACCTATAATCTTAATTGCCGACATAATGGAACGTCTTACAGCACAAGTAAAGAGAAAAATCCTAAAATCAATCATTTTTAGCACTACATGGAATTATACTTTCTTTTTGGAATGTGGACCTGCGAAATATATAATAGGCAATGTATTTAAAAATTTGCATTTGTGAATAGTTTAATTAGTAAATGTCTACAAGTGTATACATGTAAATGGACCTACAATCTTGATGGTCGACATAATGGAAAGTCTTACAGCATAAGTAAAGAGAAAAATCCTAAAATCAATCATTTTTAACCCTACATGGAATTATACTTTTTTTTGGAATGTGGACCTGCAAAATATATAATAGGCAATATATTTAAAAATTTGCATTTGTGAATAGTTTAATTAGTAAATGTCTACAAGTGTATAAATGTAAATGGACCTACAATCTTGATGGTCGACATAATGGAAAGTCTTACAGCACATGTAAAGAGAAAAACCAAAAATCAATATTTTCTAGCTCTACTTACAATTATTCATTTTTTTGGAATGTGAGCCTGTGAAAGATTTAATAGATACAATATATTTTCGTTCTAAAAAATTTGCATTTGCAAATAGTTTAATTAGTAAATGTGCACAATTGTATAAATGTAAATGGACCTACAAACTTGATGGTCGACGTAGTTGAAAGTCATACAGCATAAATAAAGAGAACAAGCAAAATCAATCTAATACAGCTCTACTTGGAATTATACATTTTTTTGGAATGTGGGACTGTGAAAGTCATAATAGGCAATATATTTATGTTCTGAACAATTTTCATTCGTGAATAGTTTAATTAGTAACTGTTTTCAAGTATATAAATATAAACAAACCTACAATTTTGACGGTCGACATAATGGAAAGTCTTACAGCACAAGTAAAGAGAAAAATTCAAAAATCAATAATTTCTAGCTCTACTTGGAATTATATTTTTTTTTGGAATGTGGGCCTTTAATTAGTAACTTAGTTTAATTAGTAACTGTTTGTAAGTGTACAAACCTAAACGGAACTCTAGAACTTAGGGTTCTACTCGTTTACAAATTGTTATAACTCGATCACAAAGTTACTATTGAATGTGAATATATTTTGTAAAAAATGGAACCAAGATAAATTATAGCGTTGATTAGGATATATGCTACAGCAATCTACGCGAAAGAAATCGCAGGCAAAAACTAGTTATGTTATACTA
Organism: Druceiella hillmani; assembly: GCA_039881145.1. Lineage (NCBI taxonomy): Eukaryota > Metazoa > Arthropoda > Insecta > Lepidoptera > Hepialidae > Druceiella > Druceiella hillmani. Next base: position 35,948,814 of record JAYKKI010000017.1, on the reverse strand, counting down.
GTATTTAATTAATTTGATCGATTGTTTTAAAAGTGATTAGTAACGAGCCCTGTATTATTGAGTAAATTTTCATTCTTTGTACCTGACAATTTCCTGCGTTCGTAATCATCGCCTGATTCCTATACCACCCTCTAAAACCGAAATATATCGGAACTCTCCAATTTTCCTCGGTATTCAACTGCTCACACTCAACTCGCACCAAAGTGTAATTTGTTTATGGATAAGTGAAAAGAAATTAGTCGAAATATGTGGTCGTTATATTTTATAGTTTTTACGTATTTTGTATTCATATTTAATATACACCACTTATTGGTTTTAATTTGTTAACCCATTAATTACTTATTGTCACGAAAGTTACCTGTAATGTACATAAATAAATAAATAAATAAGCAAGTAACTAAATAATTCTTGTAATGTGTGTACATTTATGGCATTATATAAGTAAATATATGGAATTTTGTTTTTAACTTTCAGGCTAGTGACAGTATAATAATAGCGCGACAAGAACTTGGTGCAGATATTCACGCCCAGAAACTGATTATCGCCCAGAAAAATATCGCTATGAGGGCAATGGTCGTAAGTAATAAAATGTGTTATAAAATTAAAAACGAAAATTGTATTTTTAATCGAGTTTTTCTCGACACACTGTAAGAATAAACTTTTTAGGGATAACCCTTAGAACGGAAGAATAGTTATTTTCACAATGGTTTGTTAAATAGTTTAATTTTAAGAAATCAATTATCTACAAAAACTATTCTTCTTCTATTATTTTCTTCTCGCTCCTATTATCTGATCTTTGACTATTTTTTATTTATCGGTTTTTCATGTAATCATTTATTACAATAACAATAAAAAAAGTTGTGTTGCAATAACAATGAAAAAAAGTTGTGTGATTTTTTACTGGTGCTTCGTAACTGAAAGTAAACTGATATAGTTTCTAAGTTTGTATAATTCTGTAATTATTTATTACAATAACAATGAAAAAAGTTGTGTTGTAATAACAATGAAAAAAAGTTTTGTGATTGTTTACTGGTGCTTCGTAACTGAAAGTAAACTGATATAGTTTCTAAGTTTGGATAATTCTGTAATTATTTATTACAATAACAATGAAAAAAGTTGTGTTGTAATAACAATGAAAAAAAGTTGTGTGATTTTTTACTGGTGCTTCGTAACTGAAAGTAAACTGATATAGTTTCTAAGTTTGTATAATTCTGTAATTATTTATTACAATAACAATGAAAAAAGCGGTGTATGCACTTTTCATTTTACTATCGATTTTTTACTGTTGTTTCGTAACTGAAAGTAAACTGATACAGTTTCTAAGTTTGTATAATTTTTTTCCAAAATACTAGTTATTATGCTTATCTACAGTTTTAGAGCGGCGTTTCTCTGATATAAATATAAATTTAAAAGGAATACACTAAGTTTCAGTACTATAAAGCAAAATAATTTATTATTTAAATAATTCCATAGTTTATATTAGAATGATGCACATCGTTCTAAACTAATCAGTAAAGTTACGAATTATACGTCTTTAAACATAAATACGAACGTAAACTTTAGTTCGTTTCATAGATATCTCATAAAAACATAATTCCTAATAAAATTAACAGCATGGAGGGCCAGAACCGTCATGAATGTTTCGCTTCAGTACATTCCGATTCTTCCAGTCGGTCGGAGGGTACATATAGTTTGGCTTTATCGAGGTCTATTATGCAGTCTGTATGTTTGTCTATCACAGCTTCTAAAGCTTTCGGTCTATGTTTATGAAATTTTACGAGTTGATGCTTCTTACGGATATTATATTTAAGTAGCAAAGTGCGAAACTCAGGTTACCTATCCCATTTTTAATTTTGAAATCTGGTTTGAGTAATATCAAGCTTTAAAATGGCGTTCAATGTGTTTTCCAAACTCATCACTTGACTTCCTTCCTTAAAATCAACGATTTCATTATTAGATCTCTTTAATGCCTGCATTTCAACTATGTATCATTTCCTAATTTTCTTTAACGGTGGAGATATTACGGACAATAATACGCATGCCTTTGACTTAGTTTTAAGTTTCCTAGCTCAGAAGCGAAATGGTACCTTTGTACTGTCTGTATAATATCATTATATCTCTATCTACCTAAGGTCGATTATTAAGAAATTATACTCGGACGTATAGATTATTTACTCCAATACAAATTATTTGAATAAATTTAATTAAAATAACTCAAATTACCTAGGTACCTATATAATCCATCACGTATGTCTGTCTCTCTGTCCATCTATATAATATCATTACATCTATTTCGACGTAAAGTCGATTGTTAAGTTATCATACTCGAACGTGTAGATTATTTACCCCAATACAAATTACATACATCCAAATAATTAAAAACAATTTCTTATATCAGAGGTTGAGATGAAAAATTATTTAAATAAATTCAATTAAAATAACTGAAATTACATTTACTTACTCAATATCTCAAAATGAGTTACATAATTTAATTAGGGACTTGTACTCATCAAAAACTAAAGCTGACTTTTTAAGATTTATTTTCATGGAATGGAAAAACTAAGATAAGTTTTCATTAATGTGATGTATCTGTTGGTGTCAAGCATGTTTAAAGTTTTCACTGGAGTGAAAATTGAGGCCACCAATATTAACCAGCTACTGTCGGACTTTATAAAAGATTTGGCTTACCCGATGTCGCGGAGCACAAAAGTTTATCTGGAGAAAAAAAATACACATTTCGACATGTTTTAAACATGTCATAAACTTTTATACCCTTAGTATTATTTTAAACGTAATATCAAATCATATCATGTAATCATAGATAGGAAAACCGTGCGGCATAATGGCGCAAGTGTTTCATTCAATGAACTACGAGCAAATTCCCCTACGCGCCGAAATAATGGACGCCGGTAACTGCGTACTAGACGGAGCTGGCTACATTCTGCTGTCTGCGGAGACTGCAAGTGGACCGTGTCCTGTAGAATCGGTTTCCAAACTCGCCCATGTACTAAAGGAAGCAGAGAGTTGCATCTGGATAAGAAAACAGCTCCGTGAACTCGTCGACATGGTAAGAGAAAAGAAATTGTAGATTTATAATTGGTTAAACAAGCTTACGATAAACTTTTCGTTATGACCTTTCTGTATTATTTCAAGACCGATGCATACTATATATTTTAATGTAAAGTACAAAATCGTGATCTTTAAATCAGAGTTCTGTCTTGAATTGACTCTATTTGAAGGACGTTAATTACTCTAAATTATGTTGGTCTTTTTGATTAAATTAACTGTGACACGTTTAACTTATGTCACAGTTAATTTGATCTTTGAAATGATTTTAAAAATCTTTAGTCATACAAATAAGAATTTGATAGAGGACTATGTTAGATATTGATTTGATAAAATTCTACTTACAACGTGAAACTTTACCTCTAAGAAATATGTACATATAAATATATATAAGTATATATATATATATATATATATATATATATATATATATATATATATATATGTAAATATATATAATGTATCTTTACATAGAAACCACTATCTTATGTATTTAACATTTTTTAAAATCTGCAATAAAAAAGATATATTTTTCGAACGAATTCTCTTAATCGAAGACCCTTACTTCAAAAAATCTCTTCGAATATAAATGAAAAAGATAATGAACATTAGGAAAGTAGTGCATTGTGTCAACGAAAATGAGCAGATATTGAGTATATTTAGCGTTAATATTGTAGAAATGCATTATTCACAATTAAATGAAACTACGTGATGTAGTATTATTTCTACTTTCTTTAAGTTCTTTACCACGACCTAGGTTTCGTCGTATTACAACTCTTTGCTAACAGCCCACCTAAAGATGTTGTAATACAACAAAAAAAAGGTGGTAAAGAACTTAAACAAAATAGAAATAATGCTATATCACGTAGTTTCATTTAATTGTAAAAATGAACAAATTAAATCGTAAAAATGTTTATAAAACCTACCTACGTTCCACTTTTGCTATGAGTTTTATGTTTTTCCGGAAGAGCTTCATTATTTTTTTTGTAACGTTACACCTATCATTTTCTAAATAATATGTGAAAGGAGGAAGTGATGGAATTTTTGAGATGTAGGTTTTGTGTATATCGTTACGTAAAAATGATTAAAAAAATTTATACTATTTAGTAAAGCACACCTTTTTCAAAAATCTTTTTTGCGGTTAAATAAAAAATAAATTTTGAGTTTCCCTAATTTTTGAAGTCAAAATTGCACATTAAATATACTTTTAAATAGCTATTAGACTTAAGTTTTAAATATTTTTCTTTTTTAATCATTGCCCCATTCTTGAGGAGCGTGGCTCACAGCCTTATGTGCAATCTTGGAACAGAATACCTCACTCTAGGTTATATGTTTTTTTTCTTATTATATGACCTAACTGAGTATCGTGCCGATAACTGTAGAGAACTATGCATGACCAACACAAAATTTCTTTAATGAGGGATTCCAGTCCAAGCAGTCCTAGTCCTAGCAGTCCAAGGCACTAATAGCATACATCGCCAGCACCGAATCTTAGAGGCGTCAATACGTAAAAAAATATAGACATACTAAAGTTTGCACTAGATTGATTTTGGTTTCCTACTCTATATTTATGTCTCCCTACATATTTGCTAATTACGAGACAGCTTTCTAAAATATATAAAAAAAAAAAATTAAGATAATACAGTAAAGGAACTGACAAAAATTGTCTACGCAGGTGCCAGCTCCATGCAAAGCCGACGAGAGCGTCACTTTAGCGGCAGCTCTCTCAGCCATGAAGTATGCAACCGCCGCCGTGATTGTGATGACCTCTTCCGGTCATTCAGCGGCCCTTATGGCACGTTTTCGACCGCGCTGCCCTATACTCGCTGTCACGTCCCATTTGACTGTCGCCCGCCAACTTCATATGTATCGAGGGGTTATACCGCTAGTCTATGAAAGTGAGTTGTAAGGTCATTATTACTACCGTGAAATACGTTCTGGCACTCTCTTATGTGGATGAAATATTGTAATTATTTAGGACACAAAATATCAGTCATGTGCCATTACATAAATATAGGTTGCATATGATATGACCCCATTAGCCTCAATTTCATATATTGCGTAGCTTCTGCTACCTTTGGAGTATATGATAAATATTGAAATGTCCTAGATCTCACGATTATTGTGAATGTAGTCTGTGATTGGTACCTATACTAAATTATGTAGTGTCATAAGAAATGTCACTATACAAAATTGCATGCCCATTCAGTATTGTATCACCACATATGTGTATATTACTAAGCTTCATCCTCCTAAATTAAAAAAAAATGTACACTCCGAAACATATGATCATGAAATAAACAAAAACCATCTTTTGGAGTATCTGATGTATATTGAAATGTCCTAGATCTCACGATTATTGTGAATGTAGTCTGTGATTGGTACCTATACTAAATTATGTAGTGTCATAAGAAATGTCACTATACAAAATTGCATGCCCATTCAGTATTGTATCACCACATATGTGTATATTACTAAGCTTCATCCTCCTAAATTAAAAAAAAATGTACACTCCGAAACATATGATCATGAAATAAACAAAAACCATTTTTTGGAGTATCTGATATATATTGAAATGTCCTAGATCTCACGATTATTGTGAATGTAGTCTGTGATTGGTACCTATACTAAATTATGTAGTGTCATAAGAAATGTCACTATACAAAATTGCATGCCCATTCAGTATTGTATCCCCACATATGTGTATACTACAAAGCTTCATCCTCCTAAATTAAAAAAAATGTACACTCCGAAACATATGATCATGAAATAAACAAAAACCATCTTTTGGAGTATCTGATAAATATTGAAATGTCCTAGATTTCACGATTATTGTAAGTGTAGTCTGTGATTGGTAGCTATACTAAATTATGTAGTGTCATAAGAAATGTCACTACACAAAATTGCATGCCCATTCAGTATTGTATCACCACATATGTGTACACTGCTAAGCGTCATCCTCCTAAATTAAAAAAAATGTACACTCCGAAAAATATGATCATGAAATAAACAAAAACCATCTAATCCTAGTTGAAATTAGACGTTTAATGTACCATACTACTTATGTTCTATATAAATCATATGAGGCAATTCCCAGTCAGTATATACCTCATTAACAATATATTTATTTGTTTAATTTTTATTTAATCGTTTGATATAGTTTAATTTTATTAAACTAGGATTTTTGAGGACTAGGATTGCCTTTGATGAATCTTATCACATATTTTTATAATTGGATCATTATTTTCTTCAAAACAACCGTCGATATCAAATATTTTTAGAGGAATATAGCTGTGAAAGAGAAAGACGTTCCAATGATTTCACAAGTTATTCAATTTCAATAAATTTAATTTAATTTTAAACATCTATATTTATGTATATATATATTTATATATAAATATATGTATATATATATATATATATATATATATATATATATATATATATATATATATATATATTATATAGTAATCTAGAATGAGAAATGAAAATAAAATATTTTGGCTTGATTCTTCTTTTCTCACCCTATGGAAACCCAGACAATAAAATTTCAAAAAGTAACATTTTTCCTAAAAGTACGTCATTCGAACTTGGTCACTTAACTTCTATGTCGTTTTTCAAGGGAAAATCAAGGGAAGACCTTTAATAGCATTATTTTTCCAATGATAAAAAACATATTTCTAATGATAAAAACCATAAAAAATATTTTTCATTAGATACGCACTACGATACTACATCAACGTGTATAGCTGCTATGATTTTGTTTAAAAAATAACAGTTTCTAGGATTTTATTTAATGTATATATCGCTACGTCGTAAATGCAAAAAAAATAAAAAAATTTATCAAAATATTCGTCATGGGATTCCGCATCCATTGCAATAATATAACAAAAATAGGTATTTTTCCCTATTTATGGTTAAATCATCGAATCTATGTCATTGTATTAAGTTAGTAATCTTTAAATCGTTTACTTTTAAAAAATAAAATTAATACTTGCGATATTGTCTCACCGGATATGATATTTAAATCACCAAAGCTATAAATCACATACACTTGACACATTGGTTTCTTAGGTGATCGTTATGAAAGAATTTTTTTAAATTCAATCTATAAAAATGTAAAAATGGGTGTGGAAAAATTGTACGGATATTCGACATAATTAATGTTAAATACATGAAAATTTGCATTTAAACGTCCCAAAAGCAAAGAAACACCTTTTTTTTAATATTATCAAAATTACGAAACGTAAACAATCACTACATAAAAGAGCAAATTAAAAAGTGCAATCATGGTAGCTTCTAAACTTGGTGAAGCGGGGACTGAATGCTAGTAAACACATATTTAGCAAAGATGTAATTTGTAATAGTAGCACCTAGTTATTTTAATCAACTTCTTGCAATTTTACAATTCATGTTCTCTTGCTGTCGTATTATTTAACATAATCAAAGTAATCCTTAATCGAATGGAAGCATGATGCCACCAGTAAAAAAAGTTGTATGCTTTAAAACTACACTGAAAGAGTAAAAATTTTGGCAGCTAATTTTATTGTATTGTGTATGTAGAAAATTTTGAAAATGAAAATTGCAAAACGTGAAAAATCCAAAACAATGCAAAATATAACTGATCATATTTTATCCATTTTAACACCAAATAATATAATAAATATGACATATCGATCCATATAAATACACACAATTAATTAATAAAATTTTCCCAATTACGTATAAAATACTCCACATGATCAAACATTATATTCTTAAAAAAAAAGTGTACTTCTTAATTGCAATTGCCGATATATACTGATGACTTCGCGAGATAGAGGGAATTTTATCTGAATTGTCTTAATAAATAATTGTTTTTTTTAAATGGCATAAAGAAAAATAAACTTGAGCAATGAGATTAAAACAAAGACATTTTTTTACATTAAACCCTATCTAGATACGTATGCACTCAAAATACGTAATTACCCATGTAAAATTAAATAAATTTTTAACAATCGTAGGGTAAAAATATATTTTTGAATTTAATTCAATAAAGAAATTATACAAAAACAAAAGCATCGAGATTGGAGCCCATTCGTTATACAATACAGTGTTTTAACGCTGAGCCAGTGACACATTGTTAAAGTCACGAAATAAGAATATACTTATTAACTCGGTCCCATCTCGTTCGCCCGTAAAAGGCCTAATGCCGAGTGTACAATTCCTTCAGCCGACTATACCCGAAGCGTATCATGCGAGAGTTAACTGAAATCGTTTTAATAGAAAATTAATGAAATGCCAGTGACGAGATTTGTTTTTCAGATTTTCTAATTTCATGGACAAAATACTAGGTGAAACAATTTTGAATCTGAGCATTTCACAAAGGGGTTCTAAAATCAAAAATTGTAACCGTAATCCTAATCAATTTTGAAATATTTTTTCCTTGCTACTCCTCTGAAGGGATTGTGCAAAAAAATATTTGCCTCCGTTTACAGGTTTGTATTTTAATACACTAATGGAGATTTTTATTTTAACACTTAAAACTCTTAAAATCCCTTCAATCCCATTTGAGTGTTGATTAATGATCGTTAAATTGAACAAATGAGTGTCCTGTACACATCTATCTATACTAAAAATGAAATTTCATAACGATGGAAACTGCTTAGAATTTATGCTTAATACTTGATTAAAAAGTTTAGAAGCCAAAAAAGGGTCTCCTCAATTGCTGACTAGATGACAGTTCCTTATATATTAAATTACAACGAAATTTTCACTGCCTTTGTCTATAATTCTCGATTTCGCCAATAGTCGAGTCAGCGTTAAGAACGTTAATGAAATAAGTTACACACGACAAAATAAAACATCATTAGATCATTTACCATTGAACTTTCGTAAGAAAACTTTTAATGCTTTTGAAATTAAGCAATTACTGTCAAAAAGCTTTTCTTCTACTATTACTTCTTTATTGTATTGTAGTACTTATTTATATATCTTAAGGTATAATTTTCTTTCTTTTAATGGCTACTCGACCATTATTCGAATTCTGTGAGGAACTATGAAAGTCATCGGAATTGTCACGTAGACTCAAGTTTTCCTTGACATTAGAGTGGGTTCCTTCAAGGTAGGTTAAAAAAAAATTGTCATATGTTCAATCCCTATATTTTCAAAATTAATGAATGTTGATTATTTAGAGTGTATAGAAGAAATAATTAAAGTTTCAACTCTCTACAGTTCAACTCTTAAATGCGACAGCAATATTAAATTTCGTTAAATTTCAAACTAATTGATGTGTTTTGCTTTATAAGAAATATACTAACTAAATCATAAATTAACTCAATCCATTTCACGAAGTTCCCACTATGTTCTATAACAAGAAGAGGAAGTATATAGGAAATAAATAGCCGTATCTCATTAATAAGGATGAAATAAATATGCTGTTTTACTTTAAAAGTAGCAGTGCGATCGCTATTAAATTCTTTTTGATTTTTAAAATAATGTTTCCTGAAAATACTTGAGAGAACAATTAAAATACACATCAGGAGACTGATTAGTTATTATAAAAGTAATTAAATATATACATTTTTGAAGAGAATTCCATCCGATTGAGGTTATGGTAAAATGGTAGTTTCCTGGTAGAAAATAAACATATAAAAAAACAATGCTTGTAAATGTTTGTTTACTGACAGAGCTACCAAATCCCAACTGGTCGATTGAGGTGGAGAAGCGCATTAAGTTTGGTTGTCGGTTTGGCATATCGCGCGGCATCTTGAAGGTTGGAGACCCTGTGCTAGTCATCAGCGGATGGAATCACGCTCATGGATGTACCAATACGTTACGACACCAATATGTGGAACCAGATGACGAGGATAATGTAAAAGATAGTGGTGAAGCTGACGCGAAGAAGTGAACATTTTTTGTATACATTTTTCTTGTAAGATCGTATTTTCTGTTGTTTTAATAAATTATTATGATTTGTAAACACTGTACCCGATTTTGAACACTTGTTTTATTGAATACATGTTATTGCGATATCTGGTGTAATAATATGATGAATTAAACAATTACGCATTTCAGGTATGATAAAAAACGATTTGGCATTTTCCACAAATAACGGCAAAACATTTAACCTCCCAGCGTTTGCGCGCGGTCTTTGAGTCCGCAACGAACTTATTTCAATAATTTTACTTAAACTATGAAGAATATGCGGTTGCGCTTCGGTGATATCCTTAAGGGGGTGAGGTACTATCCCTCAGTAGCCCCTCGACATTCGTCGCAAGCACACGTGCTTCTTTAATTGTGTCTGATGGCTCAGATTCCGCGCGCGACCGATTGTTTTCCAGAAAAATCGAATGGAATTAAATTGAAATCTGGTTGAGTATTTCATGTTATTTTTATCACATTATTTATCAAATTATACTATTTTATGTAAATATGTCTTATGTACCTATTTAATTATTTATATGTGTGCGACAGTGTAACTGTTTCTTGTAGACGATGAGTTACGAAGACTTAGAACGCCGAATATCTCGCGTGCCAGAGGAGACGGAAACAGAAGATTTTCCTAATGTTTCGGACGACGAACATGGACAGCAGGTACCAAGAATACTGTAAATGAGCAGGTTATCGTGATACTCTTAAATGAGTTGTTAGAATTTTTTTATTCTGTTTTAATTTTTTATTTTATTAGAATATTGAGATAATTCGTTGAATGTCATGAAAAAAACCATATAAACATAAATGTGATTTTAGAGTTGACATGGTGCAACTGATGATAACTTTGATTGATCTCAAAGATTATTATAGTACACCCATTAATGGTTAATAATAAGGTAAAACAAATTATTTTGTTTTGTTATTATGTTAATTTATACCATTGTCTTTTATCATATGATTCAGTTTTCATAGACCTTTTAATTAATAGGTACAAGATAAAAATATAATGATTAAATAATGTTTATTCCAATAAAAGACTTGTTTTTATTAAATGTCACACGATGTCATGAAATATTCATTCGGATTTTCAAACCAAACACGTAAAATTGCGGAATCACAGACCGCGCGCGACTGCTTATGTTCGGTGCAAGGATGCGACCACTGGAAGGTTAAACTAATTTATTTTATTTTCTTACGAACTGATCAAGTTAATTAACCATGTTAAAGTGAAGGGTTCTAATATAACACCATTCCATGCAGTATTATACAGTGTTTATGTGAGTATTTATAAAAAAGTGTCCACAGAAAATTCGTTATTTGTGATTTGACAAATCTTTCACGATGCTATTTTATAGATTGGTACACTTGGTTTCGTTATATCGGTACGCTTGGTTTCGTTAAAATTATTACTTATACGCGTACAAAACTATTTAAATGTATTATGAATTTAAATTCAGAATATTAAAAATAATATAAATGATGCTCAAAAAAAACTGGAGATATGTCTGCAACAGAGTATAGTAAAATATAAAGATGTAAATAAATAAAAATAATCTCATGGTCAGGGAAAAGACTGATTACCTACCACCCTATCTGAAATTATAAACAGGTTGAAACAAATATATTTGCAATATATTATTAAAGTAGATTGTCTTGAATAAGAGTGCCTTTAATATCATATTCCTTTATTTTTCTTTAAATGTTTCAGAAAAGCCGCTAAGTGCACCACAATTTTATTTCTATCACCAGAAACGTGATAGAATGTATTTTTCCCTCCACGTTTTTCGTCTTCATCTCAATTTTTTTTAAAACCATAATTTTATTTTAAACCTTGGAATATTATCTGTAGAATTTATTTGTTACAAATATAATATTATGGATATTATACAAAAAATATCTGATACACAATCAAAACAACAAACAAAATTATGTATTTTTCAATATAACTAGCATTTTGCATAACAAAAACCTTTGAAAATCAATTTATATAGAAAACATTGATTTCTTAATAGGAATAATAATTACAAAAATGATTATATACCAAATGTAGATAGTTTAATTTTGATAACGTCTCTAAGTTCAATACACGTATTTCTATGTATAATTTTTTTGAGTTTTATTTTCGTTACTGACACTATTTTGAGGCATTGTGATGATATGGCTTACAGATTTTGTTTTACTTGATATTACGAAACGGAAACGGTAATTTCATATATTTTTATATGTATATAATAATTATTAACTTAGTTAAATAATCTAATTTATATTAGAATACACATATGTATATATATATATATATATATATATATATATATATATATATATATATATACATGTTGGTAGTATTCTATTAACAGTAACTAAAATGCACATAATTTTGATACATGATAGAGTAAATGTCACTAATATGATACAAATATTTAATATCACTAAACTACTAAGATTCGCAGACAACATAAAACATTGAGAACAAGAATTGCTTAAATATTCTAAACTAAGACAATGTCAGATGAATGAATGGAGTTGTTAGCGTATTAAAGGCGCGTCGCAATAAACAATGGGACATTAATTTCGACGATTACATAGGAAATTATATTGCGGATTCTGAATAAAAGGGGTGAAAGTGAGATTAATTAGGAGGTTTAGGGAAATGTGTGGAAATTATATAAAGAAGGGCATTGCATTAGATTTCCCTAAATGTAAAATATTTTCCGTGGAATAAGTTAACAACTTAACTATGGAATAAAGTTATTATATTACAGAAGTGTAGTTTGCGTTTGAATTGGTAAAGTCCATCGATGGGTTTAAATATCATCAAAGATCGTAAATATAAAGAGCTGTTTAATGTGCAAATCGATTCTATGCATTTCTTATTCTTTTAACAAATTTTTAATTATAAACGTTGGACATTGTTTTAAATATATTTTTGGGAACTATATACCTATATAATACGTGAAATAAATTTGTCAGTAATAACTAACAAATTACATATTTTCATAAATATGCAAGGCTTGTTAATACTAAGGAAAAAAAAATTAAAATATGATTTAAAAAGAAATGTGTGTTACTTATGTAAGCGCGTTAGTAGTTATACTTCTTTGGCGTAATACAAGAATAACTTTAAATAGCATACAAATAATTAAATTTTCAAAACTAAAATATACATAGTAAATTGTTAAATTTATTAAAATAATCTGAATAAAGTTTAATTATTAATGAACATAAATGAATATGCTAAAAATTTATTTTATTTCATTAATTTTAATTATTTAATAAAGGATAAAGTAATAATTTATAATTTATGACGCAAATAAATACATACCAATATTTAACCTGACTAAAAGAAACATACTTAAAATATATTTTAAAAAGCTTATAAGCCATATTTCTATCACGAATGTTCACTATAAATAAAATTTTTTTTATTATGTGAACCACTATTAAATTTCTATTACTAAAAATATTATTTAAAAGCACGGATATAGCTTAGATTTGTATGAACATAAAAAACATGTTGTGTATTTACAAATACCTCAATAACTATCACTAATGTAGTATCAGTTAAAACACGTAACTTTACCCTGACGATTTTTGTTGCAACATGGGCGCATGTTGCATATTGCAACACGTCATCCTGTGCGCAACGTAAAATTTCAATCCCATAATTTTTTTTAATAACGCGCCTAAAAAGTATAACTTCAAAAATATGAAATGAAAAAATTATAATAAAAATATGCCTTGAAGGAAAGTAAATACTTGAAAAAGTTTCTCGTTAGTAATTTCTTAACCAATTCTTATTTGATTAAGAGTGAATCAAAATGTTTAAATAGTTTTGGTGTTCGTAAATGAATGTACTGTAAAATTGAGTATTAAAAAAGGATATATCTAAAGCGGACGTGACAAAAATCAAAAAGCAGTAAAAGCTATATACGAACCGATTGTAAACAATACTAACAACATAACAAACATTAGAATTTTTTTGTCGCGAAGTACTAATTCAGTCTATTTCAGTGGTCCGATAAATTTCACTTTATTTTTCAAATTCCTAATATGGTAATACATTTATATACTTTTTTCTAGACTTCATAAAATAAAATCATGAAAAGTTCAATGAAAAATTTTTTAGTAATTTTTATGTGAATAAAGAACAAACAAAAAGTAAGTTCTTCAATTTTCCACGTTGCTTCAAGTCAATAAAAATAATTTTATTTTAAGAACTAATCTGGTCAATATTGAAAATCGTAAAACAATGCATTTAATAGTTTTTGCGCGACGCGCATATAAATTATAACCGAACAGACCGACGGACAAACATTTGAAAATTTCTACTCTAGAGTTAATTATGGTCCTCCGAACTCGTTTCATTCATAAATATCTTTACTTAAGGCTTTTTTCTCTGCTGTTATAATGTATGTACAGATTCTGGAAATAGTTTGTAACCAATGTGTTACAAACTATTTCCAGAATCTGACCTTAATTATACATTTACAGTTACTGTAAGAAGGTTTCCAACAACGAAGGTAACATAATAATGGAAGTAAATTAGTTTTATGTCTATTTTTGCACAGGATGCCATCTTATTAGTACTACATATACTTTACATTACTTATATTAAGATAAATGTCTTAAATAAACCCAGAGAAAGGTCAACGTATGAAAATCGTAGGTATTGTCATGTAGTATGAAGAAGTAAATGTCGAAGTCTATTAGTGAAAAAAAAGACGATATGACACGAAATAACAAGTATGTATAGCTGACAAAATGAAATTCTCCTTTCTTGAAGAACAAACTGAATGTTGCTATACGTGATTATGGAGCTAAATAAAGAAGATGTCAAGATGGTTTCGCTAACGGATTCACAGGAATTAAAAAACCATATATATATATATATATATATATATATATATATATATATATATATTTATAATAATAAATGCGCGTGAAATAAACGAGCAAAAAAACTGCAGACGACTTCAAGACTGCAGTAAAACATATTGAAAAATGTCTAAAAAAGGGTTATGTAAAGAGTCGCAAAGACAGAATAGAGTATACGAAAGTAAATAAAGCAGAAGAAATAATCCAGGATTACAGATGACTTTGTTTCACTATTCCTCCTTATATTGCTTATATTAAAAATGGCGTGAATATGTCGATAGAAATATTGAACCTTTTTTGTCAATTTTTGAAGTGTAATTTGTCATTTTGCTTATAAAAAGATTTCAAAAATTCTAGATATATAGATACAAGAATGCAAAAAATTGCGTAATTTTATTTAAACTAAATCTTTTACACGTTTTTTTTCTTTCAGGTTTAAAGGTATTTAAAAATTGCGTAAATTTATTTTCATACATTTAATAAATCTTTCATACGTTTTTTTTAGGTTTGGAGGTAGTAATTTAAAGTCATAAGTTAATAAAAAATATGCAAGTTAAAGATTTCTAGTATACTTCTATGCTACTTTGAATATGTAACTATTTATGTAACACTGATGAAAATAAACTTGAATGAAGAACTTAGAAAGAAATTTTATGAATGTTTATAGATATATCAGCCTACTATCAACCGACAAATACTGGAAATATAAGAAGACTTCATACATGAAATTAAATAATTTTTTTTACGTTTACAAAAATAAGATTTGTGAATCTCGAAATTAGAGACAACAAAAAGGTTGTATAAATTTTTGAAAATTTAGAAATATGAATACATTTTCTTAAACTTCAAATAACTCTGGCTAGCGTTCTTATATTGTCATTGTTGTGTAAATATTTACTCTATGGCTTTAGTAACTATCGCTTATTTCTATTATTTTTAATGAATGTCAACTTTTCAAAATATGAAATAATTTGTTCATTATTTCCTTAATTCATTTCTTAACTCTATTCATTTACTTTATTTTTGTTAAGTAGAAAAATGGTTTGGCCAGTGAAGTCGGACCCGAGGAAGGTAAGAAAGGACTTATTTGATTACTGCTTGTTTTGTTGATTATTTATTTCTTGTACTTTTTATGATCATGACTGCGTGTAATAAAATTAATATCATATTTGTAATTAAACATTTTATTGTTAATTTTAACAATTTCAACACCAATAAATATATTTATGATTAGATATTCCTTAGGACCAAATGCAGTTTAGCACGAATAGAAACATCACCGTTCTTCGTTTATTAAATTAAATAATATATATTAAAACATCCTATTTTACAGTGTATCACGTATCACTCATCGTTTTTGACCTATAACTTTTCGTATACAATTTCCATTCGTGCTAAACTGTGCCTATGTTAAGTGACCATAATTATTTAAATCATTTATTTATTACTCAATTATAAGATATATATATATATATATATATATTTATACGTATATATGTGTGTGTGTGTGTGGGTGTATGTATTAATTATTTTCAGGGTGACGAAGTAAGGACAGATCACAAAATAGCTTATACCAAACTGCAGCATTTACTCCAACTGGACTTGAACAAGCCTGAGGCATGCACGCGACTCACCGGCATAATGGCTACTATCGGTATTATCATATGATTATTTAGTTACTTCATATATATATATATATATATATATATATATATTAGAAATTAAATAAATCCGATAATAATGTGTAAAACGTATAATTAAAAACTTTAATTATCACTTATAACACATCACATCATTACGTAATACTAATGGTGTTTTCATGTAATGCTGTAGTCATAAACATCAGCTTGATACTTAATGGTCACATGACACGCAAATTGAATATAAAAATACTTATAAGAATTTCTGAATTATTATAGCTATATAACTTGGTCACTTCAATAAGAATTAACACTAACTCTTATGACAAATTATATTCTTTTGTAGAAAAAAAACTACGTACATAAAAAAATCTCCCAATGTTTTATGTCACCTTGGTGAAGGAAAGTATATCTCCAGTAAAAGAAAAGGGCTCTTTGTCAGGCTGATCGATTCTGTCCATCACTGTACTCTATGTCTTGTCGATGCCCTTAGTTCCGCCAGCATAGTCCGCCGCCAGGTCTACTTCAGATGACCATGTGTCTTGTTTCCCTGAACATTGTGATCCAAAGGCTTCTAAGCGTATGGCTAATCCAGTGGTACTCAGTCGGAACTTCCTTGCATCATTCTAGCGTATTTTTTTAGTTTTACTCTCCACGTTTTTACGATTGCCTCAAGGAGATAAACTCGTAAATTGTAAATAATAGTTGTGAGTAAAGGAAAGAAAATTAATAAAATTGAATGAAAAATTATAAGATATACTGCAGTAATAAAAAGTTAAGATGGGAAAAACCTTTTAAACCTGATATGTCAACATGCGTCTTGAATATCAGAACCAATTTCGTTCGAGAAATAGTTTTGTTGCAATATATAAAGTGAAACAGTACTAGTAGAAATTGATACTATATTTAGATGTAGGGATAGTAATGAAGGATCAGTACGTGATTCAAAATAGTGGGTGGCTAAAGTTAAGGGTGACTTCGGGGATATTTCAAAGTATTGAGACGAGAATAAAGAAAAACTATTGATTATACCGATAATATATAACACATGACCAGTTAAGGTAAATTATGACAATGAACATATCTACTTACTAAGTACCTAATTAAACGTAGAAATATTGTATCATTTATTCGGGCTAATATACAGCGAATATTGCATAAACTGAATGACGTTAAAAATAACTTTGGTAATGGAAAAAAAAATTGTTAAAAAATGACAAGTAAACAATATAGTCTGAATGAATAGAAAATATAGATAATCTTAATAATTGGGTAAACTACAATTATTGAATATACTTGGCGTTAAACTTGTAGAAATTCTTTATAATTTCATTTTTCACGACTAAATAAAACTACGTGATGTAGTATTATTTCTACTTTATTTAATTTCTTTACCACGACCAAGTTTTCTTCAAGTCATCTTCAAGTGGGCACATTGCTGACAGAAATGGAATTTTAAACAGTTTTAGCGAGAAAACCAAACAAGGTGGAAGATAATGGTTTTATGCGACGAAATCTCCAAATCAGTGTTCGCCAGCCTGAATCCACATCAATGAACAGGCCCAAAGGATTCAACAGCGAAAATGTCATATAGTTTTATGTCTTGTTGGAAAAAAATATTGATGCAGAAAAATTAACAGCAGAAAAAATATACAACATTGATGAGTCTGGTTTTTCTACTATGCAGAAAAACCTCAAAAAATAATTGGTCAACAGGGTAAAAGAAGAATCGGGACCATCGCAAATGGAGAAAGAGGATAGTGTGCTGTGCAAGCGCTGCCAGACACTTTGTGTTTCCCATGATTATTTTCAAGAGAGTTAGGCCCACCTGAAGATGTTATAATACAACGAAACCTAGGTTGTGGTAAAGAATTTAAATAAAGTAGAAATGATATTACATCACATAATTTCACTCAGTTATGAAAAATTAAATCAAATACAATTGATAAGAATTAAATGTGTTCCATTATTAAAAAGTAATACAGCCCTAAAGTTTGAACAATATTCCAGGACCGTCAAGTCGCGATGTCGTTATTCTGGAAAAAATGATGGCGGCAGGCATGAACATGGTGCGGCTGAACGCCTCGTACGACTCGATTGAGGTCCGCTCTGAAATAGTGAATATGCTGCGTAACGCGGCCATCTCACATGGCCACAAAATGGGCTACGCGTACCCACTATCTATAGCTTTGGACTTATGTGGACCTGTTATTAGGACCGGCCTCATTGATGTTGTAAGTAATATTTATCTTAAATTATCTCTTAAATACGAGCAAAATATAAATCTAAAGAGAACACCGAACTACCAAATTTATTCACAACTTTCTAAGTCCTGCATTTTTTCTATTTTAATTCAATAGTTATTAGATAAGTTTTTTCAATCGCAGGAAAAACCTGTTGATATATATGTATTGATACATATAACTTCAAATATGAATTACACACGAAAGCTGAGAATAATATATCGGGGTCGCCCCAAAATACCAACAATCATCACTAATTTTTAGAAATTATCCAAATGAAAAAAAACAGTTATCAAGAGTATTACAATTTCACTCCGAATATGATTTACGTAATACAAAATTAGCGCAAAAAATATCAAATTTTAATAATTTATAAAATATAGATGCTTATAATATAGTAAAGTAATATACGACTCCCTAAATTAAATGTTTTTAATAAAGAATTATAAAAATATATTAAAAACCCTAAGTGAACAAAATTAAAATATTGATTTTTCTTCTAGTTTTTATAACTTTCACAACAAGGCTACAGTGGATATCTCCCTATCTTATTCGGTCTCGTAGACTACAACATACATTACTAAAAATGACGTCACAATTCAATATTGCCGTCGTTGTCTAAACATTAAGTTTAAATATTCATAACTCGTCCAGTTTTTAAGGCTTGTCAAGAGTTTTTCCACTATTCGTCAGATTGTATTTTGAAATTGTAATTATAAAATAACAAAATTAGTTAAGTACCCTATTAAGGAAATTTCCTTTTTCCATTTTAAAAAGACACAGCCCTATGGCCTTTAGATTTTAGTACTCTAAAAAGTAATCCAAGTATAATTCTAAACTTTCTAGATATCGTCAGAAAAAAATAGATAAAAACCAAAAAAATATTGAGTATAAAAGTTGACACTAAAATAAAATCGTACAAAACTAAACTACATCTAAAGCCAATATTAAAACAAAATAAAAAGCCAAAAATATGATAAAAGATAAAACCAAAATAAAATTCATTACCAGTTTTTAATCAGTTTCACTACTACAGGTTTCGGGTGGCAAGATCGAACTGGCCAATGATGATGAGATCATAATGACAACCAGTGAGACATACCAAGATAAAGGATCATACAAACACATCTATATCGACTATCCTCGGTTCCCATTTCAGGTAGATATTTTTAACTATTCCACCCTACCCTTCTCATGCAAAATGTTACGTTATAGCAAGTTGAAAACTAAAATCAAAGCTATTATTGCATTTTAAATTTGTATTTCATATATCAAGATAATTCTTAATTCTGTATTAACTATCAATGCTTATTAAGTCAATAATAAATTTTCAATCAATGTACCGAGACGAAAGAGGTTTATCAACATAAATTACACTCAGTCCTCAATTAACCCATGTTCATGGCTGCGCATTAATAGCATCTAGCCGTCAATAATAACTGAAGAAATAACCTTCAGAAACAACTGAAGTTTTTATACGATACCGGATTAATTCAAAATAAAAGCAAAAAATAGTAATTGGTAAATATAATAAATAAAAAACAGCGAGCGTTTCTAAAATTTAAAACATGAACCAGGAACAGATAAATAATTTTTTTGTATTCATTCTGGAGGAAATGAAAAATCGCTAACGATATGAACAAACGAATATTTGATGCTAGTAAAATGGTAGTTGTGCTGAAAGAAGAGAGAAATAAAAAAATTATATACACAGAAAAGAAAACGAGAATTAAACCAATGCGTATAAGATTAATTTTGGGTTTGATAAAAAATTACTTAAATAAATTAAATTGAAATAGAAAGAAGAAACGGTAGTAAACATACTAAACCTAGTAAATGGAAAGCATATTAATGATAATAATTATTGTAGTTCCTTATTGATAAATTTATAGATAGTATAAAGTCGATAATATTGTAGAACTATTGTAGAAAGTCAATAAAATAAATGGATTTGGAAGTAGTAACTGAGAAAAAAGTCTTAGAAAATCACGAAATCATTGATTGGATGATTTGTCAAAATTTTAAAAAACCTGATACTGGAACTCATAAAATTGATACGTATTCATATATGGAAGAGAAATAGGCACTAGTTACTACATAAGTATTCGATTGTTAAATGAAATCTTCTGTGTTATTGTTTTAATACTTTAATTCCTTGTTTTAGTACTTAAAACTAATAGGGTGTGGTCGCAATATTTTAGTAAAGTTGGTATATTAAATCGTATAGTAAGAAGGATTACAGTTTACAACAGACTTTATATGCTAATTAGTGAATACAGAGGCAAAATAGTGATGAATGTGGGATTAAAAAAAATCAATTTCTTGCTGTCGTCATATATTTCAGTATCACAGAATTTATAAGTGTCGTTTATAACTTATAACTACTTTTAGTACCATTACTCAAGTGAATACCTGTTCAATAATTATTGTTGCTATTGTAAGTAAAATATATAGGAAATCTGTCGAATCAGAATTGTACATCATTGGTTAAGGTGGTGTAAAAGGCGTTGTGACGAAATTCACTGAATTTTTAATATATTAATCAAACTTTTAATATTGAATATATTTGGCGTTAATTTTGTAGAAATTCATTATTCACAATTAAATGAAACTACGTGATATAGTATTTCTACTTTCTTGCTAATAACCCACCTGAAGATGTTGTAATACAACGAAACCTAGGGCGTGGTAAAGAACTTAAAGAAAGTAGAAATAATACTACATCATGTAGTTTAATTTAATTGTGATTAATCAAACTGTAAATGTGTAACTTATTTTAAAATTTAAAAATGTTTACCGTTAGTTATGTTAAAAATCGCTGTCTTGTAGAGTCAACATTAGATATACATCCAAAAGTAATCATTTCACTACAATTTTCATTTTAATTAAAAACGCATTGAGCGATTTGTCCAAAAAACTAAGTTAATGCAAAATCATGTTATATTAACATTTTAAAAAATAAAATAATTTACCGTTTAGTTTTGATAAAAATCAATCTCAAAATTATTGTTATCCATCACATAGAAATATTGTATAAAATTTTTGCTAATTGCCCACCTAAAGATGTTGTCACACAAGGAAACCTAAGTCGTGATAAAGAATTTAAATAAAGTAGAAATAATACTACATCACGTAGTTATATTCACTTGTTTAAAAGTTATTTATATGGTTAGTGTTGCGGCCATATCATCAAAAATCATAATAGAGCCATTTGTTTATTATTTGAAGCACATTAGTTTTTCAAATAATATACCTTTTTATAATATTGAAAGTTTCCATTGAATATCTTTCGGTAAAAAGATAAGAAAATATTTAATAGATAAAATATTTAGTAAAGTATTAGCTGCAACAGACAAATAAGTTATCGGTAAGATTATACTATATCATTAGAAGCTTCAAAACTCGTAAATACTAAGTATAATTGCAAGGGATTGAAAGAATTTTGTTCATAAAAGTATATTGAAAGAATTTTGTTCATAATAGTATATCCATGATTAGTATTATTTCCACTACCACATTTCATCATTATTTATAACCAGGTAAACAAAGGCCAAGTAGTTTATATTGACAATGAGTTACTAAAGCTGAGAGTGGAAGGCGTGTCGATGTCTACAGTGACGTGCAAAGTGGAACGTGGAGGAACACTGACGTCACAGAGGGACGTTAAAATACCAGGTGTCCTAATCGATTTACCAACATTCTCAGAACGTGATAAGGAAGATATCTACTTTGCTGTTCATAATCAGGTTGATAGATAATTTTATTTATCTCAAATTAAGCATTTTAGCTTAGCTTTACTTATCATAAAACCAAATATTTCAACTTAATTTGAAATTCCCTTGCAGCTAGATATAGTAATAGTATCATACATAGATAAAGTCGAAGCAATAAAAGAGTTAAGAGAGCTGTTAGGTGAAAAAGGAAAGAAAATTGCTATTATATGCAAGATACAAACTTTGAATGCCTTAAATAACTTGGATGAGCTGATGCAGGTGAGTAAATGCATATTATATATTATTTTAAAACAGTAACGGAACAGTTGCAATAAACATTTTCAATTATCATATTTTTGAAGGAAAGTGACGGTATCATCATAGCGAGACAGGAATTAGGCACTGACATAGATTCTAATAAGCTGATCAAAGCTCAAAAAAATATAACAAGCCGAGCAATGTCCGTAAGTAAAATTCTGTCTTTCAGTTACGTATACAAATTTTAAGTATTATACTTTTGTTTCTTCTTTAAAGTATTTAACTTGGAGTAATTTATTAATAGAAACAAATCTTTAGACTGGTATTTATACAACTTATCCTAATAATAGATTTCTAATTTGCATAGCACATAACAAAACAGAAGAAAAATAATATGAAGTCCCAATTTTAAGGTTCAGAATCCAAGTAATCAAACCAAAACCCCTGTTGTGATAAGCTGATCAATCCTTTCGTTCGTCTATCTGAAGAGTCTCTTAAAGATCTTTAAATTCCAAACGAAATAAGAAAGACAGTATAAATTTACATATAATATGTTTTTCCTCATAAATTTACATATAATATATTATTTAAAATTGTATTTTAAGGAGCTCTTTAATTTGTGAAGGGTGGCTGTTTTTTGCATAAGCGAGTGGGATATAATTGAGAAGACATCTTTTATTAAGGCACACATCTGTTTTTTTTAATTTTTTTCAGTAAAGGATAACATTTTGGTGGATCATGACATTTGCCATTTTAGACCCCTTTTATTACCAGTACTATCGAAATATACAGTTGCATTAGAGGGTGTAACGCATCTCTAATATTTCTCATTTTCTATTCTTTAAGACAATAAAGGAGTAAAATTTTACATAATGTACAATTTATGAGTAATAAAACCAAAATAGTTTTGAGAAATTCACGATATTTTTACATATGTGAAAGACGTTACGTATTTTTACGGTGAAAAATAACATTTACATTTCCAAAAGGTTTAACAGAAGTACTACGAGCCCGTACATATTTATATGTGCCTAAGTATATATGGAATTTCCTTATGCTAATTATTCTCGAACTTAAGAAGTATATTTTCTTTGTGTGATGTAAGTTGTTATGAAAACATCGGCTGCTTGCCCTATATTTAATTTTATATTGCCTCATGTCTATTCGATATTGAATTACCCCGTTATAGAACCATCATAAATATTTTAAGCTACACAGGTAATGGACCTTCATTCATAAGCCGTTCAATAGTGATGACTACCATTAGGTCTATAATTTTTTAAATGAAGATGTAATGCGGTTTATTAGATTTTGGTACTATAATGTAAATATCCAAACACAATATATACATAACTAAACTAACAATAAAAGCGATATCCTGTAACATGTTCACATACGTAACACGAACACATTTCGTAACACATTTCGATCACATATAAAATGATAAGTGTATTTGTAGAAAGGATGTAAAAATGTTCGTACTGTTAACTAGTAACAGTGAGATATACATAAAGTATATAAAAAACGATACTTAAAAAGAAAGCTTATATATACGCAAAAGCAAGGCTTTATCGACAATATTAAATGGCCATTTTAACATTTAAATATATATTAAAAAATGGCTATGTGCTTATGATAATAGCTTTTGTCAAATGGACTTTTCGACTATAAAAACAATACTATCACGTGAAATAGTATCACATGCTCATTTTAATAATAAAATAAATGTGAAAATTTGTATATTTGGTTATAACTATTTACCAAGCGGCTTTGCGTATCTGCATTTTTGTTCATAGCGCCGGGATTTGCTTCTAACATAACGTTTGTTTAAAACTTACTACGTGACCAAGAATAGCATAAAAGATGGATGCTATCCTTCAGGAAGTGCTTCAGATTTTGGGATAAAAGCAGCCCATTTATTATTTCATAATAAAATTGATTTGTATGCTATATTTTGTATAGATCTATTTAGAAGCGACGGTATATCCATTCATCCATCCAAATTTTTACATATATAATATTAGTTAGAATAAAATAAAATCTTTAATGAAAGGCATAATAATAAATGGCTTGGTAAGTACTTTTGAAACGCACATAAAAAACACAATAAAACTTATTTCCCAACCTTTCAAATAATCACGTATACATAACTATATTTACGAAGTTCATATATTTTGCACATTTTTACTCTTTTTTTTAATAAATTAAAGTCTACTCTGACAATGCATGAAACTGAATAGAATAATTAGGACCGCTGATGCAAAATTTTAAACTTAAGTCTCTCAGATCGTGTGGTGTCATTAAACATTTATTAAAAGAAAACGCAATTTGCCATTCGGAGTTGTACTCCCACAATGAATAAAATAGACTACAAATACCTGCCATTTCTGGGGAAGCGACGAATTGTCTACAATTAATATTATTTTCACATAAGAATAACGGCATTATAAATTTTAAAAAATACTCTTTATCATACGATATCTGCAATTATAAATTAAAATATGTATTTGACATCCTTTTGGCATCCTTTTTTCATAAATGAAAACTACATTTGTGCGCTAGGCTGAAAACTATATTATGACATACATCTGCAGTCAAAAGGCCTTAATGTAGCTAAGGCAAGACCTGGTTTCAATATCTACTACTATCAAATGTACACTATACATGAATATATATGATACATTTGATCTTCTGAACCTAATGGATTTTCTCGTAAATGTTGTGGGGGTTTCCCATATTGCGACTTGGGAAAGACGAAATGAATTAATTATGAATGCAATTTGCGTTTGAACTTTTTACATACCAGCAAAATATTATATATTTCTTAAGTCTATACTGCTCGAGAAGTTATTTCAGCATAGGAGTATTATTTGTATATTACGATAAAAAAGAAGTTGTTACATTTTCATATCATAATGATAATATGTATTGAATATATTTGGCGTTAATTTTGAAGAAATTCATTATTCACAATTAAATTAAACTACGTGATGTAGTATTATTTCTACTTTCTTAAAGTTCTTTACCACGATCTATGTTTCGTTGTATTAGGACTATTAGCAAAGATCTATCTTTGCTAATAGCCGACCTGAAGACGTTGTAATACAACAAAACCTAGTCGTGGTAAAGAACTTAAAGAAAGTAGAAATAATACTACATCACATAGTTTCATTTAATTGTGGGTAATGTTTATGCAAGTTCAATCGAAAATGATTTGATTTCAATTTTCGTTTTTATATAGATCAGTAATGATTCCAACAATATGCTAATAAGTATGATATTAACTTTTTAAATTTTCATGGTATTTATTCATTCAACATGTATTTTAGATGGGCAAATCTTGCGGCGTGTTAGCGCAAGTGTTTCATTCAATGAGTTATAGGAGAATTCCCTTGCGGGCCGAAATAATGGACGCTGGTAACTGTGTATTGGACGGCGTGGACTATCTTGTGCTATCAGCTGAGACTGCGAGTGGACCCCGTCCGATCGAATCCATCGCTGCGCTCACCGATGTGCTCAAGGAGGCGGAGAAATGCATCTGGAGGCAGAAGCTACTAATGGATCTTATTGATCAGGTGAGCTTTATACAGTATATCCACTCTAGAGTAGTATGTAAATGTTGCTACAATATTTGAAGTAATGGCTGAGGGCAATTTGAGGTACTTTCAACTTATTATGAATTTATTCAATACTAGCTAATAGCCGGCATGCATTGCAATACTTCTTTAAATAATTTTTGGAATTTGTTTGAAGTGCACATATCAGCAGGTATATCTACACGTACAAAATAAATAAAAGACAATAATTTTTTGTTGGTTAATTTAAATACTTTTTTTCAGAATATCACTGACATTACTTATTGTATCATTAATAAGTTTAATACAAAGTTTCAACTCAATCTGATGAACGATGCGCGAATGCATAACAGACAAAGACACGGATATAATAAAAAATTGTTTGTCAAGTTATGGTATTGTAATTGTATGTCATTTATTGATCGATTGATTTTTCCAATCTTTCGGGACAAAAGTTTGCCATACACAGGTCAAAACTAGTATAAAAGGGAATAATATTTTAACAAAGAAATAATAGAAAGGTTAAAGCGAAATTTTGTACATTTTCTCTGTTATTTACACCGTCCTATACAAAACTTAAAAAATTTTGTACATTTTCTCTGTTATTTACACCGTCCTATACAAAATTTAAAAAATGTTGTAAAGTGAAATTTTGTACATTTTCTCTGTTATTTACACCGTCCTATACAAAACTTCAAAAATTTTGTACATTTTCTCTGTTATTTACACCGTCCTATACAAAACTTAAAAAAATTTGTACAATTTCTCTGTTATTTACACCGTCCTATACAAAATTTTAAAAATTTCGTAAAGCGAAATTTTTTACATTTTCTCTGTTATTTACACCGTTCTATACAAAACTTAAAAAAATTTGTACAATTTCTCTGTTATTTACACCGTCCTATACAAAATTTAAAAAATTTTGTAAAGCGAAATTTTGTACATTTTCTCTGTTATTTACACCGTCCTATACAAAACTTAAAAAATTTTGTACATTTTCTCTGTTATTTACACCGTCCTGTACAAAACTTAAAAAATTTTGTACAATTTCTCTGTTATTTACACCGTCCTATACAAAATTTAAAAAATTTTGTAAAGCGAAATTTTGTACATTTTCTCTGTTATTTACACCGTCCCATATAAAATTTAAAAAATACGAACTATTCCATAGTTTTTAAGAATACGATAAATTAAGAAACTTTAATTGGTTATCAAAAGAGTAAAGTGTTAACAAATATTTTGTATTGTAATTTATAATTTGTAAACATTAACACAATGTTTTAAATGGAATTTCGAAATATTGCAATTAAAAAAAACTTATTAACGGGTCTTCTTTAATTGCTGATATTCAAAATTAATTGATTTTTTTCTTTATAGCTAAAATTATATATTCCAGTGAGTGTCTTGAGAAATTTATAGCGTAAAATAAAATGTGATCAGCAATATGCAATGTGGTCAGAGAAAAAAATATATAAAGTTAGATCGCATTATTTTCTCTTCATTATTAATCGAATTAACGAACATTTACTCTTAAGCCTTTAATTAAACCTATGCTTGCCTTAATAACTGGAACGATATCCGACAATTAATAATATCAAATTTGTGACAAATTGTTTTATGACAAATTGTCTGGTTACCTCTTTAAAAAAAACTGCTTAACGTTGCCAAATTTTAATAAATTTTGAATCCCCTCCAGGTACCCTCGCCCTGCACGCCAGTCGAGGGAGTAACACTATCAGCTGCCTTAGCATCGCAGAAGTACGACGCAGCAGCCATCATCGTAACGACGACATCGGGACGTTCAGCGGCACTACTGGCGCGTTTTAGACCCCATTGCCCGATACTGGCTATCACGCGATACACCTTCACCGCCCGATTACTGCACATGTATAGAGGAATAATTCCTATAGTCTATGAAAGTAATCTACTTACTTATTTTAAATAATTAGCAACCTAATTTACAGGCTTACCCGGTCCCCCACACGAATACTCTTTAGAGTAGATATAGACAGTCTTTAAAATATTTCTTTACACACCGCACTCAGTATTTCTTCCCTCAGCGCCAGAAGAAATAATTGTATTTAGATGTTACACGTGACAGAGCCATGTAAGACTGGCCATGAGAAAAATATTAAATGACACTAAGATCTAAAGCAGCAAAATTTAATATTCAGCGCTGTTCTTTTAAGACTTTGAAGCGTTACCTAAACAACTCTTGTCAGTTGAAGCATTTCACCGCTTCTGCTTTTACGACCTAATTTTTGGTAGTGTGAGTTAACCTTAGAAGATAAATATAATCCGTCACGAATTTTTCTGTAAAACTGATGTGAATAATCTTACTGTGCATTGTTTTCATGTATATCTAACTATTTAAGCAACGTATGCCAAGAAACATTCCCGATGGTTTGGCGTTTCCTATCTAAATGGCTTTCACCAGTTGAAGCATTTATCCTATTTATACCACCTGCTTTTGCTAGTGAGAGTTAACCTTAATAAATAGATATACTCTGTCATTAACTTTTCTATAGAACTCATTTAGGCGAATAATCTTGTTGTATATTATTTTCACGGACTTTATCTTCATAGATCGATTAATTTTTACAAAAGTTTATAAACTATATACTTTAAACTCCCTCGGTAGTAATTTGTTCATTGATGACAACCAAACTAATATTAGTAATTATTGGAAACAGACGCGGTGAGGGACTTTGTTTTATAATATATACTGATATTTTTTGGAGTACCTTTTGATGGCCTCCCATCAAGGTAAAAAGGGAAAGTAAAATAGCATTTTTTTGCCGACACGTTATGTGTTATCGAAAAAGTTCTTCGTTTTTTTTTCATAACAAGGTGCTCGTACACCAGATCACTACATATATGTTGATACATAAGATAATTACTTACCAAATAGCACTTTTGCCGATACTGTTATCTATTATCTAACGAGTCATGCGTTTCTTTGCGCAACAAGATATCCATACATAGGACAATTACATTATCATGATAGTGACTTCATTACCACTCCATATCAGGTACAATATTATATATATATATATATATATATATATATATATATATATATATATATATATATATATTTATATATATTTGAAATAATTTGTACCTGATGTAACAATTACTCAATTGCAGTAATTATGTCTGAAAAATGTTATTAGATAGGGATGCTTTTAGTTAAAAAAGTTATTTCCTGTTTTCGATCACAATCTGGAAATATTGTTCACTTTCTATATTAAAGGGACGCGCGAGTATAAAAGAAACAAGTGTAAGGTTGCACTTAGATTAATGCTGCTGAATAAGCTGAGTTATTTGAAAAAAAGTACAGCATCGAAAAGATACTTTTTTTTGTAATAATTAAGGAGGAAATGGGAAAAAATACTAGCATATCTTATGACATTGAAAATAATGAATAATGTAAGTGGGCGGAAGATCTGGTAGACATATAGAAGCGGCACGGGACCGATCTTTGCTGGAATCTACAGTACAAGCCTAAATTTAGCAACGGATGTCTTCTGGCTGATGAGAATAGAAAAATTTACAACGTACCTAGTAGTCAACATTAGGATTTTTTCTAACCGTCAAGAAAATTAAAAAATATTTGTTCATCAAATTTGCCTAATCAAATTTACAGAAGAAAAAGCAAAAATTTTGAAAATAATATACATGCAACGTATATTTTTCTTATTTAAAATGTTTATTACATTAAACGGTATTAATTTTAATAAAAACTACAATTAAATACTGTTGTCTTTTATCTAGGTCAACCGAATTCCTCCTGGCAGGCAGATATCGAAAAGCGCACAGAGTTTTGTTTTAAATTTGGTTACGATAATGGTTTTCTGAGGCCGGGAGACCCTATCATCTTAATCACTGGCTGGAAGCAGGGTCAAGGCTTTACAAATACCATGAGACTCATCACCGCTGAACCCATCAACCTGAAGTCTCTCGAACCCTCGCCGGTGACTCAGGATTATCAGGAATAATAATAATTAATTTTATTCATATTTAGTTATATAAGCTATATTACATTTGGTGTTGTAACTTAGAATTGTTACTTCTAGTTTTTAGTTTGAAACAAAAAATATTATCCATATTTCGCTTTAGATTATCTTTACGTTATTCTTTTTTTTAATAGTAACCGGACTACGGGCAAACAAAATGAATGGGAGACAGGGAAATAAAATGAGTTTTCCAAAAGATGGAGTTAAGCTAAAGTATTCTCCTATCTGAAAATTTTAAATTTATTAGACATATTTTATTGAAATAATTAGGCATTTTATATACGAGAAAGGCACTATGTGAAAAGCTAAGAAAATTTAAAATTAGATTTAAGAATTTTATGTTAATTCACAATAAACTGAATATATAAAAATTTAACAAATTTTTTTTACAATGTTAACATTATTATCTCACTATACAGCATACTCAAAAATTATTGAGTTACATATAGTACATAGATTTACATTTGTGTACATAGATTTATTTATGAAGTTCAGCCAGCTGATAAATTAAATTCTTTCTTTTAAAAAAATATATTAATTAACGTTATATAAAACAATTTATCCCAACCAATTTAATATAATTGAAATAAAGATATTTTAATTTATGTAACTGCTGTACATAGAATATAATGAAAAGGGCACAAGAAATCGCTAGATAAAATCATTTATTTGGTTTATTTCGGTCTCTATTTTAAATTAAGATATGTGAAGGAATATTGAAAACAATATTGCCTAATGCTAAAAGAGCTAAAGAGCAACGAAAAAGATATGTTAAACAAGACACGTGTTAACTTACAATTCATCAAAATACTGTCAGAGTAGTCGAATAGTACATATGTTATCATTAAAGACTATGGTGCCTTTAGAATCTATATAAGTTTGTTGTCGGTGGAGAATTATACAATAAGGTAAACAGGTAAATGGTAAGTAAATGGTAAGATAAAATATTTGAAAATGGGAAAAATATATATGGAAAGGGAAAGCGAAAAGTGCGTGTGGAATTTATTCATTTTTATAATAACACTGCTTTAGTCGGAGTTACTTTTTTTGCACTGCCTTCCGCATATAATTCCGTTTATTATATATTTTATATTCTTTGCTCATTTTCTGTTTACGTAAAATTCACAAACCATCTTAAGGGATATTTTTAAATTTTAGAACCCACTTGTAAATATAGCGATCAATACCATGCTCCTCATTATATATAAATATAAGCGCTCTTTTAAAAATTTGTTTGTAAACATAATATTAATTTCATACCTTGCATTACATTATTATATTTTTCTCATAAATAACCTTCTCATATAGAAAAATACAACGGTCTAAAATATTCTTCCAAAATTCACTGTGCTTTCAATTGTTTACACTCATTACAACGTTTCTCGTAGACCCTTTCAATTTATTGACAAAATTTTGCAAAACATAAATTAATATAGATAAAATTACGTATTGTGACAAAGTATAAAAAGAGTTAAGATAGCATCTTTAAAAACTTTAAAAAATTGCAATAAGCGTAGCGATTAAAACAAGTGAACCAGGTTATTAAATTTGGTTAAAGTTAGTAATGGTTAAATAATTTAACCCTAAAGTAGTACGATTCCGTTAACCATTCTTGTTGCAAAGATGTATCTTGATGTAATTAAAAAACTACAGGCCAAATTTATATTTCACTTAAGGCTGTATTTATAAAATCCTGCTTCTTGAGAACGAATATTTCCTAGCCGTAAAATTCCTAATACACGCATAGCGACGCCGCTTATTGGTGTGCAACAAATTTGTAGTGTATTCGCAATATCTTGATAACGCCTATGCGTAGGCTATAAATTTGTTGCAATTATATCTAAAATGAATATACGTGCTTTATATATTATTTATTTGGTAACCAGTTACATTTATTTTAAATTATTAAAATTATGCCGAAACATCAAAAATAATATTATTTGTATTCCAATATAAATTTGGATTTCATACATTGACCAGGCCAGCTAACCAGAAATACTCTGTACAATGATTTTATCTTCCACATGCGGCTTTATCGAGGCATTAGCAGCTAGTTGATCGTCTTCAACCTCCAACAATGTAAAATACGAAAGAATAGGATACCCGCAGAGGAAATACTATTAGAATCGTTTAATTACTTCATACTATGAGCCCTAAGAAAACCACAAACGACTGAAACCTGCCGTCTCATGATGCCCATGAAAACAGATCTCACTAATAAATGAGGCAAATTAAAAAAATTAAAAAACTTTATATGAATAAAAACACGTGAATAAAAACACGAGATTACCTACAGATTACATTACTACAAATCACGAAAGGTGAATATACCACCTTTCCTCATGACACTTTTCTTTTGTCACCATCACATGTGCGATGTCATGGTCAACTCCAAAGGTAGTAAAGTTTGCGTCAGTTCCCTAAAATGACGCAAACTTTACTACCTTTGGAGTTGAACATGACATCGCACATATGATGGGGATAAAAGAAAAGCGTCACGAGGAAACGTGATATATTCACCTTAGAGAATTTTGTGCCTGATGAGGCGCAAAATCCTCTAATTAAAATTAAATTTATGTACCAATCTTTACTTTGAAAACACTTTGTTTTATATTTGTGTTCGTTAAAATGAAAACTTTTTATATAATACTCACTTTAGTTAAACAATCATTACTAGCTTTTTTTTCATTTCGAAAATATAAATTGTAAGAAGAAATGGCTATAAAAGTGTCAGAGCCTCACATGACAAACATTTATTGTGATCATATTTAGTTTCTCGCTTTCCAAATCTTAACACTAATGGAATTCAATGAATGATCTTTTAATTTCGTTGATCTCGATAATCAAGGATCCACAGATTCTGGAAGCATATGCTTTTTATAAAATTTCACTAAATATGATTATATCTTATCTTTCCAGAATCGGTCATCCTTCGCAATAAATTCATATTTCCATTTATTAGTACCATTCCAGACCGCAAACAGGTAGACGTCGTGGACAGTGCTACAAAGATGCTCTTGTATTTAATAAAACCACGGATGCTTGTATTAATGTAAATTTTGTTGTTGGTTTGTTTTTTGCATCATCTGTATGCAAATTAAAACTAGATAATGAGCGCTTAATTTCTGCCATACCGTCTGCGTATGCATATGCCATATCCGTGACCATCCGGTGTAACTCTTAGAAAATAATTCATTATCAATGAATAAACCGCTCTCCTCAATAGTGATATGTAAAAGTGTTGCTAATTTTCTGACTGCAGTGTATTCATTGTTTTTTTTCCTGTTTTATTGACAGCAGATGATTTAAGTTTTTCCCGTATAAAATCTGTTTAACTAATGAAGCGCATTCGCATTTACACGTATCTTGCACACTTTGGCAAATCAAGAAGTTGTTAATGACTTCCGCATACTCTAACCGAAGCGCAGTGCAAAGCAATTTATTGAATTGTATTGCACTCTAGACCATGCCGCTGTCCAGGGGTGAATACCAATTCTTTTAGAAACACTTATTTTCGCTTTTTCATTTACTCCATCAATCATACTCTGACAGATCTCACCATAGTAAGAGTGTTTTGATAAGAGCTTGGTTACGTATTTAATTCTTTTAAAAATTCTAACATAATTGAGGCTTCTACGAAATGCTTCTAATTTCTTTCTTTCAGAACAAGCGTCTGTTTTGAAAACAAATTAATGCAAAAAAGATTGCAACAACCTTTATTAAAAGACACTACAGCAGTTGCACATCGCGCGCTATAAGAACCTCGGTGAAGATAGTTAACTCTCTTTCCTCTTACATATTTGGCAACGCGCGAATTAAAGCTTTCTGCTAAATTATTCGTTTTGTTACAAACTAAACTATAAGAATGTAATCTACAAGCAATGTTATTTATTTTGTGAAAAAGAGCACAATTTGTTAATTCTCACTATTACGCATATTCGCAGTACAAAAATAAGACGAACAGTTAGAATGATCGCCAAATATATGTTAGAGCCTATTAGTAATATATCTTTTTATATTATCAAGTTTTTCAACAAACTGTATGTTTTGACTTTTCCAATATTTTATGAACGAATCTACACACCAGCGCAATTTCAAATAATTATCCTTGATAAGTTTCCATGCTTTCAATGAATTGGCTGTGTTTGATGCAATTATAATAATTACGCTAGACATAGTTTTTACATTCTATTTTACATATATTTTTATAAGTCCATCAATTTCTTACAGTGGAATAAGTACTTGAATATCCATTGGCAATGAATTGTCAATAAATGAGATCTTTTTCTGCAAATTTTTTTCAAATCCTGTCGCAATAATGGCTATCTCCATTTTAGTTGAAGAACCGATATAATTTTTAAAACGGATTTGTGATGGAGGCTCAATACTTTTGTTGGACGATCGAGAACAATTGAGATAGTAATTATTTCTTACTCCTAAATAAATAACTTTTTTTTACTATGGAGACCTATGATTGCTGCAAGACCGACCTTTGCCCAGCTAATTGGTGACATAAGACCGTTTAGACCAACAGCCATCTGTCACTACAGTCATCATATATGACTGTAGTGACAGATGGTAATAATATATATATATATATATATATATATATATATATATATATATATATATATATATATATATATGCACGCATGGAGAGCAATTGCAGAGCTGCACCTTTTTAAACTTATGGGTCTGCAAAGAAAACAAACTGGATAATCATTTAATACCCAATAAAATAGGTTTTCTACAGAAAACAGGACTCGTCGTGACGTTTCATTCGTTTGCATATATTCGAAATTAATGTATTAATGTTATAATAAGATTGAGAAGTTATTAATTTGAATATCAGTATATCGCTAGAATGACTACGGTAAAGATACTTCAAAATTGTAATACATACACGTATTTGCAGAATAACCTGTCAAGCACGATTAAAACTTGCACCACGAGGGTTCCGTATGTAGAGTGTCCGTTCATAGACAGTTATAAACACTTAAGAGAAAATAGTGTTTTGTATTAAACAACACTACTTTACAATTATTTATTTTTCATAACGTAAATATATTGCCTAATGGTGTAAAAATATCATAGTGGTCTCCTATTCAGATTTTACCGTCTGTTTTTTTCTATTATTTTTGGTTCAATCGTTTCGGAAATAAGAGAGAGAATGCTAACTTTCGCATATTTTTGGGAATATCTTGTTAAGTATAGAATTTAAAATCATAAAAAAAATTATATATTTCTCATAATCAAACGATACCCATATAACATATAAATTAAAAAAAAGGTTCTTGTTTATGCCTCTTAAATTTTTACATTAATATTTTGAAAAAATTAGCTTGCAAAAAATGTTGGTGTTTATAACATATATTACTATGTCAATTTCAGGCATCTTCGTCGTATGGTTTTTGAGAAAATCGGCTGTAAATACAGAAAAACGTAAATGTCTTACTATATCTTTCGAAAGCGTAAAAACATGGTGTACGTTTCAAAAATTATGACAACTGAAATCATCGCTATAGTTTTCTTATAATATTTACGTGGGCTTCTAAAAGATATATTTTCAAAATTTTAGATTCAGTAGTCTTGGAATTAGGAGGAGGGTGGTCCACATTTTTTGCATTATTTTTAGCAAGTCTCCGAAGATATTATACATAAAATTAGGAAAAATCTTATATCCTTTCAAACGATATCTTCCAAAAAATATATAATTTGAAAGAAAGTTTCGAGTAATTTAGCCTTACCCACGGAAATTTTCATATAAATATTTTTGAGTGGAACCTATTGAAATAGGTGTGGGATTATTAGTACACCAAATTTCTTGTTTCCACATCAAATTACTTTTGAGAATAAAGATTGTAACAGACAGACGGGCAGACGCGTAAATAATTTTATAAGAAAATACAGAAGTGTAAGAAACACTTCTTTCTGAGATACGGACCCCTAAAAAAGTATTAAAGAATAAATAACTTACAATCTTGCCAACTGGGAATTTTATTCCGGCTGTACGCAACAGCTTTCTTGAAGATCCAATTTGACCAGATATCTAAAATAAACAGGGAAAATTAGAAGTAACAAGTTCTTAACATTAATTAAATTATTTTTTTTTGCCTTGATTACGAATGGTCAATCCAACTGTAATTACATTAATTGTGTAGCTGATATCGCGTATATTTTTCTTCAGAGCTGCCGGTACATACAACTGAATCCGAGCACATCATGGCGCGTTATGAGAAGTTGCTGTATGTAACTACTATTTATATGGACGAGGGAAACTATATTTTCGTTAACTAAATATTTTTCTTTTTCTGTTTTATTATTGCGTTAATCTAAATTGTTTTTTTCTATAAAATAAAGAAGAGGAAATGAGAATTTTTCAGCTTTTTTTTAAATTTCAAACTAAAGTATAATTGTTTGAAATGAATCCTCTAAACTTCGCCGTTTTCAGCGATTTTGGCGTGGAATGAGTTGCAAAAAGCCGATTTTTATAAAATACATATATGTGAAACTAATAAAAAATGTTCACAATGAATTATAGATGAAGATTTGATCTATTTTTTATATCCAAATTATTATATTATATATTCCTAGAGTTTGGAGTAAACTGGGCCAAAATGGAGGTTTCTCATCAAAAACGTATACACGTCCTTAAACGAATGATATTTCGTTAAGATGTCTTGAATGATATGACGTTAAGATGTCTTTTATAATACTTTAAAAAATCTTTTAAAATATTTACCAGTACACGGGTATTGTATATTTAACCATTTAATACTGGTATAATCTGGACGTCTTTGAAAAAATGCATAGGTTTTTAAAAAGATTTGTCGAACAAGAGCACGGAGGTAGACGTTGACAGCTATTTATTTTGTGTAGTTTTGTTAAAAACTTTTTGGATATATTTTTATTGTGTGTCCAATTGCATTTTAAGGATGGTGTGGCCAACTACATTTGATTTAGTATCTCCTGAAGTAAGTGGAATATGTTATATAAATATTCCGTGTCCTTAAATTATTGTATTGTAATTCCTTGAATCTTTCGAAAAATAGATGGTATTTGTGGAATACCGTAACACTATATTCTTATGGTTGCTTATATTGTGTAAACTAGGTATTTGTAAATTTGTCATGTTTTCTTTTCTGTTTATTCCATATTAATCTTTCATGGCTCACGGGTTCAGGTGACTAAATCATTCGGGCACTGGTACTTTAAAAAAAAGAGAAAACTTCACTGATTTTTGAAGTTACGTAGGTACCTTAAGGAAATTGGAAACATTTATAAGATAACTGACATGTCTATCTGTCTGTCACAACCGTTTTTCGTAGAAACCAAATATCTAGGTATCGGGCGTCAAAATATGGCATATTAACCAGTATATACATTTATAGAAAATATTTAAAAATATTCACATGGAAATTGTATGAGGAAAAATTAAATACTAAAAAAAAAGGAAATTTTATGGGAGAAAACTTTAGTGCTCTAAGAAAAATTTTTATTTCCTATATAATGCGGAGTATAGTTTGAATTAACCAGTTATAATGGACCCAAAACAATTGTTTTATATATCTTCTATTTTTTCGTAATATATCTTCCGAAATGTATCAAAAAATATGTAAAATAAAATGATACCTCCCCCCCCACCAGACCATATTATCGAGATTAAGATTATCAAAACTAAATTATAAACTTAAAATTATGAATATAATAGTTTTCACGAACATATGCTCAGAATTTTGTGTAAATCTTTAAATTGGCCATGGGTCTTTTTAAAAAATAAATAAATAAAGTTCCTTTATTTATAAGGGAACCTCGCAATACGAATTCTACTCATACTTGAAAAGTTCTTTTTTATAATTCAATAGAAAAACGAATAACATTAATATATTTGACTATTATTTAGAAAAAGGTTGTCCGTTATTTAGATACGTTTTATTTTTTCATGACCAAATACTTAATACATGATTATAGATATAAGTTACTAAGTATTCGATAAATAAAGAAACATTATTACAAAAACTCGAGAACTATGCATGAATATACAAGCCAATGATTATGACATAATTATACTAGTTGAAACGTGGCTTCACGTAAGTATGGACGACGCTAAATTCATTGAGGATCGGCATACCGTGTTTCGACGTAATCGTGATGCGCTCAGTAGTAGCAAATCCTAGGGCGGTGGAATTGTTCTCGCTGTCATGGCAAGGTTTATCGCGAGGCGCTGCATTCATTAGGAAAATAAAGATGTAGAAAAAATCTTTGTTTGTTAGAAAATGTGAAGTTTACACTTTATCATAAGCGCCGTTTACATACCACCAAAATTTCCGCAGAGTATTTATATAAAGCATTTGTCTAACCTTCAAAATATACATATTGAAAATTCAAACAAGCATATAATCATATTAGGTGACTCCAATATTCCATATCTGGAATACAAGTATATAGAAAATTGTCCCCACGGCATTATTAGTATCAGTTCTGATCCCATCTCTAATATTTTTATTAGT